>JANAVB010009399.1:80000-420045 GCA_029216955.1 Iris pallida | reverse complement strand
CTAGTTATGGACAGACCATAACAGGTACCCCGAATGGCGTGATAGAGGCCAATCTCGCACAGGAGATTCTCGTATGTCCGTAAAATCTACGTGGTCAAGTTGATCCACGAAGGGATGGGATTCATCCAGTTCAGCAGTGCTAACCGACAAATGGGGTAGGACCCCTTCTGAGTAAGCTGGTTCATAAAGGTGTCATCTTGAGAGAACCGGAAGTTGAGACCCTGCACATTTAAGAAGCTACCCGGGGCCAACCCCATCACGTAGCAGCTGATCGGTGTCTTGCTCGCAACCACCGACCCTAAGTTTCTGTTATAGTGAATATCACCCACAAATATCCCTTGCCGGCTCGGAGTCAAGGAGTCCACCATTTGTCTGTCCATTGGCAGCATGTTGAACCACGACAGCGGGAAGTGACGCTCCATCTGAGGAATATGGATCACCATCCCGGTAGAAGAAAAACTCCAACTTTCAGATATATCCAGAATGCTGGAGTTCTTTACAGCCAGGGCATCTCTGAAGAGGAACGCAGGTTTCAGGTATTGGCCCCCAATTACCCCAAGTTCATCATGCCTGAGAGAAAGTAGAAGGACTGGTTTTTGATATCCTGTAGCCTCTCCTCAGGTTCATCTTTGGAAAACTGGTTCAACACATAATCAACTAAATGGTCGAACCTCACACCCACAGTAGATTGGGCTCGACCTACCAAGAGTTCTCCCGCAGGATTGACTGGCAACTTCACTGAAAAAAGACAAAAAAAACAAGTTAGAAGATGGCCAGAGAAAACCACGTAGTATGTTATGAGCTTATACGGCTCTGATTAGGTGGGTCTTTATGCGGCCCAGTTTAAAGGAGCTTATGCGGCTCCGATTAGATGGGTCTTTATGCGACCCAGTTTAAAGGAGCTTATGCGGCTCTGATTAGGTGGGTCTTTATGCGGCACAGTTTAAAGGAGCTTATGCGGCTCTGTTTGGTGGGTCTTTATGCGGCCCAGTTCATAGGGTGCTTATGCGGCCACGAGATAACTCTCATGCGGCTCGGCCATGAGGCAACTCTCATGCGGTTCAGTCATGAAGCAACTCTCATGCGGCTCGGATATGAAGCAACCCTCATGCGGATTGGACATAAGACATTCCCCATGCGGCTCAGACATGAGACATTCATGCGGCCCATACAACACAGCATATGCGGATTCATCACACCGAACTTAAACAGTTCAATGAAGACGAAGAATATGCCAAAGAGAAAGGCTCGCACATAAAACATGCGACATAGCCATTATGGTTAGGGTTTGAATCAATGCAGTTTTCTTCCAACATTCTTACCGTCAATGGCAGGATGAACGTCGGGGTAAACTGGGATCGCTGACGAGGAGGCAACTCCTTTGCCCTTCGCCGCAGCACTGGAGGAAGCCTTGGGAGCCATTGATGACCGAAGGAGAAGGAGAGACGACAACTAGGGCAAGAAAGCTTGAAGAAAAAAGAGAGTAAAGAATCTTTCTCTTCAAAAATTGCTCATATTTATAGGCTGACAGGGGCGTGTGAACGATAGGCGCTTCAGATTTCGTGCTGCCTAGAAGATAAAGCCGACCCTTGGGATTCTATCCCCTTTTATGCAAAAAAGAATGCTCAAAATCATCAAGGTAAATCTAAATATTTAATGCCGACTCTTGGGATCCTATCCAAAAGACGGCTTTAAAATCAAAACAAACCAAGAGCAAATAATGAGACGCCTACGTGGTACAAAGACCAGCATGCGGCCAGAGAAGACTATGCGGCCAGAGAAGACTATGCGACCAGAGAATCCCATGCGGCCAGAGAGTCTATACGGCATGGAAGAGCTTATGCGGACATACCCATGCTTCTTATTCAAAGTATTTCAATTTTACAAATTGAAAACATTGAAGGGGGTCTTGTAGAAGCATGGAAAAGAATAATAATTCTTATGCGGCCCAGAATCAACATGAAACTCTATGCGGCTTAAAATTTAGGGAGTTTTATGCGGCTCAAAAAATCCCTGAGAGCTTCAGGAGGCACAAAGAGCTTCATGCGGCTCAGATAGTTTCATGCGGCTCAGAAAAAGCCACGTGGCCTTATGCGGTTCGAAATAGGCCCATACAGCTGGCCATAATTACTCCGTACAGGTGGCTATTAATGCTCTGACACAAAGTAACAGCTCTGACATGATGGCTCTGACATAAAGAAGAGACACGACATGCTCATAAAAAGAAGAGAGAATCTTCATGATATCGGACACAGTTCACAAAGTTCAAAGAAAGTTCTCTAGGCGGATCGCTTGTGTGGCCTTCATGCATCTCAGACATGAGGCCACCCTCATGCGGCTCGGTTATGAGGCCACCCTCATGCGGCTCGGTTATGAGGCCACCCTCATGCGGCTCAGACATGGGGACAGTCCTTTATGCGGCTCGCAACATAGTGGTAGTTGGGACACGTGGCAGAAGTTGACTAAGTCTTAACAACTCGGATTTATTGCAACCAACAGATCATAACAGTCCAGATTTATTACAACAAACAGATAAAGATTAATCTTAACCAATCCCCAACCGCCCACTTCTCAAGACGCAGTTACAAGGATGTAGCCACGTGGCTGTACACCCCACTCATCACAAATTCTTATAAATAGCATGGGATTATTCCTTTGCACACACACAGAGCAAGACAGAGAGCAAAAAAGCACGTAGAGAGAGAGAGCAGTTCTTCGCCAGAGCCGAGGTTGCGTTCGATCGTCCAAGGAGTAAGGCAGAGTTGATAGCACTTTCCCGAGCCTCTACCGTCACCCCCCAGAATCCAAATTAAACAATTGTACTTAGATTGCTTTTCCTAGGGTTTTGTTCTTAGGCTTTCTTTTGTACAAGCGAGTTTATAATTATGAATTAAAGTTCAGTCCTCCCATAAAACTGTTCTGTTCTTTGACAATCAATGGCAAACAGATTATACCTGCTACGTACCGGAGTTGGTGATTTGTTAACCGGAGCTTCGACGAGGAGGAAATAAATTTGCGAAGTTGGCTCCACGAAACTGTCCAAATTAAACGTAATTTAAATGGTCAACTTGGTGGCCGGTTTTGATATATCAAACAATTGAATTAACGTATAAAATTTTAAGTGAGTGAAGGGATATATATCAAGATTGAGATGGAAGAATCGGATTGACGATCCAACAGACGAATTCTCCAAAAAATGTGTCCAAAGTTGCAGTGATGAAACATAATTCTGGACTCGAATTCACGCGCGTCACGACGAGATTTCGTGCGAAATACACGAATCGACCGTTTCACGTGCCGGAAAGGGAGGTGGCAGGTTGGAGGAGGTCGTCGGTGGTTGTCGGGTCGTGGGGGGTCTACGACGAGGTGAGCGGCAGTGTGTGGCGGTCGTCGCGCTTTTGCTGCGCTTCACGTGCGCTGCTGTGCGCTTGTGTGCCTGTGCACACACTTGTGCTGTTGCTGATGCGCTTTCCTTGCTATTGCTTGTGCCGACGACGCACGGTGGCACCGACGGTCGTACGGCAAGGTGTAGCCAGCGGTTAGGCGGGTGGCAGTGGTGACGCAGCTGAGTTGTACGCGCGTGAGGGAGAGGGAAACAACCGGTTTGGGTTTTATTAGGTTATGGTGTGGGGGTGTGTGTGTGTGTGTGTGTGTGGGTGTGTGTGTGTGGTGTGTATTTTTTTTGGGTTTTATTAGGTTATGTGTGTGGTGTGTGTGTTGTGTGGGTGTGTGTATATATATATAATATATAGATATATATATATATATATATATATATATTATATATAGATATATATATATATATAATATAAAATATATACTATATACCTTTTATAATAGATATAGATTTATTTCCATAAAAAGTATATATAGGGTTATGCATAAATAGTTACAAGTATTTATAAATAATAATTTATGTATATAATAAATATATACCCAAATATTTATATAAACTCATATAAATACGTAGATAACCTTATATAATATATATATAATATATATATATATATATTATATATAATATATATAATATTATATATAGAATATATATATATATATATATATTATTCTTTATATGTATATGTATGTATGTATGTATGTATGTAGTATGTATGTATGTATGTATGTATGTATGTATATAGATTATATATAATATATATATATAATATTATATATATAATATATATATATATATATATATATCTATATATATATATATTTTTTTATGTATGTATGTATGTATGGTATGTAGTATGATGTATATATATATATATATATATATATATATATATATATATATATATATATATATATATATATATATATATATATATATATAGATTCATAAACTTACAAGAATTATGTAATAGGCTTATACACTATTCAAAATATATACGAATAAACTTGTACCTCAATTTATTTAAAAACCATGATAAGCATATTTAAAAATGTAAATAAATATTTAATCATATACATACAAAATGGTACTTAACCTATTTGGCTATATAACTACGAAAGTAATTTTAGAATAATTCTACTGTATCATGGCTACCTAATCGTGGCTTTAACGAGTAGGATTGGCCATGTTAGATCCAAATATATATTCTAGTGAAATCGGATCCGAAAATCACCCAATGAATCTTTGAGCCATTCGCAAATAAATAGCACTTGGGAACTCGAATGAGTGGCACACCCTGGCATGTGTGTCGTAGGCTCAAAATGGGTCAAAACTATATATTAGTTCAAATGGTTTTGATCAATGTCGATTCCCGAACTCAAGTTCGAAGTTAGGTCTAGAATTACGATAATCGATCGAATGGCCCAAATTGATCCGAAGTTGTGCAAAGTCAAAAAGATGTTAAGGGATAAGTTTGGATGGGACATAATATACCAAATTGAAGGTCAACTAGTCTACTTCAAAACTCATGACGATGTTTCGACAGATTAGCATGTCACGTGCTCCAAAAATTAATGCTACAAAAAGTACGTCTATAGTCATATTGATATAAAAATCTAGTTTAAAATATAAATAAATATATTAAATAAATAAAATTTAAAATAATATCTAAAAATTAGGGGGTACAACCTACCCACCTTAGAAAATTTTGTCCTCGAAATTAATAAATAACTACCATAAAAATATATATCATCAAATAATCAGCTAAAACTCACTGGAATCCGTAAATAGATGGGGATAACGTTTTTCATAGAACCTTCTTACTCCCAAGTAGATTCTCTTGGAGGATGGTGCTTCCATGCAACCCAAACAAATCTAATCGTCTACCCTTTAAGCATTTTCTTACTAGTATATATCTTAGATATCAAGACTGCTACTTGTATGATAGAATGGTCCCATTGTGATCTCGGAATGGTCAACCCATGACTGGGATCAGTCGCATACTTCCTCAACTTCGAGACATGGAATACATCCTGCACTCCTCTAAGAATAGGGCAATATGAGACGATATGTTGCTTCTCTAACACTTTCTATATGACCGATGGATTACAATCTTATAGGTAAGGCTTCTATCTTGGTTCCTATTGCTTTATCTATATAAAGTTCACAATTCCTTCACAACTCGATAAATCTTTGAACCATATACTATATTCCTAAGTTACCTCCCAACTTCTATAATAGTTTACTAGCGATCCATCCTTTCTACCTATAATCAATCTATACAATTCTTACAAGTATGTTTGACCATTGGTATCTATTTGGAATTAAGGCTGAGGCTAAACTAGAGCACTACATACACTATTGGTCATCCTTCTAGTCATGGCCTGCTATTGGTTATTTTAAGAGAGGATAGTCCATTCTACTTCGATCTTCTTACTCTATCTAATACTCCTATATTACACCATCTTGACACTATCGTTAGATAATATTCCTCTAGTATTTCTAATCTAGCCCTATCTTAGGCCAAATGTAGCAAGATCTAGTCTATTAATTCTAGGGTTGCTGGTTAGGGTTAGGCTTCATACCGTACTATACCTATATTCCGGGGAAGTATCCACGAAATTTCTACCCATTAGCTTTTACCTAGTCTCGTGAAGATTGGAATCATATCTTCCATAAATAAGGGTTCATCACAGTCTTAGGTCCAACCTTAAATATATGGCTCACCAAGCCATTCTATTCCTAACAAACTCCCTAAAATATAACAAGAGAGTCCTATTTTCTTGAGGTGCTATAACTAACACCAAGTTTAACAACCTGGCTACTAAAATCATATGGTAGGTCGAAAGGGTTGGATCGAGGTCGAGCCTCCAATTTAGGTTGGAATGGTCAACGGTATCGTGGGAGCGGCTAAGGTTGAGGTCCTAAGCCTGAATGTTGTGCCTTAAAATAGTGCACGAGGAGACGCGTTTGAGTGGGACATGATAGGCATAAAAGGGGACTCGTATATGTTATGTATATAAAATTTTTTAAAGGTAGTAGCTAGTCTTGTGCTCTAAATATCAAAATCACGGTAGCAGACACCAAATGGTCTGATTAAAAGTGGGTGTCTCGAACTACTGACTTATTATATTATTTGGAATAAAGATTCTTCCAATCACTCGCAAATATAGGAAAATCCTGAAATATGTGAGGCACTATAATCTAGCTACCATGCAACCCTGGGTTATCAGAACTAAATGGTAGCACTACATTAAAGGGTAAGGAAGTCATTCTTGGAATAAGTCAAGATGACTATACGTAAGGAGCATTAAGTCATAGTGACTAGATCAAGAAAATTGGAGTAGGTAATATTTGGTACCTAACGTGATATTGATGTTATAATATAGAGGTACAGAGGAGTAAAGATATATCCTTAGTGTGACTCGACTATGATAGGGATATAGGCCATACTCATTACCTAAATAAGACGACTAGTTAGGACAAAAATATTGGGACAAAAATTTGCAGAACATATTCGTAATTGAAGGGGTAGTGACATGATCAAGGACGAACCCTACCTGAGGTTCTAGCATAATATTGAGCCTCGAATAATCAGTTAGACGGAGGATGTTGAGCTTCTACTCCTACTAGAATGTTGGTTTTTCTATCAAGGGTTCTTAGAATAGCATTTGTTTCGTACAAATACGACTAGCTAATCTTCTACAAGTCCTTTGGGACTCCTCACTAATTGGTTTCGATGAAGGACTTAACATAGCTATGGTTTACTAGTCTACTTAAGGTAAGATTTCTAATTCTACTATCGTGTCCTCAATTAGGTCTAACCAATGAAGATAGTAATATCATAATTAATCCTTAAACTCTATCCCATACCCCTGTATACCAAATCCCTTAATAGTATTACTAACAACCTACTCCTTTCTAGCTACAGGAAGTTATCCAATACGTACAAGTACGTCTAACCCTTCTATGTATATGCTAGGTAAGGGCGGACGTAAATATTTGGCGATGCTTATCTATGGTACCTTGGCAACTAACTTACCTATTGATCAATCTCCTAGTCATAGTTGTTAATAAATCATTTAAGATTATTCCTGCTATATCTAGACGTCCACTAGTCTAACAGTTATATTCAAATATGATCCTCTTATGGTACTACCTGTCACTACATATCATTTTTATGTATTCCTTCGCAGAAATCTCCCTAATGAGGATTCTTCGGGCCACTGTCCATGTTAACTTTATTTCCTAACATATGCGTATTTTTCTGATTTCCACATCGTCTAAGAGAAAATTTCTCAACCTCTATACAACCCAAAAACTCCTATAAGGATTATACTTATCTCAAGTATGGTATCTGTCGAATCATTCTATTCATAATGTGATCCTTGAGCCCTTCCAAATATAGTCTTCCACATGTGTGATCATATCCTAATTGGAGAATCGTGATTAGCCCTAAAATTTCTCTATATAATCTTTCAGATCACTTGGATCACTTTGGTTGAGAAACATATTAAATCTTCCTGACTAAACCGATTTAAACTTGTATACCTCTAGTCGCTCTCTATCTAGCATAGGTACTCTAATACATCTCTATCCACCATAGGTAGATAGTAGAATGGTTTAGCCTAATGAATCCTAGGTCTCCTATTCAGTTTAAGTATTATATATGGATTCTATACTGTCAATCCGATTTACTCAGTATCTATATGGAGGTGTCTACCAAATCCTTATTACCTTAACCAATCAATCCTTTTTTAATTAACAATTACCTACTATTACAATATAATATAACCTTAAAGGGTTCATCAAGCACAAGTTGTTTGTCTCCCCAAAATAAGGAAGGACGAGAGTAAAAAATAAGGAGTTCAAGAAAGGATGATTGACTTCAATTTCGAGTTCCAATGGAGATAGATAAAATCAAAGATATTTTCAAGAGCAGTTGTGGAATGAGTTCCTATTATCCTATTGCAGGCTCGTTCGGTACAGTAACGTAACCGAAATGGCTAACTCGGCCTATATGGTCCACCACAGCCAATAGTTGCCCATACGTCGGAGCCGATCCTATAATTTATGACCTGGTTGGTGGGCTCCGTAAGTACCGTTATTCGCTTTCCGTAGTGATCCTTTTGCTTCCGCATCAGATAGGCATCAAAAAGCAGTCTGTCATAAGATTAGCGATAGAGCATTTTAGTGGTTGTACCGGAAAGAGCAACTTCTAAAAGAGGCAGATTCCTTCGGGTCATCGGAGAGGATCCCATAAAGTGTAGTCTATGAATGGGAATTGCCAATCCTGGACGTCAATATTAGTGCCTGTCTGTAGGAAGTAGTTCAGACACATGCATAGGTTGTTATTTGGACACAAATTCTCCACCAATCACTGTGACAGAGTGTTGGGTCCAGACGGGAGCTGCTAAGGAAGCGGCGAGGCCAATGAGAGCGTTGGCCTATATGTTTTGCAGTCGAGGTACATATTCTATAAAGAACCCTGCAGAAAAAGTGGAGATCATGTCGACTGCATGTGAGCCCCCTAAATTTTAGGCTTTATTTTAAAATTTTCTAATAAATTATTTTCAATAAATATTGTTATTTAATTATTTTGATCACTAATGTTCTTTTCCGTGACTTTGATTTCTGGAGTGTCAGAAATATCAATCTCTGGAAACTTCCTTCATGAGTTTGTAGTAGACAATATTATCTTTATTTTGATATATCATGTCCCATTCGAATTGTTCTCTTGTATTATTTTTGCATCACACAACTTTCGGATCAATTTAGGCATTTGACAATTCCCACTTTTATCTTTGATTATCATTTGCACGTTACCGTGACCTTAAATTT
Organism: Iris pallida; assembly: GCA_029216955.1. Lineage (NCBI taxonomy): Eukaryota > Viridiplantae > Streptophyta > Magnoliopsida > Asparagales > Iridaceae > Iris > Iris pallida. The sequence goes on along the minus strand of JANAVB010009399.1, from coordinate 410,807 downwards.
AGGAGCACAAGACTAGTTTTTCTCAAAACCAACTTCACATGCATGATCTAGTCAAGACACCCTACACCCATGACCTTCGTGTCCTACTTAGACACCATTGTGCTTCACTTTTATCGTACACTTTCCTGACACAAGACCCAATCTTAATTCATCTCACGAAGTCACATTTATTTCCAACTTGAATTGGAGACACCATTTCGACCCAAACTTGTCGACCCAAAATATAGACATGATCCACTTTAAGCCTACTACCCGCATGATACTTGTGTCCCATTCAATTGAGCCCCCGCATGCTACTTATTTATCCGTGATCATGAATGACTAAATTAAACCATTTATCGCACAAAACCCGATTTTGACCCGACCCGACTCATTTGAACCAAACCCAAGCTTTATGTTATCCCCTCATGAATACCAACACATTCATCTCCCTACAAAATATCAAACACCTAGTGTACCCCCTCAAAAATATTCAAGGACAACTCCATTTGGGCAAATTCCTAAATTATGACCTAACCTAGCACACATTCAATCATAGCCCTTCATTCAAACCCTACTTATTTCCAACCACTCATCTTCTCACAACATAAACACACACAACCCTTAAAGTTGGCCAGCCCTAACTCCCTTGTACTCTCTCTTCCCTTCATTAATTGTAATTCTTTCTCCTCCAAAATGCACTCACACCAACCATATATTTCACTCAACAATCTCTTTCTCATTAAACACACACACACAGTTCACCACCCCCATGCTTGGCCGACAGCCCCCATGCAATAGCCGACCTTATTCCTCTACCATCTCACATCTTCTTCTCTATTTACTTCTCCATTTCATATCTTCTTCATCGTTCTCCACCACTCCATCTCCATCAACCTCATTCTCACCTTCTTCTTCTCCTTATACCGCCCCCGACAACCCATGCCGCAGCTGCTGCTGTCTTTTTCTCTGTGCGCAATCGCGAAACTCTGCCTCGTGCTGCCTTGTATGCTCGATCGACCCCCACGCGTGGTAGCATCGTGCCCCCACACGGTGGCGCACAACTGTCTTACGCGTGCATGCACTGTGCAGCAGCTGTCGATGTTGGATCCACCGACGGGTTGGCCATGCAACGTAGTCACGCGCACGAAGGCCAGTGGTGACACGACCCAGTGCCGCATAGCAGTATGTTTCAAGCCGTGTGGCAGCGACGGCGACCACCACGAGCCCGGCGACCACCTCTGGCCGTCAAAGACCAACCATGCGTCGTCCCCTGGCCCGTGGCTGGCTCATCGTCCAAGCAGCGAGTCGATTTTGTCATTTTTATCGAAATCCTGCCGTGACGCGCGAATGGTGAAGTCAAAAATCATATTTTGGAATAGCAACTTCGTACACATTTTCTGGGCAATCCGACCGTTGGATCGACAAACTCTTTCCACATTCACAATCTCGGTATATACCCATTCACTCCCATCAAGTTCCAGCCGTTAATTCGATCGTTTGATAGATCAAAACCGTCCACCAAATTGACCATTTAAATTATGTTATTTTTTGACAGTTTTGTGGAGCCAACTTCGTGGACTCGTATCTCCGCCATTGCAGCTCCGTTTTGCATGCCTCCAGTTCCTATACATAGCTGGTATAACCATTATTTTGTTTCTCAAGTTTTGTTTCATTGTGAGCTTCTTTGATTGTTTGAATTTGACGCCAAATTTGGCCATCCGAATTCGTAATTTCTAACTTATAAAATTCTAATTTTGGATCCGGGACTCCGGATTCCAATTCTAACACCACCAGCAGATTTGTGGTGTCATTTGGTACGAATTCTTATGAAGTTTGTTAGATTTAGAGGACGTGGGCCCTGGCAGGCATTTCTGTACGAAGCGGGCCCCACAGTCCGAGTCAACGGGCCATTTTGAGATCGACTCATCGTAATCCAATTCTGGATATACCGTTAAGTTCGTATCGTCATTCTGGACTCGTTGATATATACTTTGCTAGATTTAGTGGACATTGGCTCTAGTACGCATTTTCGTGCAAACCAGAATTTTAATGTCCTGGTCAACGGACCATTTTGAGATCGACTCATCGGAATCCAATTTCGGATATACCGTTGGGTTCGTATCGTCATTCTGGATTCGTGGCCATATAATTTGTTAAATTTAGTAGACATTTTGTTGACCCAAACTGGATCGCAGTCAACCTAATCTTGATAATTAACAAGACGATATCTGTTACGATCCAACTTGACACATCAAGCTCCATCAAGCTCCAAAACAGACAATCATCACACATCAACTCAAGATGAACATCATCAATAATTGCTATGACATGCTGTTGTTTACTTGTTCTCTGAGTCTGTATTTTACTTTTTATTGAGTCTAGGCTATTGTAAGTTGAGTCGCACTGAGTATCTCAACCCTAGACTTTACACCCAAAGCTCCACAAACAAAAGTCCAAAAATCTGCCAAACCCAAAACAGCCCATTGAACATTCTGTCTCCAAGGAGACAGAGTTCGGAATGAACTTTGCCCCACACAGAGTTCGGGCCGAACTCTGCCCCCTTAATTTCAGGACCAAATTTTTAGGGTTTGTTGGTTGATAGTTGTCCAACAGCTAAATTTTTGAATATTTGGGACATAGTTCTGGCCGAACTCTGCCTCTCTGGACTAGTATATATAGGCCTTGATTTCTCTCATTTTCAATCATCCAATCTTCTCATCTTCTCTTCTTCTATAGCCTATACATTAAAGAGCTTATTCTTCTCATCTAACAAGCCACAAAACTTCCCAAGCCCCCAAGGTGCTCAGTGCGAGTCAACTAGAAGTTGTGTGTGCAGTGTTCCAAAAGAAGTCACTGGACAATTCCAAGTCTCGTCATCTGCGAATCTGTAAGAGTTGGCGTGCTTTGAATAAAGGCACGTGGTTGTACGCTATTTACAAATAGTGGATTTCAATCCTGAGGTAGAGTTCTCAAGCCTGGATAGTCCTCACGAGGAAATCAGGTTAAAAACTGCTGTGTCTGCGTCTGCTTCTCTGATCTATTTATATTCCGCACTTATACTCTGATTATTTTTATGTTGGGTGATCTTGAATAGAGTTATTTTTAGTTGGTATTATCGACACTACTCTATTCACCCCTCTAGAGTTGCCTACACGTACTTCAATTGGTAGAATATCTATATTATATGATAGAATATATATATATATATATATATATATTATATATATATATATATATATATATATATATATATATATACTTATATGATAGAATATAATATATATACTTATATGATAGAATATATATATATATATATTCTATCATATAAGTATATATCTATATATATAGATTATATATATATATTATATATATATATATATATATATATATATATATATATTCTATCAAATAAGTATATATATATATATATATATATATATAGATATATATATATATATATATTATATATATATATTTATATATATATATATATATATATATATTATATATATATTCTATCAAATAAGTATATATCTATTATATATATATATATATATATTATATATATATATATATATATTATATATATATATATATATATATATTTTATATATATATATATATATATATATATATATATATATATCTATATATATATAATATATATATATATATATGCTATCAAATAAGTATATATATAATACTATATATATATTAATATATATATATAGATATATATATATATATATACTTATATGATAGATATATAATATATACTATTTGATAGAATATATATATATATATATATATATAATATATATATATATATATATATACTAATATATATATATATAATAATATATATATATATATATATATATCTATATATATATAATAATATATATATCTATCAAATAAGTATATATATATATATTCTATCATATAAGTATATATATATATAATATATATATATATTTATATATATATATACTTATATGATAGAATATATATATATATACTTATTTGATAGAATATATAATATATAATATTATATATATATATAATATATATTATATATATATACACTCGGGCCAGACAAGGTGAACAAGTCGTCGAAACGGTAGCACGTTCCGATTGAAGATAGAAGTCACGGACAGACAACCAAGACTTAGGTAAGGCTGATCGTCATGGACTTCGGTCTGGTCGTTTTATTGATATCGGCAGGAACTAGTGATATAGGAGGTTCTTCACATGGCATCTAGCGTCGACGTGACAGTCAAGTAGCTGGAGACAAAGAAAGATGCAAAGCAGCTTGGGGGGTAGGCGATCAATGACATAGGTGATCAGGAACACTGTCGCGAGATGACATACATGGAGTCCAGTTGAGGAGCTAGGGGTCAACACCTCTCATTTAATTTGAGGGAGAGTATGTTGGGTCCAATCTGGATTTGGTAACAGTATATTTGTGGGGCACAAATCTGGTCAAATATTTGATTTGATGCGATTTGAAAATCTATGTTAAGTATTTGATTTGTTTAGATTTGGACGTCATAATTAATATTGGACTATTTTAGGATTTTCTATTACCTAAAATATGATCTCTTATTTTAGTATTAGGATTTTCGATTTTAGGAAGTAAAATAGAGTTTCTCAACTATATATATGTGTCAGAGGGTAGAGCAATAAGAAGAGCACAAGGTGAGAGATTCAGGAAAATTATCCTCAAAATCTGAGAAAGTGCATACTTTGCTCTTAGGGCTCACCATCCAAAGCAACAGGAAGAGAAAATATGTGCGGAAAGTCGTCACCTTCATACGGGGAGAGTGCTATGGGTAGGGTAAGTGATTCAAGTTGTAATTTTCTTTTTTCTACTTGAGTTTGGTGAGTGAGTTGAACATTTGGACAAAGAGTTCAACATAGTTCTTTATCGATCTTTTATCTTTGTCGAAAGTTAATATAGATTGAAATTTGTCCAGGTAACATAGTCACTGAAAATATGTTGTTTGATCTATTTTGGAGTTTGTGGTAAATTGGTATATTATCTTCAAGTGGGTTGGCACGCTTTCGCATCTGTCTGTGGTCGAATCCAGTTCGGGTCATGCACGGGTTCTCAACATTATTGGGCTCTAATTGGAGCATTATCTCTGCATAATTGGATTGGAAGGATGATATGTTGGTATAGCACGGCTGCATGTCGGTGGTGTGGATATTCCAAAGTTTGTATATATGCACCAGGCCTCGTAACTAACAGATTCGTTGATTCCATGGTCCTAACAAGAAACTACACGTCCTTGAGACTAGGTAAAGTAGATGCAAGAGAAAAACCCAATAGGAATACTTGCAAAGTGTAACTAGAGCATGAACATGTTCAATTGGACCACAATGATACATACTAGCACACCAAATCAGACCTCCTGTGTCTCAGCGGCAATTGAAACCGTGGAATGAGTGCGCATAAAACAGAACAAGACGCAGGGGAACACAAAAAAAGAATTAGAAGTGAACTCTAGATTTAAGAAAATAACGAGAAAGCTTATTCCTTTGTTCAATAGAGAAAAGGAATACAGCTGCAAGTCTACATCCCCCAATTTGGTCTTCAGAACAGTAAGGCTCTGAATGAATACCTACTGCTACATTTCTGTACACGACTTTCACATTATCCATATACATGACCTTAAGAGGTGATGGCCAAACTTCACAAAAACAATGAATGCATTCTGGATACATTCTGGATAGTAATATGAATGTCATCCTTAGTCTGAATCAGCTCAATATGACCCTGATCACAGCACCCAATTAAGTTTCTCCATTATGAGTTGACAGAAAAAATTACTCTCCATTTATCATGAGCGAATGATTGGGAACCCTCTTATCTCCACAAGGGTCGAATACTCACCAATTCCCTGTTGCCATGGCTCTCCATCCATTTGCATGTAAGCTCGTTTCCACTGCCCTCCTCTGATTTCCAATCTAATTGCTGCAGCCTGAAATAAAACAGAAAACATCTTATAGATGTGGTTTTATAAGGTTCATATTTCTAAGTAAGGTAACTGGTGCTTCTAATCAGAAAGGTTAGGTTTGTTAAGTAGGCCTTGTGTAACCTGAATCTACCTTAAGCAAATGAACAAATTAAGTGTAAGATAAAACTGGGCAAGAACCCAGGCAAATGATAGTGAATTATATTCTTAGCAAATAATAGTCACTTGCAAAGCCATTTGATTAATCAGCTCAAACTAACGCGTTGAACACAAGTCAAGATACATAGATTAACATGTATGAAAATAGGTTCGCAGTATCGACATACATATTTCAATACGTATTTGCCATATCGTATCGATTTTGGCATGTCTCATCCACAACTGACCCCACCGATACCAAAACTGGGGTTCCCTTTCACGGTCAATGCAAAAAAGAAAAATTAAAAAAAAGAAAAAGAAAAGAGTAGTTCAACCAATGTTGACACAATGATTTGACCAATAATATCCCTTATCGACAAGCTGTAGTCATTACTATTTGCTAACACATGTTAATGTGATTCTATTTAAAATATTTAGTTGCTATACTTTATAGAAGCAATATTCAAATTAACGGAAGATAAGAATGTCTAAATGTATCAAATATGTTTTGAATTTTTCAATAATTTATTGTTATCGAACTCCAACCCGAAAGTGCTGATACTAATACTTATAAGAAGGATTAGGACACCCCCTAAATTTTAACAAGATTTTGGGATCTTGTTCTCCAAGTAATTACTTTTTTTGTGCCAAGATTTGTGGATATTGCTACCCAAACATTTCTTGTTTTGCAAGTGTTTCCTGCTTTGTTAATCAGCCAAATAAATAAAATATGGTTATAGTTTTCCATTTAAAGGGGCCAAGCCTCCATTGTTAGGATTTCTACAAATTTCAATACAAGTACTCTAGTTTACTCAAATTAGGATTTCCTTGTTTGTGGAGTCGAACGCCAAGGTCACGTCGCTCGATTAATCGACAGTGCAACCCTCTTATAGAAGTCCTGATTGTTGACTTCCATCACACTGCTTTACTTATCCTTCCATCCCCCTCACTCGTCTCTTTCCTTGCATGTAGTGAATATCCCTACACCCCGCGCCAAGTGGTATCAGAGCATCACCACGTCGATGGCAATGGCTGGAGACAACACCCCTATCACCAGAAAGGCCTATATAAGGACCAAGAATGAGAAGATAATAATGATCAACACCAAGCTCGATCAAATCACCGATTAACTTCACATGGCCTTTGGAGACATAAAGTGCAATATACCACCTAACGGAAAGACAACACAAAGACCGTGATGATAGGCGTCCATCCCGGTTAAGAAAACCTTGAACATGAATTCCAATCAATTGGTGGCGTAGGTTTTGTAGAAAATAATGGTTGGATGATTTTATTGATAGACTACTTAACTACTTATAGGGAGTCTAGCTCCTCTACATATAACATATTCCGATGTGGGACTAAAAGTCCCTTATTGATTCTCAACACTCCCCCTCAAGATGGGCGATAGATATTGATCATCCCCATCTTGTTACATAGCTTTGACAGACTTAATAAACTAAGACCCTTAGTCAGACAGTCTGCAACTTGTTCTTCTGAGCGGACATGGTCAATCTTCAGTATCCCTTGTTCCAGCTTCTCCTTGATGAAGAATCGATCAATCTCGATGTGCTTCGTTCTGTCGTGCTGAACTGGATTGTTAGCTATACTTATTGCAGCTTGACTATCGCTCAGAAGACGCAATGGTGCTCCCTTATCCAGCTGCAACTCTGTCAGCAATGCTTTCACCCACAGCAACTCTGACACTCCCAGAGCCATTGCTCTATATTCTGCTTCAGCTGTCGACCGTGCTACCACTGACTGTTTCTTGCTTCTCCATGAGACCAGATTTCCTCCTACAAAAACACAGTATCCCGTGGTAGTCCTTCTGTCGTCTATGCAGCTCGTCCAGTCTGCATCACAGTATCCCTCAACTTCTATGCGTCCATTCTTCTTGAACCATAGCCCCTTTTCCGGCGTTCCTTTCAGATATCTCAAGATCTGAAATACTGCTTCCATATGACCCTTTCTTGGATCATGCATGTAGCGACTCACTACACTTACTGCAAATGAGATATCAGGGCGAGTGTGCCCCAGATAAATCAATCTCCCTACAAGTCGTTGATATCTTTCACGATCAACTGGCTCTCCTGCTTCTGCTCCCAACTTACACTTCTGGTCAATTGGAGTGACTGCTGCTTTGCATCCCAGCATCCCTGTCTCCTTCAGCAGATCTAGTATGTATTTTCTCTGTGAGAGAACAATTTCTTGTTCGCCTTCACACACCTCGATACCTAGAAAGTACCTCATCGCTCCTAAATCCTTCACTTCAAACTCCTTCGCGAGTTTTGACTTCAGCTTAGTGATCTCGACTTCATCATCACATGTGATCACTATATCATCCACATATACAGCAAGTATAGTGATGTGGCCTCTTGCATGCTGGAGGAAGACCGTATGATCTGCATTTGTTTGACGGTATCCCATGCCGGTAACAGCCTTTCTGAATCTGTCAAACCAGGCTCGAGGAGATTGCTTGAGCCCGTATAGCGACTTCTTCAGTTTACACACCTTTCCTTGCGACGTCCCTCCGTTTGATTCCGTCGCGTAGCACCCTGGCGGGAGCTCCATGTATACTTCTTCTTGCAGGTCCCCATGAAGAAAGGCATTCTTCACATCCAGCTGGTACAGCTTCTACCCATAGTTCGCTGCAATGGAGACCAGAGTTCTTACGGTGCTCATTTTTGCTACTGGGGCAAACGTCTCATCATAGTCTTCCATATGACTGTGTGAATCCTTTTGCAACCAACCTCGCCTTGTATCGCTCTACTTTTCCTTCTGGCGTCTCTTTCACTGTGTACACCCATTTGCATCCCACAGCTTTCTTCCCTTTGGGTAATGGAACCAGCTCCCATGTCTTATTTTTCTCCAGTGTCCCAAGTTCTTCCATCATTGCAGCTTTCCACCTTGGATCTTCCTTTGCTTCCTGCCAACACTTGGGCAACGAAGTAGAGTCTAACGATGCAATGAAGGCTCGATAATTCAAAGAAATGTTAGAATAAGACAAGTTGGCAATGTCATGTTCATAATCATCAAAACGACTAGGAGCCTTACCCGCATTGATGCGAGAAGATCTCCTTAAGGGAGCAATAGGTGGTGGAGAGATCATACCATCCGAGTCGGAGAGATCCGCATCAGAATCCGAGTGATTCAGTGCGGGGGCAACATCTTCAAGAGTTGGAGCAGGAGTAGACGAGGGACTTGGTACAGTAGGCACAGGGCACGGCATAGGCACAGTACTGGACTTCTGTTGTCTCCTTCTGTAGACTTGGAGCTCCTTTTCCCTTGTCTGCTGCTCCCCCTGCGTAACATATGTATCTTCTTCTTCATTCTCTGTATCTGAGTCACTGTGCTCTCCCCCTTTCGTCCAGTTTTCTACAACCGGACACGGAACCGATCCGACGACCACATTTGGTAGACGGGGAGGACACAAAGCGAATCTGGTGGAGGAAGGGGGAGAGGGACAGGAGGGTGCTGGAGAGGGGCGGGAGGGGGGGAAGGGTGCTGGTCGGGGGGGGGGGAGGGGGGGCGCTGCGGCTCCGGGGGGGGGAGGGGGGGCTGCTCGGGGGGGGGGGTCGGGGGGGGGGGGGCGCTGCTCCGGGGGGGGGGGGGCGCTGCTCCGGGGGGGGTTTCGGCTAAATTTTTTTTTTGTGGAGAGAGAGAGAGAGAGAGAGAGAGAGAGAGAGTTATGGCTCTGATACCATGTAGAAAATAATGGTTGGATGATTTTATTGATAGACTACTTAACTACTTATAGGGAGTCTAGCTCCTCTACATATAACATATTCCGATGTGGGACTAAAAGTCCCTTATTGATTCTCAACAGGTTTTATGGCATAACCCTCTAATTTTCCTTCTCCTTCTGGAATGTCATATTGGAGCAAATGTGAAGGGTCTCCTAGGAGAAAACTTATCATAGTAAGGATAATGCAAGACTTAAGTATGTTAATGAGGCTCACAGTGTAGTGTAGCTCAAAATGTTGGCTAATGAATAGGCCAAAATCCAAGAGCAAATAATAGCAATGTGAACTTGGAGATGGTTTGGGTAAAGTGGAAATGATGGAAGAGAGAGGAATGATTTGAGAATTTGTCGTGTTGAATTAAGAGGCAATAGTAAAAGATTGGGCTTAGATTTTTGTTGAAGGCTCCTTTGAAGAGGGCCATGCCATAAAATCTAGGCTACCAGTGGACATGTAGGTTAATCTACCTTTTGGACCACATGCAGTATCTGTAACCCCCTGTTTTCAAAATTTTGATTATTTTATTTTTTTCCCTAATATTTTATTATTTTTCTAATAATTTTCGGAATATTTTATTTGAATTTATTAGAATATTCTATTTGAGATTTATTTAATAATTAGACTATGATTTTTCATTGGAATACTTTATTTAGATTAACTAATTATGATTTTCTATTGTAAGAATGGCAAACTTGTAATTACTCCCAAATATCATGGTTATTTTAGAAAGTCATTGTGGAATGTGTAGTAACATGACAGTGGAAACATTCTGGAATTTAATTAAGTTAATCTGGAATAACATTAATTAATCCAGATTAACACTAATTAATCTTGGGAATATTCATGGGCATTTAGAATATACCAAGGAATATTCTCTAATATATTCCAGGAATATTCTCCTTGACCTGTGTCTAGAAATTCTAGGTCATTCCTAATCACCCTATAAATAGGGTCATTAATTGCGGTTAATTATTCTTAATCTAGTGGCCTAACTATTGTGTCCTCGTGTCTGTGTCCATTCCACTAAATATCATTTTTACATATACATTTTCTGTGTGCATCCTGACATGGGCACACCCGTGCCATTCCACCCCTACCGTGTCCTGTGTTTTCCGACACATGATTACATTCAGACCCCATTTTCCCTGTGTCTCATGTCCTCGACACGGACATGACAGTACAGACACCAGATCAACAAACCCTAGATCTAGCCCTAACCCTAATTCTGTCGTGTTACCGTGTCCGGCCAGCCATCCCGGGAGATCCTCGCAGCGTCGTTGGAGCTCTCGTCGCCGTGTCCTGGAGGACTCGGGACACGGGCCTTTGTCTCCTGAAGGCCGCTGCGGCTCCGTCAAGACGATCGCCGACCGTCGGGCCGCCGTATCGAGATCAGCCAATGACGAACTCGCCACCGCACGCCACCATTCTTGGACCGGTGCCACCGCGGGGATGCACTGACCGGACAGATCGAGTCGTCCCCACCACGTGGACACGACCGTAGCCGCCTCCTTGGGACTGTCGCCGCCGTCACAACCAACGAGCATCACCTCCATCCACCGCTTGTATCACCGCCTACGTGTCCGGCCTAATCGTACCATCGCCGGAGAAGCCTGAGCCCTAGTCGAGTCCACCGCTGTCATTCTTGGACCAGATCTCCCCGTCCTCGAGATCAGCGCCGCCGCTCGCCGATGCGAGTCGTCCTCGCCGCCAAGGAGCCTAGGTGAGCACGCCCCCATCTCCCTCTCATCGATCTTCTTCATCTTCTCCTTGCTCCTCTTCTTCTTCTTCTTCTTTTTCTTCTTCTACTTCTCTCCATAGATTCTAGGGTTGGCGGTATGTGTGAGCGATGTAAGAGAGAGAGAGAGAGAGAGTCAGCTCTAGTTAGGGTTAGGATTAGCGGGCCGGATTTTTTAGGCTATGAGTCCACGGGCCAGTGAGAAGAAAAGGAAAGAAAATAAAAAGAAGAAGAAATGAACAGAATGATTGGGCCTGGGACTGAACCCGACCAGTCTGGCCCACTGGACTGGGCTGGGTTTAGGATTATTAGTTGTTATTATTTATTAATTAGTTTATTACAAATTATTAGTTAATAGCTAGATTATTTAATAAATTTGTTAGTTAACTAGTTTCTTTAAAATTATTTACTAAATTTGATTAGTATTTTTTATTAATAATTTTACTAATAATTTAATTAGCTACTTCATAATGGATATTTAGTAGATTTTGGAATAATGATATTTTATAGAATTTTATTAATATTTTGATGGTAAGTACTTAATAATTATTTTTGAATAAATTAGTAGGTTATTATAGTTTACTTGGTCGGGTAGTTAGTGTGGTATTACTAGGAATCTTCTAGGAAATTCTTAGAATGTTTTCTAACCCATATTTTCTTAACTATTTTAGGTTGGATTAGAGACAATTGGCAACCACCGGTGAAAGGTAAGTACTTGTACCTCAACTCTACTTAGCAACATTACATGCATGTTATACTCACTTGCTTGACATGTTTTCGTATTTTTACTTACTTGCATGTCTCTTGTGTCGTGTCCGGAGGGAGAACGATTATGAAGCATGTAACTCACCTAAGCCTTGGACAATTACTTGAATGCTAGCATAACGCATATGATATGCCTTATATTATACTTGACTGCTAGCATATCATTTGCACTATCCATTATGTCCACTATTGCTCGACTGCTAGTATAATGTACATGATATACCTCATCTATTACATGACTGCTAGCATATCATTGCATTATGTCTTATTCCTGCTTGCTTGACTGCTAGCATATCGGCTACAATGTGCCTTATACATGATAACCCCTACATGCTTACTGATTCTATTGCACATGTTCACGTAGCTAGTACATGATTTCAGGTATTTTCCAGTTACTTGCTCTTTACTTGTCCTAGCTATTTTATATACTATTGCATCCTTTTGTTGAGTATGGTTGAATTACATTGTACTTTGGTCCCTTCCTGACTGGATCGTTGACATATTAGACCAGGGCATGTACACAACATTGGATTGGATGACAACTCCTGAAGATTCCAAAAGATCATATACAAATACTTTTTGATATATTAGATGATTTTGATGAAACAAATGTATCAGTTATATTATTATTGCTTTGAGGATATGGTTACCGGATTTGTCTCCGGAATAGCTAGCAAATGTATGATGTACTAAAACAGTGATAGTGGACTCTGTGGTGATTGTGTGTGGCTGAAATTTGTATGTGTGTGCTAGTTGCCGTGATGAAAAATCGATTTATCTTATCTCTGATGATTCATGAGGCTTAGACGACTAACTACCGCTGCTCATACCAGCGTAGGCTGGACGTTGTATGATTCGTATTCGAATATTCGGAAACGGGTCGTGACAATATCGGTCATATCTATTGATTTGGTTTGTACGCATTCGATACCATTCCCCATCGATTTTCACCTATACGAACATTGAGGCTTTCCTTCCGGTCATTCATCAAAGGAAAAAATTAAAAGAAAACAAGATAGTATGCAAAGGTATCCAGCACGTAGATAACCAATGTATTCGTGCAGTATTCCGCAACCTCCTCTATCTCTTGTTCACTGAACTCGACTGCCCTTCGTTGTCTACCATTATTCTTTGGTTCCACTTATTACATCGGAGCATTGTTGCGGATTGTCGCTAGCATGCACAAGTCTGCACATGATTTACCTATTTTATCATTAGAAGGAGACGATTCATGCCCCTGATTCACTTTGCCCTGTGCCCGGGATTAGGGAACCCCTGAGGTGGTCTATCGCCTCCTCTTCCATCCGACCTAGTTCGTTGGGTTTGAGCAGGAGCCTCTGTATGGTCTTGTTGTATGCCTCACCTACCCTCGAGGCCTCGATCCCTCGGCCATTCACCTCTGATCCCCTTCTGATCCCCGAACAGACCACCCCCTATCCACAATGAACGTTTGTTCTTCTCCGCCCCTGTCTTTCGACAGTGGTCCACCCGCCGGCCTCTATGGAGTATGGATGCATGCTGCATCATCTGCTCCCTCTCCCTCTTTTCTCTCTCGAGATCGCCTGGGTTCCATCCCTCACTTTGAAACCCTAATCCTTGCGAAGGACCCGCAGTCGCCCAATCCTTCAAAACCAATATACACACACTGCGGTATTGCCATATCTATTGATTTTGGTCTGTACGCATTCGATACCATTACCTATTGATTTTGACATATACGGACTTGGAGGCTTTCTTTCCCATCATTCATCAAAGGAAAAAAAATTAAAAGAAAACAAGATAGTATGCAAAGGTGTCTACACAGTGAATCGATCGTACCGAAGATCAACATATTGCACCGTATTTTGATAAGATTCATTACCGGCAAACTACAATGGATACCATTTGTTGAAGTTGTATACCTTTAAATTCACATCATTCACTTAGCTTAAAATTATTCTAGTTAAAATATATATTGAGGTTGTGTATTGTCTAAAAGTTGGTCATAAACAACAATATCTTGCGGAGGAACAATCATCAATGTAAATATTATTACATTTGAAACTAATGAGAAACAACAAATAATGCATAAATTATGCCTAAATGTATCAAATAGTTTTATATGCTTTAATATTTTGTCTTTCTTGGCTTTCCGAAATGAAGAACTCTGAAACGTCTATTTGAAATCGCGAACACTAATACTCATTGGAAAGTTTCCAAACTGATTCAGATACTGCTTACCTTGATATATATACTCTAATTGGTTGGTCAAAATCCCTAATCCCACATTTCCCAATCCCCTTCACCATTTCTTTTTGTCTCCTCACTGGAGGCCCAGATTTTAGTCTATATTTCACAAACAAGCCCAAATGGATGGCTGTGCTGTGTTGCTACATACTAAGTACAGATCTGGCATGGACACGACCAGACATGTTTTAGTATTTCTCAGTCCAAAAAATATGTGCTGATGTCATTTGATTGAGGAAGAGAGAATGGTGACTGACCTTTGCCAAGTCACCATCTTCACGTCCTTTTTTCTCACATTTGGGTAGCTAGGTCCACTGTTGATAAATCCTTGTCTCAATTTCTTTTTGACAACTTGCATAAGTTTACATATTGGTGCAACAGATTGTACTTTGACCACCTCTAGCAGCGAACAGCAACCTTCTAATGGCTTGAGTATCCAGCACTGACAGTCCACCACCAGGTAGTTTTCTCTACTTTGTTCTACTGAACAAATTCTTAATAGTCCTCCCTGTCCCTCCTCCCCCAACCACCTCATGTCAATGGTCGAGCATCTCCTACGAATAAGTTAAGTTTTTTCTTTAAATAACAAATACAAGATGTTGTCCTGCTTTTCCCTTTACATATTTTCGTTTATATAATTTTACGTATTATGGACATGTAGATATATCTTGTTAGTTATTATCCTAGTCAATGAAGTAGTAGATTCTTTATTGTATTGTCTCAATTCCTTTGTACTACAAGATTATTTGATAAAATTGATCAACTTAAATATTTCCCATTAAGTAATTTTGGCAATTATGACATTTGAGATAATGCATATACATATTTTATTATCAATATATATTAGCATATTTCTAAAGAATGAAAAAAAAAACGCATTTTTATGCTCTAAGAAGGAATATGCCATATCCATTTTCCACTTGGAATAAGAATTTTTTTTATTTTTCCTTTTATTTAATTTCACTTCCATCTCCATATGGGCAGGGCTTTGGGCTTTCTTTCCATATATTTATGGCTGAAAAGAAGCCACGTATTTTCTTTGAAACTGTCTTCTTTTATGGTTGGGAATAAGACATGCTAGTTCCTTGGAACTTCCACTCCATACTTGTCTCTCTCTTTTGAACCTTCACCTAAATATCTAGGATTGCTTGGATCTTCTCTCTCTCTATTTTCTGCTTTCTCTCTCTGGGGTTGTATCATTCTCCTACATAAAAAAGTTTCCCTTCTCAAGATCATAACATTCAGAGAGCATGGCTGAAGAGAAAGCATGGCTAAACAGCCACTCCAGTTCAATCCTGAATGTCCTTTATTGCCATGCTCTCTGAATGTTGTTTTAATTTATCTCTAAAATGTTGCCGGACATTTGATTTCCTACACAAACCCAACATTTGATTTTTAATACCTCGGCAATATATAAATAAAAAATTATTAAGTGCTAATTTCCAAACTTTCAATTGTTTTATCGGTCTTGTACCTCAACAGGATTAAAATTGTACTTTTCAATGTAGGATCACTTGAAAATGTAATAACATCCTCATCTCCCCTCTTATAAACTACCAACTTTATTTCATCTGCTTAGCATCTTTACCAAGGGAATAAGCTTTAGTTTGCACTATAGTTTTTTCAATCTCAATGTTGAGATTATACAGAATTTGTCAAGTATTTTGATTCAACCTAGAACTTGTTTATATTAACTAGTCATCTATTAGAAGAAACTAACGCATTTTGGTACCAGCATAAGTACAATGGATATCCTTATATATGTTAAAAGTGTGAAAAAAATACTATAGGAGTTCCACTAATGACGAATATCACCGGAATAACACTTCTAGTTTCTATATAGGCATGTTAATTTTATTACTATCATACAAATGTAAGATTCTTTCAAAAGTGTCAATTTGAAAAAGATAATGATAATGCAGTACCTGAGCAATGTGTTTAGCATCAATCAGTTTAACCATCACAAATGTAGCATGCCACCCTTGCTTAAGACCAAAGATTTCAAGAAGGCCATCATCCGTCTGAGCCTCAACAAAGTGTCGCTGAAAAAATAGTGGGACAAATAAATATAAACACAACGTAGATATACAAGATGAAACTTCTGCAGTCTACAGCAAATGTCCCTTATTGGCATTGATCAAAAATGGTGTATAAAATGGTGTATAGAAAGTAAGATCGTTATTGTGGTGATATAAGATATGCTAAAGAAAATAAGACTATAATTTTTAAAAACAAGTACTCAACATGAGGAGATGCCAGTAAAATGGTCCAACAATCGTTTCACATCAAAGATTCTTTCATATCTATGAAAGCGAAGCTGAAGTTTGACACGGAACCTGCCAAGGATTGGATATGTTTCAAGTATCTATAATGTTCCTTGTTTCCTATTTATTGGAATTATTTATTATTTTTTTTTTAAAAAGTTTATGTACCAGGTAATCCAAGTACTCGACAAGTAACTTGTTCCAGGGTCTCGGACCTGAATCGAAGAGGTAATGAAATCGAGTAATTGAACCTTAGTCTATTGTTCGATTTAGGATAAAAGTTACTTTACTGAAAATTTTATGTTGAGATACTTTTCGGGCTAAATTAAAATTCATAGAAGGAAAAAGAAAGAGTATATTTTAGGTAATTTTATTTATTTAAGTATTTAAGCAAAGGTCATCGGGTATTTTTTTTCAATTTTTTAGCACAGTACCCTCTTCTTTTACTCCTTGATGTATGAAAATGAAAATGTTAAGAGAATATTCTTGGCACTTTAACTTGTGTTAGTAACGAAAAACAATGGTAAGGATCATTCTTTTGGCATCCTACTCAAACTATGAGGTCTCCTTGTAATAATTGAATATGCAAGCTTGTTGGTTGTGGTATTGTAAATCTCAAGGACAGTGCAAGTAATTTACCTTTCTGTTTATGTTGTAAAATATAGGTTAGGTTTATCAAGGTTTTCACATTTTTGTTGTTTTGGAGGATTCTAATGTGGAGCCCTATGGTTATACTCAAAATTAAGTATTTGAATGATGATTCTATAAGTTTATGTTGCCATTTGAGTCGAGTTAGCTCAAACCAGATACAATATGGACATTAGGATTGTACCAACTGAGATTTAAAACCATGGTTAAGGCCCTTAAGGGACGAAGCACTCTGCAAGTACCCCCTGGAAATTTGCTTAAGTAGTCATATATCATCAATAGGGGTAGGAAAATGGTCTACTTCCTACATGATAATAATTCTGGGCGAAATTGGTTAGCTGGTTGGCACCCTCTATTAGGCATGAAAATTTTCATGTTAAGGAAATCAAGAACGCAGTTGAATATGATATGAAGAAAATGTGAAGTGCAATTGCTTCTAAGAATAGGAACAAGGAACCCAAACCCATGCTTTTTGAAACTGAGAAAGCAATTTAATTAGATAAATTCTGTTACTCCCATAATAAGGTAGTTTCTGGGGAAATGGATACATGGCACACTACCCACAAAAGTTATCTCAGCCATCAACTGGCCTCATTCTGAAATTTTCTGTTTTATGCAAAGGAAATGATGAGGAACATTCATAACACACCCGTATCTAAGCTGTGAGCCTGCTACAGGTTTATGGATTCACACTGAGAACTGGAGTGGCTATCTAAGCTAGGGCATCAATTGAGAGGTGTTAATTGATAAATGACATCTCCCATGCCGCATAAAAAACAAACTAAAGGATCAAAGTAATTACCAAAAGGTCCATTACAGATGGTCCTCTTGTACTAACAAACTTACAAAATTGGAAGAGTATTTTAGTATGATAGGGTATCTCGCATGGTGTAAATCCAGATGCAGCCTTCAAGATCCAAAATCTAGGGAAGAACATTTGAAGGAAATAGTGAAAGACAAGGGACATCTCTACAAGTTGGCTATTTGAAAGAAGTGATGATCGGGACAATAAGGTGGATCATTTTCTGGGTGCCGCTTCAATTAATACAAAAGAAAAAGATCCTACAGCAAGCTAGTGGATCAAAAGTCCAGCATTTCGAGCACCAATCCCCATGAAGAAGTTATTACAAAGAATCAGGAATTGGTAGTCTACTGCATCAGAAGGTAACTATCAGTTTCGTGATTTTCTTCTCCCAAGGGACACCAGCTCAATTCTCTTGCCCCCATGTTCATCAGCAGAATGGTGGTTGCTGAAAGACGTCAACAACACAATCTTGATGTCATAGGGTCTCTTCTTTCAGCTTCTGATGCCATTCAATTTTGGACAAAAGCTATCATATGATCATGTCTTTGATTAATAGGATTTCTCTCCTTTTCTTCACGGTTTTATCTCCTCATCATGACTTTATGATTATCCTCCTGATTACTCTATGCTTTGTGGGTTCAGATGCGCTTGTTTTGTTTTATTACCTCCAACATAGCAACACAAGTTATCATTTGGTTATGCTACGTGTTTTCTTGGATAAAGGGATAAAGATATTATTGACTGGTTGCCAGACGTTTTCTCATATCTTGCCATGTTACTTTTCTGGAGAGATTTAGTACTATGACTTGCCATATCCTCCAGTTCCATCATCGTCATCTATGCTGAGAATCTTGTTTTTCTTTACTTTCTCCACTTGTCCACCAGCTTTGCCCTCTTATTACCTCGGTCTATCAGTGTCGTGCTCGTTCCAGTGTTACTGACGATTAATTCTAAGCTAATATTGTTTCTAGTGCTCCACCAGTCACAAAAGATCATGCAGCATTATGTCGCTCCACTCGCACACATCGCCGTCCAAAGATACCGACTGTTTTTTGCTTCTATGAAGCTCGCACTTCATTCTTTTATCTTTGCTACTTATTGTCATTGGGAGCCTCGGCCACATTAGGAGGCTGTTATTATACTCAAGTAGTAAGTAGCTATGTCAGAGGAATTGTGAGCCCTAGAATATACTCATACTTGGGATCTTATAACCTTATCCATTGGCAAGCATCTAATCAAGCATCCGATCAGCTGCAAGTGGCTATACAACGTCAAACTTTGGTTGATGGTACCATTGGTAGGTACAAAGCTCGGTTGGTTGCTCGTAGATTTTTTCAACAGTATGGTAAAGATTATGATGAGAATTTGAACATGTTGCGAAGATGACTATTGTTCAGACTCTTCTCGTTGTTGCTTCAGTTCGTAGTTGCTTTGTTTCTCAAATAGACATGGAGGATGCATTTCTTCACAATGAGTTGACTAAGTTTGCCAATATGACCCCTCTTGGTTTGCCTCATTCTCTTGGTTAGGTTTGTCACCTTAAGATTTTGTATAGCCTTAAGCAGGCAATTCGAGCATGGTTTTCCATATTTACTACAGCTATTCATGCCATCAAATTTTCTAGAAGTTAACATAATCTTGCTCTGCTTACTCATCCTCTAGGACATTACTTTTGCTATATGTCGATGCATATTATGCAAGTTAAGCAATACTTGCATACAAGAAAAGGATCTTGGTCCTTCATGTTTACCTTCTTGGTTTGGAGGATGATTATTTTACACGAGCTATCTTCTCCCTCAGAAGAATATTCTCGGTGAGATACATAATAGAGTTGTTCCGAGTGATATTCACCTCTTGAGTTGAATCTCAAGTTGTATCATGATGATGGCGATGTCTTCATGTTCCCTCTAGGTATCGACAAATTGTTGGTAGTCTGGTTTATCTTACTGTCAATTGTTCATCTCTCTCTCATGTTGTTACTGAATTTGTCTCGGCTCCTCGTACCATATATTATGTTGCTCTTTTACGAATTTGCAGTTTGATTACCTTTCATACTATCCAGTAAATATAAAGCAAATTTTATTACAGTTTGTTGAGCATACAATTCCATTCTACATGGTATCAGAGCAAAATTATTTTTCCTCTCCAGCACTAAAAAATCCACAGCACCCCGACAGCTGAACCCCCCCTCAGATTCTCCCAACACCCAACCCTACCAATGTCTACAGCCGCCACCTACATCCCCGAAACCCTAGCTACATGTCCATCTAAAAAAAAGGGCAGATCTGGAAAAAAAAATCGTCAACATTGAGACCTTCAGATGATAGACTATGATAGTTTGCGTGAACATCTGAATCTCGACAACGATTTCAGGAGTTACCAGAGAGCAAACATGCTAGTTTGCGTGAATCTTTGAATCTCAACAACGACTATGATAGTTTGCGTGAACCTCTGAATCTCGACAACGACTTCAGGAATTACCAGACAGAAAACTTGGTAGTTTGTGCGAATCTATATTCATGCTCCAGTATTCACATCAGGAGCTAACATAAAGCAATCTGGGTTGTGTGAATCTTTATCCTGGCTTATGTGATACACATTTGAATCTTCCACATTAGGATCTAAAAAGGAGCGACCTGGATTGTGTGAATCTATGTCCTGGATTGTGTAATCATTTGAAACCTATGCCAACATTGTGCGAGCCAGGTCTGGCAACGTTAATCGCGCATTGGCAAGGTTGATGTAAATTTCGAGTCAGAACGATTATCAACAGTCGGATCGAGAACTTGAAAGATGACCAACACTAAGGCGAGTAGATGTGTTGACAACACGAGTGTCAGTAATGCAGTAGCAGGACCACCGAGCAGTAGTACGGCAATTTCATCGAAGCGACTTGTCGATCGACGACAGAAAGGACCGAAGAGTTACTCAACATGGCGCAAGAAGGTTGAGAAGACGCTTCGGGGAATGCAGTTGTCAAAGCATTTGACTGACAGCCCCCAGCAGTGAATGATCCCACATACGATTAATGGGAGATGGACGACAGTCGACTGTTTACACAGTTGATGAATTCGATGGAACCATCGGTTGAGGACATGGTTTAGAACACAGATTCGATGAAGGAGACATAGGAGGTCCTAGCGACTGCGTTTGATGGAAAATACAATTTATCTTGTATCAATGACTCGGTTGTTGGCATTTACGAGCGGATGAGGGAGACATGTCACATAAGGACCACTTTCGTGCCTTTAAGGCCCGAACTGATGAGATGGATCATGTCCTACCATTGACGACGAATATCAATGAGGCGAGGATTCAACGTCAACAGCTCTATGTGATGACGTATCTTGTCTCACTTCCGTCATGATGCAAACTTTATACGATCTTATATTATTGTTGGGGCTGAGATTCCATTTATACTGGAAGTCCATTTTCGTGTCCTACAGGCAGCGAAGGTAGTTGGGATTAATCTAACACACCTGCTGATCGATCTGCGTTAGGTGCTGCTCGTGGTGGATTCTGTGGTAGACATGGTGGCCGGAATACAGGCCGATATGGCAGACGTGGTGATGGTGGTCGTGAGGGAGACCGACCACGCACTTGTTTCAACTTTGATCAACAAGGACATTTTCAGTGGCTGTTTCCCAAAGCTCCTGTCGCCAATGTTACATCAGATGCTCATGATAATAACGGGCTATCTATGCAGATGTTGGCAGATACCTATGTAGAATTCGCTAAATTCCAAGCTGAGCAATGTGGAGGAGCACCAACATCTAGATCCACTACCGGATACTCAGCGGCGTGTGTGGTACGTTCAAAGCAGTGGTGATTGACTCGGACGCGTCTGATCATATGACAGGCGATAAGTATGTTGCGTAACTATGTATCTGTGGGTCATACGACATATATTGTTGTTGCAAATGACATTTCTTTGAAAGTGCATGGAAAAGAAAGTACTAGTCTTTTCCCCAATCTACCACTCACTTCCGTTTTACATACAGCAGGTAACCCAATTAATTTATTATCAATTAGCCGGATAACTCGAGACTTACACTGCTCAGTAACTTTCTCTTCTGATGGTTGTGTTTTTCAGGACCCGAAGACGGAAAAGACAATTGGTAGGAGGATATATGGCTAGAAGCTTGTACCTTGTTGAGTTGAAACCTTCTGTTGCTTGTGCCAGTGTGTGTCGCAACCCATTTGAGTTGCATTATCGGCTTGGTCATCTGTCTCTTCAAGCTCTCCAAAACTTGTGTCCATCGCTAGATCTTCGCGTTTCTCCTCATTGTGAGTCGTGTAGTGTAGATAAACATCAACGAGCATCTTATCCAGTGTGTTTGGATAAATCTATTTTAGCTCCGTTTGAATTAGTCCACTGTGACATCTGGGGTCCATGTCCTGTTGAATCAGTAATCGGATTCAAATATTTTGTCTTTTGTTGAAGATTTCACTTGTGTCACATATGTCTACCTTATGAAGAATCGTTCCAAAATATTTGACATCTGGTGTACTTTCTTTGCAAAAATAAAAACTCAATTCGGGGTTTTCATTAAATGTCTTCGAAGCGCAATGGTCGTGGGTATGTATCTCGGGGGCTCTCTTCTCATTTTGCTGAAAATGGAATTATGCAGCAAATTTTCTGTCCTTATACACCACAACAGAATGGTGTGGCTGAACGTAAGAATCGTCATCTGTTGGAAACAACTCGAGCATTGATGTTTCATGACGAGACATCCAAGAATTTTGGTAGGATATTGTCCTGACGACTTGTTATTTGATCAATGTTATAAATTTTGCTAAGCGGGTTCGGTGCGCCAAAGGGACGCCTAGCGCCTAGGCGGCCGAATTGATTTTTTTTTTTTTTTCTATACATGTAATAGATATAAGTATCATGTATGTTGAATATTAACATAAGTCTCTAAAGGCTCTTGTGGTTAGTAGGTGAGGTTGTAAGTTAGTTCTCTCAAGCCAAGGTTCAAATCCTTGGCTTCTTTTTCATTTTTTCTTTTTTTTATAAAAAGGGAAGAGAGGAGAGAGAAGGAACATACTGCACACCCCTCTCTCCTCCCTCTCCTCTCTTCACCATCACAATCACCATCACTACCACTACCACCACCATCACTAGCAACAACCAGCGGCAACGGCGGAAGGTACAACAGCAGCAGCCGCCGGCGGCAGGCACAACAGCAGCAACCGCCGGCGGCGACGGTGGCAGGCGCAGCAGCCGCCGACGGCGACGGTGGCAGGCGCAGCAGCCGCCGACGGCGACGGTGGCAGGCGCAGCAGCCGCCGCCGGCGACTGTGGTAGGCGGCGGCGGCAGGCGAAGGCGGCAGGAGGAGGCGGCAGAGGAGGTCAGGTAAAATTAAAAAAACTTGATTTTTTTTTTTGAAATTTTAAGGTCAGCCTAGGCCCGCCTAGGACCGGACAATGCCTAGGACCGCCGCCTAGGCCAAAACTGGTGCGGTCAGCGGCCGCCTAGACCGAAATTTAGAACGTTGTATTTGATTAATCGTATGTCGTCTCGTGTCTTCGATGGATCCACTCATTTTTCTCGTTTACATCCCAGTCGAGTACGCTCCCCACTACCTCTCAAATTTTTTGGATGCTTGTGTTATGTTCGAGATACTCGGTCTACCCTTTCTAGATTAGACCCAAAGGCACTCAAGTGTATTTTTCTTGGGTATCCTAAGGATCAAAAACGGTACCATTGTTTTCCCCAACTTTAAAGAGGTACTTTATATCTCGGAATGTTAACTTTGTCGAGACCGAGTTCCCCTCACTCCCTCCAACTACCGATTCTGCTCCAAAAGTTTATCCAGATGAGAACTTTCTACTCTAATCCAGATTAAACACAACAACCCTCATAAGGGTACCCTCCCTACGAGCCAGTATTAATGTATAATGGTCCACAAACACCAGAATGGTCCACAAACACCAGCTTCGTCCGAACGGACATCGACAATGTTGCCCACAGTCGAAGAGCTAGAGTCATCATCAGAGCCCTCATCGAGCTCCACCGATTCACCACCACCTGATATACCAACTCGTCCCTGTCGTACATGCCGCGACAATCCTTTGTATGTTGAGAACTACAAAGGAATCATGAGTCACACTAAGTCCTTGGTGGCTACTATTGATGGGAATCAGATTCCCAAGTCTACAGAGGAAGGACTGAAACATCTTAGGTATTAGGCCGCTATGGAAGAGGAGATGAGAACGCTCGGGAAGAACCATACATAGGACTTGGTAGATTTACCTACTGGTAAGAAGGGAGTGTGTTGCAAATAGGTGTTCACAATTAAGGTGAAGCCTGATGGCTATGTTGTGAAAAGCACGCTTGAGTGGTGCTTAAGCGCCGCTTAACCGAGATTTAGAATTAGGACGCCTCGCTTAATGAATTTTGCCCCAGAAAAGCAATCAGTGCTTAAGTGCGCTTAGACGTCGCTTAGTAGCGTCTCGCCTCGCCTCGCCTCGCCTCAGGCGCCTCGCTTAACGATTTTGGGTTTTTTATTATTTTGTTTTTTATTTTTTTAATAAACTGAACCGAATCTTTTGTTATTTACATAGTTGGATAGTTGGAAAACTTTTAGGAACTTTAGAGACAACTTTCATGTTTGATGATATTTTGATGACTATGTAGTATGTATGCATTGTGTGGCTTGTAGTTTGCATTTTAATTCTAGTATTTATATTGTTACTTTGCTTGATTGATAATTGGTATTGTTATTCATGCATATACTAGTAGGGTTGTATGAAAAAATATTGAAATTTATGAGTATATACTATATGGAGTATTTTACATGTAGGAGAAAGGAAAAAAAGGTGAGGCACTAACTAAGCGCCGCTTAAGCGCCACTAAGCGACGCGACAGCCTCGTCGCCTCGCCTCGCCTCGCCTCGCCTCACGCTTAATACAACATAGCTGATGGCACGCTTGATCGTCTGAAAGCTCGACTTGTGGCAGGGATATTCTTAGACTTACAAAGAGGATTATTTTGAGACATTCTTCCTAGTTGCCAGGATAACCTCTGTGCGATTACTCCTATCGTTGGTTGTCAGTTATGATTAGCCCTTATTTCAGTTGGATGTGAAGAATACATTTCTCCATAGGGACCTTGAAGAAAAAGCATATGTGATGCATCCTCCTGGATTCCATGCAAGTGAGGGTAAAGTGTGTTATCTACGCAAAATGCTATACAGTCTTAAACAATCACCTCGTGCTTGGTTTAGTCGACATACCCATGGAATGTCCGAATGAAAGAAGGATCATTTTGTATTCTACCGACAAATATCAGTCGGACAAATCCTACTTAGTGTCCATGTTGATGACATCGTGATTACGGGGGATGACAGCCAGGGTATTGCAGAACCATAATTTTAAAAGACGAAAGGCGCACCAAGGCGCAAAGGTTCCTGGAGCCTGAGGCGCTAGGCTCAAGGCGCGCCTTTCGAAAGCTAAAATATCTACATTTAAAAACTTAGCTACATAGAAGTCCAAATTCCTTGAAAAAATATCACTAATTATAGGCACAAAATTATTCTTTATATATATATATATATATATATATATATATAACAATCTAAAAGCCCATTAGATATAAATAGCCCAAACTATATACATATAATATACAAACCACATATATATAAGCCTTTAAAAATAGAAGTACATTCTAATTTAGAAAACAATCTAAAACCCACAATAATATTAATGACAATAATTTATATACTTTCCAATAAAGCCCATAAACTATATAACAGGTATATAGAAGGTTGAAATATATATATATATATATATATATATATATATATATTTTTTTTTTTTTTTTATATATATATATATATATATATATATATATATATATGCAAGGTTGTTAGAAAAAGAATGTCAACTGGAGACCGCGAGCAGGCAAATCCTAGGGTTTTCCTAACACCTCCTCCCCGACCGCCGGACCAACTCGCGGAGGGGAGGAGGAGGCCGGGGAGGAAGGGAGGGGGCGGGCGGCCCCCCAGTCGGGGGGGGGTAGAGCCTGGAGGCGAAAGCCGGAGGTCGGGCGGACCCCCATCTGCGCAGGAGGCGACTCGGGAGGGCTTGGCGACGGCCAAGAGGGGGCGGCCGACCCCTCCCAGGCGGTGGCAGAGGGCAGGGTGGCCCGGGGGGCTGCGGCTACTCCGGCGGGCAACAGGTTGGATGCTCCTATGTTCTAATTCGGATCGGGATCCGGGGCTCAAGATGGCCGGATAGATGATGATGGTTGGACGACGGTAGTGAGACGGCGTCCGGGAGGGGGAAGAGGGGCTCAAAATCAAGTAATGAGTTGGACGAGCCCTGGGAGGAACGGGAATAGATCTACCATCGGCCTAGGTAGCACACGACGACAGGGAGGAGGACCGGGGCGCACTGCGTCTGGATGGCGGCCAAAGGCGACGGCGGCGGAGGAAGGAAAGGGTATTGCTGGAGATGTCGGGAGTCAGAGGCCTCCGTCTGCCACTCCCCGGACGGTCACAGACGGGCCTCGTCCCAAATCCTGGAATGATGTTTGTATGCCGGGTGGAAACAAGAGCTCGGTGTCGATGGAGTATGTGCCACCGATGCAGGTAGGAGGAGGCCTCCGAGCATATTTTCCAGCAGAGGAGATAGCGGAGGTCACGGACTTCTGGAAGAACACGCTGGTGATGTATGTGTTGGGAAGTAAACCGTTCTATGGACAGATACGGGAATATATAGAGAGGGTATGGCGCCCCAAGGGGAGCATGGAGATTTTCTTCCGTGAGAATGGGTTTTACTTTGTGAAATTCGGCTTGGAGGAGGATGTGTCTAGGATTATTCAAGGGGGGCCCTGGTCCTTTGACGGGTGGCTCATTATCCTGAAGTAGCGGATACCGGAGTTGAGATGTGAGAAGGAGGTGCTGAATGTGATTCCCGTCTGGATTCGCTTTCCTGAGTTTTCGGTGAAATATTGGAGCATCCCTCTGCTAATGAGATTAGCTAGCTTGGTCGGTAAGCCGATCAATACGGATGAGGCTACGGCTTTTCGTACCAGACTGATGTACGCCAGGGTATTTGTGGAGATAAAGGCTGGGATGGAGCTTCCGAGTATTCTCGAGTATCAGGTGGCGTCCGGGGAGGTTCTGACTCAGGCCGTGGAGTATGATTGGGTTCCCCCAATGTGTTCCCTCTGTGGGTGCTTTGGTCAATCATCTAGTGCTTGCCTGACTAGAGGGACGGAGACAGCTAGGCCCTCGGTAGCGCAGATGGAGGTAGTTGAGCCAGAGGTGGCGTCCAGTACCATCACCGGAGTGGCGGCGACAGTCAGGCCGACGGAGGACTCCCCAATGGAGGGGACCAGGAGGTCAGAGACTGACACCCCGCCGAGACAGGAGGGTTCTCAGGGCGCGATAGTCCCATTCAGGCCCCAGAGGAGTATGGTGACCAGGGGTATGACTTCCCTGGATAGCAGACAGGATGGGATAGAGACTTCTATGGTGGAAAAGGTCTATAGCAGGAAAAGGCATGCCCCGTCCCCACGGGAAAATGAGCTCCAGCCGGGGGGGGCTCAATGATCAGACCGTGGCCAACCCAGATTGGACCTTGACATTTTCTAGGATTCAGGCCCATCTTGCACCCTCCTCGGGGACGGGGATGGGGGAGATATAGATCTGACGGACGGGACACTTCCCTCGGGTGTCAGTCCAGATGGAGTACAGGGGGACCCCACATTAATTAATTAATGTCGGTCCTTGCCTGGAACATTCGTGGAGGATGTTCCATTGGGAGATGGAGGGAGATTAGTGGCGTTCTGAATAGGGAGAAGTGTAACATTTCTATTCTACTTCAGACGAAAATTAGAGGGACGACTATGCTATCTCGCAGGACGCCTGCAAACTGGGCACATACAACCTGAATCTTTGCGATATGGCTAGGATATGGGTTCGGTGGAACAGAGATAGTTGGGAGGAGGAACAGGTTCTGATGACATAGCAGCTTATTGGCATATCATTTATGAACAAGGGAGGATTCCACTTCATTCTTGGAGCAGTTTATGGGCACAATGATAGACGGCTTCGGGAGACCTTGTGGGAGGACATTGTGCGCGTAGGACGTATGGCGGAGCACCTGCATCTCCCCCTGCTGCTTATGGAAGACTTCAATGCCATGCTGCATCGACAAGAGAAGGTAGAAGGTCGTCCGGTGCCGGATCCGATCTTATACGACTTCCAGAGGTGTCTCCTCTTGTCTGGACTGAGGGGACTGGAGAGAGCAGGACACATCTGGACATGGCACAATAAGGCGGTTCACAACAGGATCGCCTGTCAGCTTGATAGGGCTTTGGAAAATAGCGAATGGTTTCGCTATTTCCCGAATTCCATGGCGGAAGGGCTAGCGGCAGGGACCAGCAATCACTCCCCTATCCGGGTTGGTCTCTCTGAGAGGACCACTTGGAAGACTCCGTCATTCCGGTACAACAATGGCTGGTACCTTTCTGCTGGATATGAGGAGGTTGTTATGGGAGGGCTGCAGTATACTCGGGACGGCACGACTCAGTTTCGCATGGTTCACAAACTCAAACAGGTCAAGAGAGCTATTCGGGATTGGGTGAAGAAGATACAGCGGTCTTCCCTGGAGGATAAGGAGGCCGAGCTTCGAGAGGTACAGGAAGCTTTGCAGACTGACATGCTGAGCGGGGAGTTGGCGGCTAGAGAGAGGGACCTGATTGCGGAGGTCAACATCATGAGGCTTCAGCAGGAGATTAGTGCGGTCCAGAGGGCCAAGTGTTCATGGCTCAAGGATGGAGATCGCTGCACCAAGTTCTTCTACAATGTGATCTATGCCAGACAGCACCGGAACAGCATCCCCGGGCTGCTTAACAACGAGGGCAGGCTTGTTGGAGACCCAGTGGAGATTCAGGAGGAGGCAGTCAGGTTCTATTCTGACTTATATCAGCAGACTGATTATCCCATCACGTTCCCAGGCCTTGTCACGAAAAGGCTGGTGACGCACCATGGGAATAGCTTGCTGTTGGCTCATGTGAGATTGGAGGAGGTGGAGGCTATTGTGATGAAGGCAGATCCTAATAAGGCTCCGGGGCCTGACGGCTTCTCTTGTGGGTTCTTTAGACGACACTGGGGTGAGCTAAAGTTCTCAGTACTGGAGGCGGTGCAGGAGTTTTTCTTGGAAGGGATGTTGTTGAAGGAGCTGAATCACACATTCTTGACCTTGGTTCCGAAAAAGGAGGGCACGACATCCCTCGCCGACTTCAGGCCTATTGCATGTTGTAATTATCTATACAAGATAATTACTCACCTCATGTGTCGTCGTATGGAGGGGATTATGCAGGGCTTGGTGTCTCGGAATCAAGCGGCTTTCATCAAGGGGCGCTCGATTGCTGAGCACAGTCTTCTTGCACATGAGATGGTGAGAGATTTCAAAAAGCCGGGGGGGATGAAGGCCTGTGTGAAGCTAGATTTGCGGAAAGCTTATGACACGGTCAACAGGGACTTCCTCTGCCACATTATGCTTGTTATGGGGTTTGATGAGAGAAGGGAGGCGAGGGTGAGGGAGTGCATATTCTCTCCCACATTTTCGGTCCTCATACAGGGTACTCCATATGGATGCTTCAAGAGCAACAGGGGACTACGACAGGGGGATCATCTTACCTCGTACCTGTTCACTCTGGTGATGGAGTACTTCACTTGTATGATGGACCTGGCTGTGCATAGTAGGAAGATTGTCCCTCTCTTCAGGCTGGTCAAGCCAGTGGTGTTACACTTGATCTATGCTGACGATCTCTTGGTATTCTTGCATCCAACTATAAGGGGGATGAGGGCACTTTCAGATATTATGGAGGAGTTTGGGAGGTTGTCCGGTCTCCAGCTGAATAGGGAGAAGAGCAGGGTTTATTTCAGCTCTCAGTACACCCTCAAGGAGGAAAGGGCCCTTGCTCTGGGAGTGGAGAAAGGAGAGTTACCGGTGAAGTATCTGGGGGTTCCGTTGACGGTCAATTATGCTAGGGATCAGGATTGTCACAGCCTGGTGGATTTTGCCCAAAGGATAGTGGAAGGCTGGCAGGCAGCTGGACTGTCTTTTGGTGGCCGTATTGAGCTGATGAGGTCTGTTATTTCTGGCATCACTATGTTCTGGTTGCAGTCGATCCAAATTCTGGTAGCTACCATGAGGAAGGTGGAGACCATATGTTATAATTTTATCTGGAGAGGAGGTATGCATGCGATTGCTTGGGAACAACTCTGTCGGACCCGGGAGGAAGGAGGAGTGGGGTTGCGACCTCTTCGGACGGTTAGGGAGGCATCTAGGGTGAGGATGGTGTGGCAATTCATCAAGGGAGGTTCGCTTTGGACAGAGTGGCTGGCTAGCAGATATTTGCGGCGGACGAACTTCTGGACATGCAGGATTGATAACAATTTTTCGGTCTCATTTAAGGTTATCCTTAGGTGCAAACTGGTTCTACAGTCTGCTATTTGCAGGATTATGAAAGATGGGACGAACACTGATCTCTGGCTCGACCCGTGGATGGGTAATAGTTCCCTTCTGGAGATCTTGGGTGCACAGATGGACAGAGAGGCGAGCAGGGGGGTGAAATGTAGTCGGATCATCAGGGATGGGATCTGGAGGCCTGAGGAGTATCCATTCACTGCTCAGTTTGGAGAGGCGATTCGTCATATCACTATTGATACTAGCCAGCCTGCTGACTCCTGGAGATGGGTTGATCCTGGTTCGGATGGAGGGTCAGAGATATTCAGTTTTAAAAGTTGCTACAATCTGGTTCGGGCTCCACATGACAGGATTGCGGAGTATAACTTTATCTGGGCAAAGGGGATTGCTCGCAAAATACAACTTTGCTCATACAGACTCCTTCTAGGCAGGTTGATGACGAGGGACAGACTGCTCAGGTTTGGGTTGCAGATTCCAGACCCGAAGTACGTACTCTGTTCAGGTGAGGCCGAATCTTTGGGCAACCTATTCTTTGAGTGTCCGATGACTTGGCACATCTGGTCTGAGCAGTGCATGCGATTGATGGGCGGAGTTGGCAGTGCTAGAGATATACGGGGGATCCTTAGCTCGATCAGAGATCGCCGAGGCATAGACTCTGGTTGGGCCAAGATTGCTAGAGTTCGACTTGCAGCATATGTTTGGCATGTCTGGAGGGAGCGTAACAGGCGTATCTTTGAGGGGTTGGCTACTCCGCCTGTAGAAATTTTTCATAATATAGAATTCGATGTATCTGTAATGGCCCCTTAACTGGGGAGGGAGAGATGTGAGAATAGTGTATTGTAATACCTTTACTGCGATTCGCGTGGAATAAAATTTACCTTTATTCCAAATATATATATATATATATATATATATATATATATATATATATATATATATATATTTGAAAAAAGAGTAAATTTTATTCCAAAAGTAAAGCAAAAATCTTACAACATACAATCAAAGTAGGACTCTCACTCATCAATTCCCCATAACATTTACATCAAACTCGATATTATGGAGAATGCCTACCGGGGGGGGTGATCAGCCCCTCAAATATCTGACAGTTTCGTTCCCGACATACGTGCCACACAGAAGCAGCCAGCCGAACTCTGGCGGTCCGAAACCAGTCCTTCCCTCGACTCCTGCTATCCCGGAGCACCGTGATAATGTCTCCAATTCCCTTTCCGGAGACGCCCACTCCCAACACTCTACTCTGCTCCGACCAGATCTGCCATGCCAGAGCACACTCGAAGAACATGTGCCGAATAGATTCATGCTCCAGGCTGCAAAGCACGCACATAGGATCCGGAACCGGCACTCCAAACGAACTCAGACGGTCCCTGGTCAGAAGACGGCCCAGTAGAAGCTTGTATACACATAGCTGCATCTTCCTGGCCAGACTCTTGCACCATACGAACTCGTAGTCAGAACTCTGAGGGAAGGCGCGCCTGATGAGGTTGTAGCAGATCCGGAATTAGAAATCCCCAGTTCCAGGAGTTGCTCCTGCCGGCTCCCAAATCCACCTATCAGCAGGTAAAGCCGGATCAATGACAACAGAACCAATGAGCCCACCCAGCTCCTCGGTAAACCGATATAACTCCGGCCTCCACTCCCCATCACGAATGATACGGCTACACGTCAGATCACGCCTGTCCTCCAGATGAGTCGGGGCTCCCCTGATGGGGCTCCCCTGATGACCAATAGCGAACGCCGCTCTATCCAAGGATCCCGCCAGAGGTCCGTTCCAAACCCATCCTTCACGACCTTCCGGATTGCAGATTTAAGCACCCTCCTGTGTCTCAAGACAGTCTTGAACGTGACTGAGTGATTGTTGTCAGTAGCACATGTCCAAAAGTTGCACTGCTTCACATATCTGTTGTGCATCCAGTCCGCCTCAGAGAGACCTCTCGTTGATGAATTTTCAAGCCAGCTTAAGCACGGAGGCCTCCCTAATCTCCAACAAAGGCCTGAGCCCCACTCCTCCCTCCTTCCTGTGTCTACAGATCTGCTCCCAAGAGATCGCATGCATATCCCCTCTCCAAATGAAATCTGCACAGAGCCGCTCCACTTTTCTAATAGTGGCAACATGGAGGAGGATGGACTACAGCCAAAAATGAGCCACAGCAGAAATCACCGATCTGACCAGCTCGATACGACCGCCAAATGACAAACTGGCTGCTTGCCACCCTTCCACTCTCCTCTGGACGTACTCCATCAGACTATGGCAGTCCTGATCCCGCGCATAGTTGACAGTGAGAGGCACTCCTATGTATCGCACCGGAAGATCACTCCGCTCGATACCCAGCACATCAGCACGCTCCTCCTTCTGGGGACAAAGGGAGCTGAAGTACACCCTGCTCTTATCCCTGTTCATCTGAAGGCCCGAAAGGGAATTCAATTCTCCCATAATCTCCGCAAGCGTCTACAAACCCTCCGTCGATGGCGGGATGAACACCAAGAGATCATCCGCATAGATAAGGTGGGTAACTGTGGGATCCACCCGCCGAAACAAAGGGACCAGCCTCCTACGGTGCTCTGCCAGGTCCATCAGACATGTGAAGTATTCCATAACAAGCGTGAACAGGTAAGGGGACAGGGGGTCACCTTGCCTGAGCCCACGGTTGCTCTGGAAGTACCCATAAGGAATACCCTGGATGAGGACAGAGAAAGTGGGAGACGTGATGCACTCCCGGATCAATGTAACCCAGTGGTCCGTGAAACCCATGGCAGTCATCATATGGCAGAGAAAGTCTCGATTGACCATGTCATACGCCTTTCTCAGGTCCAGTTTCACACATGCTTTCTCCCCACCGGGTTTGCTAAAGCCCCTCACCATCTCATGAGCCAGAAGGTTGTGCTCAGCAATCGACCTCCCCTTGACGAATGCAGCCTGATTCGGAGATATCAAGTCCTGTATGATCCCCTCCATGCGCCGGCACATAAGGTGCGTAAGTATCTTATAAAGATAATTACAACACGCAATAGGTCTGAAATCCGCCAGTGCAGTCGCTCCCTCCTTTGGCACCAAGGTCAGAAAAGTGTAATTCAGCTCTTTCAGAAGCTTCTCTTTGATGAAGAATTCATGCACCACCTCCAAAACCTGATGCTTCAGAATGTCCCAGTGGCGTTTGTAGAACCCACTGCTAAAGTCATCCGGACCAGGAGCCTTGTTGGGATCTGCCAACTTGACAATAGATTGCACCTCCTCCATAGTAACGAGGGCAAGAAGAATACTATTCCCGTACGGAGTCACCAATCTCTTCGTGACAACCTCTGGGAACACGGACAAATAGTCAGTCTGGAAATATAACTCAGAATAGTACCTGACAGCCTCGCCTTGGATCTCAACCGGCGTCCCCACCAGGATGCCATTCGCATCAAGAAGCTGGAAAATGTTATTCATATGCTGTCTTGTCCGGATAACATCATAGAAGAACTTGGAACATCGGTCGCCATCCTGGAGCCAGGAACACTTGGCACGCTGGGCCGTATTGATCTCCTTCTGCAGCCTCAGGGTGTTGACTTCGTCGATCAGCACCTTCTCTCTAGCCGCCAGGTCCCCGTTAAGCATGTCAGCTTGCATGTCCTGCTGGATGGCCCGCAACTCCACCTCCTTATCTTCCAAGGTAGACTTGGGCGACCCCTTCACCCAACTCCGAAGAGCCTTCTTCGTGGCCTTAAGGCAGCGGACCAAGCAGAACTGGGTCGTCCCCTCCTGTCAGCTAGTAAGAGTGAAGCCAACCCTGATGGGTGAGTGATCGCTCGTCCCAGCAGCCAGACCCTCGGCCGTAGAATTTGGGAAATGCCGGAACCATTCCCCATTGCCCAGGGTTCGATCAAGCTGGCATGCAACCATGTTCCGGATTGCTTTGTTATGCCAGGTCCAGATGAAGCCTGAGCGAGACAATCCCTGGAGGCCCGCCTGGAGGAGGCATCTCTGAAAGTCATAAAGGATAGAGTCTGGAACAGGACGACCACCCACCTTCTCCCCACGATGCAGAAGGACATTGAAGTCCCCGATCAGCAGAAGTGGAAGGCAGGACGAATCTGCAGCAGTGGCAATACGGGAGATGTCGCTCCACAGGGACTCCCGTCTTATGGCCGTAAACCGCCCCCAGCAAGAACCGAAAGCCACCCTTGTTCGAGAAGGAGATAGCAATCAACTGCTCCGTCATCAAGATCAAGTCACCATCCCAGCTCCTCGAGTTCCAACGAACCCAGATCATGGCCATGTCACACAGAGCCAGGTTGTGAAGTTGGGCCCAATGAGTTGGGGTCCGCCGAGCAAAAGTCTTTTCACCCTTGATCTTAGATTCTAATAGAACAGAAATGACACATTTCTCTCTGTGAAGCACCCCACAGATCTCTCTCCACCTCCCTAGCGAACACGCCCCCCTCACATTCCAGGCGATAATAGCCATTAATTAATGAGAGGTTGGGTCCCCTGGGAAACACTCGGATCAGCACCTGGAGAATGTGCGACATCCAACGCTAAAAGATCCTCCTCCATCCCAGTCAGAATGGCCTACTGGGGAACGACCTGAGAGAGCACCAACGCCCAGGCAGGATTGTCCACACACACCGCCTCCTCTCTGTCAGTAGGATGCCCCCCTCCCTGGAGGGGCCGTCCATCAGCGGACCGACAGCACGTCGCTTCCAACAGTAAACCTGCCCCCCAGCCGATCCGCCAACTCCCCGCGCCTCGCTCCCCGATGCCACCATGCCTCTTGTAACTATGCTGCTCTGCCCTGGCCAAGTAGTCAACACCCCACTCGCGGGAGAGCGCTGGGGAGAGACAATGAGGCTCATCCCACCATCATTCTCTCCCTCCAAGGCCTCCTCTCCACGATCAACTCTGAAATCCATGTCACAGGATGTGTCCGGAGCCTCACTCATGGGAATAGAAGGCTCCACCTGAGGTGAAGGCGCCACCTGAGGTCCTACCATCGAACAAGCACTGGCCAGATGCCCAAAACAGGAACAGCAAGAACAGGTGGGTGGGACCCATTCGTATTCCACCTTCTGGGTGAGCACCTCTCCAGAAGGAATCTCATATTCCACCATCTTCGGTAGCTCCCCCCCAACCCGAATCTCCACAAAAATCCTGACATACATCAACCTCGACCGAAAGGCAGTAGCTTCATCCGCCTTGATCGGGGTACCCACCAAACTCGCCAGACGCATCAGCAGCGGTTTACTCCAAAACCGGACCGGAAACTCAGGGAAGCGAATCCATACAGGTATGGCATTCAGAACTTCCCTCTCATACTTAAGCTCCGGGGTCCATTCCTTTAGAATGATAAGCCTGCCATCAAACGTCCAGGGGCCGCCTTGGAGGATCCTAACAACATCCTCCGCAAGTCCGAACTTCACATAGTAGAAACCGTTCTCGCGGACAAAGAACTCCATACTCCCCTTGGGCTGCCAGACTCGCGCCGCATAACCCCTGATATGTCCGTGAAAAGGCTTATTGCCCAGAACATACAGAACGAGGGTATTCTCCCAGTATGCTGACACCTTCTCAATCTCCTCCGCAGGGAACGAGGCCCGAAAATCCCTCCCTGCCTTGATCGGCGGCACGTACTCCATCGAAGTGGGGCTTTTCGGCCCCACAGGTTTACAGATCTCTGCCCATGACCGGCCAGCCGGCCTAGTAGACTCCTCATGTGGCCTGGGGACAACCTCCGGCCAGGGAGGCCCAGATCCCTGACCACCAAGATCCACCACCTTACTCTTTCCCTTGTTCGCCGCGGTCGCCTTTGGACGCCAGCCCACCGATCTCCAAGCAGACACGACAGGGCCACGGGCCGATGGCCGCACCCCTGACCCGATCTGTCGACCATCAGCATGATGGCGATCCCTAACATGGCTCTGACTTCCTCCTGCCTTACCTCCGGTCTTCGCCACGCGACGGCGCGTAACCGTCGTCCATCCCCCCTCCATCTGGCCCCCCAGGGAACCAGATCCTACTTCAAATTCGAAGTTAGGCACGTTGGAGACTCCTTGCGGGCTCCGATCCCCGTCCGACGCCGAACCCGCCCACCTACAGCCGTTGGGGTCCGCCCGACCCCCTATCCTTCCGTCCCCCCCCCCCCCACCACCACCACCACCACCACCGCCCGGGGGGTGCAGCCATGCACTGTAGAACATGGGGTTCCGCCCGACACCCCTACCTGTGTTCCCGCCCCCCCCCCCCCCCAACCAGCTGGAAAGGCGCCACCTCGCGCGACAGCTCTAGGGGGTCCGCCCGACCCCCCCCCCCCCCCCTCCATTACTCCCGGCCCCCCCTCGCCGCCTGGGGGGCGTCCCCGGTCGCTCCCGATCCGGGGGGTCCGCCCGAACCCCCCCCCCCCCCCCCGCCTTGGTACTCGCCCCCCCCCCCCCTTCGCCGCCTAGGAGGGCTCCTCCGCCGACCTGGGAGGACAGCCCCCCCCCCATCTTTCCGACCTTCCTCCCCCCGCCGGCGAGTAGATCCGGTGGCCGCGGTGGAGGAACCCTAGGCCGCTCGTGGTCGCCTGCTCCCGCTCGTAACATTTTCTTATATATATATATATATATATATTTTTTGGAAAAAGGGTAAATTTTATTCCATCATCTCAATAAGGTTACAACATAGAGATACAATCCCGGCTCAGGGGGACATTACTAGTACATCCGACTCAATGTTATGAAGTATGCCCACCAGTGGGGTGGATAGTCCCTCATAGATGCGCCGGTTCCTCTCCCGCCAGACATGCCAAACTGATGCAGCAAGTCTCAATCTAGCACGCCTAGCCCAGCTCTGCTCCTTGCCCCTGCAATCACCAATCCACTTAAGGATTTCTCTGAAGTCACGCTCCCTTCCAACCCCTCCCAAGTGTCTCCGGCTCTGCTCTGCCCAGATGCTCCACGCCACATGGCACTGAAAGAACAGGTGCCCAATGGATTCAGTCTCTGTCTCACATAAAACACACTTAGGGTCAGGGACAGAAACCCCGAACCGAAGCAATCTGTGCCGAGTAAGTAACCGGTCCAGTACCAGTTTGTATGCAGACAGTTGCATTTTCCTGGCAAGCCCCTTCCCCAGACAAAGTCGTACTCCTCAATATCATCGAAGTGAGTGCGGACAAGGTCGTAGCAGCTGCTAAATCGGAACTCCCCTGCACCCTCCGAGCGGCCGGGAGGGGCCCAAATCCAGACATCAGACAGTGCCGTCGGAGTGATCTGCACCTGTCTGATCTCCTCCCCTAACGGAGCAGTGAAACGATACGCCTCTGGCCTCCAGACCCCACCGCGGATGATGTGCCTACAAGTCAGACCTCTGTATGCCACGCCGTCCCTCTGGGGACCCAGAATCTCCAGGAGAGACTGGCCTGAGATCCACGGATCGAGCCATAGATCCGTCTCCCCTCCCTCCCTCATCCTCCTCCGCATAGCCGTCCGAAGAACAGGACGGTTCCTCAGGATATGCTTGAAAGACACAGAGAAGTTGTTGTCAATTTCACATACCCAGAAGTTTCTGCCCCGTAGATACCGACTAGTCATCCAGGCCGACCATAGAGAATCACCCTGAAGGAACCTCCATGCCAGCTTGATCCCCGCCGCCTCCCGGACAGAAACAAGTGAGCGCAGACCCACACCTCCCTCTTTCCTGGGCCGACAGAGCTGCTCCCAAGAGATGGAATGAATCCTCCCATGCCAAATGAACTTGGCACATATGCCCTCTATCTTTCTGATAGTAGCCAAAGGAACCATAATCGATTGGAGCCAGAACAGAGCAATAGCAGAGATAACTGAGCGCACCAGCTCAATACGCCCACCAAACGATAGGCCAGCCGCCTGCCAACCCTCAACCCTCCTCTGTGCAAAATCCACCAGACTCTGACAATCACGTACCTTCGCGTAGTTGACGGAAAGGGGCACCGCCAGATATTTCACCGGTAGGTCCCCCTTTTCCACCCCAAGCTCCAAGGCCCGCTCCTCCTTCAAAGTGCAAGAGCTGCTGAAGTAGACTTTGCTCTTGTCCCTGTTTAACCGAAGGCCCGATAGCTGTCCGAACTCCTCCATCACTGCCGCAAGCTCCCTCATCCCTCGCATGGAAGGCCTCAACAGGACCAAAAGGTCATCTGCATAAATGAGATGAGAGACCACCGGAGAGACCCTACTGTATATCGGTACAATCCTCTCCCGATGTACCGCGATGTCCATCAAACATGTGAAATACTCCATCACAAGGGTGAATAGGTAGGGGGAAAGCGGGTCCTCCTGTCGAAGCCCCCTGCTGCTACCAAAGAACCCGTAAGGGATACCCTGGATGAGGACCGAGAAAGTAGGAGAGGTGATGCACTCTCTGACTCTATCCACCCAAGTCTCGGAGAAGCCCATCGTAGCCATCAAATGACAGAGGAAGTCCCTGTTGACGGTGTCGTAGGCTTTCCTCAGGTCGAGCTTCACACATGCCTTCATCCCTCCAGGCTTGTGGAACTCCCGAATCAGCTCATGAGCCAGCAGGCTATGCTCCGCAATAGACCGCCCCTTAATGAAGGCCGCCTGATTCCGAGACACCAGACCCTGCATAGCATCCTCCATCCTCCTGCACATAAGATGAGTAATTATTTTATACAAATAATTACAGCAAGCAATCGGTCGAAAGTTAGCAAGAGATGTCGCCCCCTCCTTCTTGGACACAAGCGTCAGGAAGGTGTGGTTCAGCTCCTTCAGGAGCTTGTCCGTATCAAAGAACTCCTGAACAGCCGCAAGGACCGGGACCTTGAGGATATTCCAATGGCGCTTGTAGAAACCACTGGAGAACCCATCCGGCCCAGGAGCCTTGGAAGCATCAGCCTGCATCACAATCGTCTCCACCTCCGCCATCCGGATAGGGGCCATAAGAAGACTATTGCCGTACTCCGTAATCAGCGTCTTCGTAATCAGCTGCGGGAAAACCGAGGGATAGTCCGTCTGATGATAGAGCTCAGAGTAGAACCGGACAGCCTCCTCCTGGATAGCAACCTGGTCGGTCACAAGGCGCCCGTCCCTGCCAATCAGTCTCTGGATACGGTTCCGGTGCTGACGCGCCCGGATGACATCATAGAAGAATTTGGTGCAACGATCCCCATCCTTGAGCCAGGAGCATTTGGCCCGTTGGGCCGCACTAATCTCCTGCTGAAGCCTCAAGGTGTTGACCTCTGCAGCCAACCTCTTCTCTCTAGCCGCCATCTCCCCACTCATCATGTCGCCCTGAAGCTCTGACTGCAGGTCTCTCAACTCCGCCTCCTTCTCCTGTAAGGAGGTCCGGGGAAGTGCCCTCACCCAGTCTCTGATGGCGCGTTTGGCGTTCTTCAGCCTGTGAACCATACAAAACTGGGCAGTGCCGACCGCCCCCTGGCCAAGTCCTCCCGCCACAGTCTCCTCATAGCCAGCCGATAAGAACCAACTGTTGTCATACCGGAACGGACGGGCTCTCCATCTGGGACTCTCCACGAAGCGCACCAGGATCGGCGAGTGGTCACTGGTCCCCGCAGGGAGCCCCTCAGCCACAGAGGAGGGGAATAGGCGGAACCAATCACTGTTCCCCAAAGCCCGATCCAGCTGGCATGCCACCCTGCTCACCTCCGCCTTGTTGTGCCAAGTCCATATGTGCCCAATCCTCTCCAGCAGCAGGCGATCGCACCCTCTGGTAGGGTTTGCGACGTGTCGTCCGCTCCTCCCCCCCGATCCGCTCGCGGGGAGGGGGCCTTGTCCGCCGGGAGGTGCGGGAGGGGATGGACGACCCCCTGGAGGTCCAGGCGGCGGTAGCAACGGGACCCCCACACGCGGGGGGGGGGGGGGGGGGGGGGGAGGGGCGGGAGGCGCCGGCGAACCCCCCCGAGGCAGGGGGGGCGGGGGCAGCGGCCCTAGGCCAGGCGGCGACGACGGCGGGACCCCCCAGGCGGGGGGGGTCGGGTCGCAGCGGGGGCAGCAACCCTAGGCCGGGCGGCAGCGGGATCCCCCCACGCGGGAGGGGGGGTCCGGTGGCGGCAGTGGGACCTCTCCAAGCGGGGAGGGGTCGGGAGGAGGCGGAGGCGGCACTTCCAGAGGAGAGGCTCCCGTCTTCGAGTTCGGATCCGGGAGGGGATAACTCTAGGGAGGCTGGCTGGCAGACTGTGACGCGAAGACGGACGGGAGGACGGCGAGGGGCACAGTCCCAAGCTTCGGGAAGGGCGGGGCCAGGGAACCATGGGAATCGACCCTCTATGGTCGGCACCATGGATACCCGGCGTCGTGGGGGAGGAATGGTGCGGCCTATTACGGGTTGGAGGCCTAAGGCGACGGCGGCCGAGAAGGCTAAGGGTATCGCTACTGATACCGCCAAGTCAGGCCAGGACCCTGTGAACCCTCCGACCAGGATGCACACTGAGGAGCTGAGGCCTCGGTCATGGAAGGAGGTCTGTACACCAGTGGCTGCGAAAAGCCCGATGTCGATGGAGTTTGTTCCACCGATGTCGGTTGGAGAAGGGCTACGGACTTATTTTCCCGCTGAAGAAATAGCGGTGGTCTCCGAATTCTGGAAGAACACTCTGGTACTGTATGTATTAGGGAACAAGTCATTCTTTGGCCAAATTCGGGGTTATGCGGAGCGTGTTTGGAGGCCCAAAGGCAACATGGAATTTTTCTCTCGGGAGAACGGGTTCTATTATGTCAAATTTGGCTTAGCGGAGGATGTGTCCAGGATCCTACAGGGAGGGCCTTGGTCCTTTGATGGGAGACTCATTATACTAAAGGAGTGGACGCCGGAGCTGAGGTGTGAGAGGGAGGTGCGGAATGCTATTCCCATTTGGGTCAGATTCCCTGAATTTCCAGTAAAGTATTGGAGTATCCCACTCCTCATGCGACTTGCTAGCCTTGTGGGGAAGCCGATCAAAGCAGACGAGGCCACTACTTTTCGCACTAGACTGATGTATGCTAGGGTCTTCGTGGAGATCAAAGCGGGCGTGGAGCTACCGAGTATGTTGGAGTATCAGGTTCCATCAGGGGAGGTTCTGACACAGGTGGTGGAGTATGACTGGGTCCCCCCACGTGCTCTAACTGTGAGTGCTTTGGGCACACTACTAGCGCGTGCAAATACAAGGGGCAGGAGTCTGCCAGACCACAGGCAGCTCGGACGGAGACTCCTGTGAAGGAGACGGCCCCCAGTCACGTGCCTGGGGAGACAGAGCCAGACAGACATATGGAGGCGGACACAGGGATGGAGGTCGAAAGGAGTTAGGAGTCAGGATCACCGCAGAGACAGGAGGGCACGCAGGGTGCACTAGTCCCGTTCAAGCCACAGAGGACCATCGTTACCAGGGGGATGAGTGTGGCTAGAAGTGGTCTGATGGCGATGGAGGCCTCTCCGGCGATCATGGTGTACACAAGCAGGAAAAGACATGCTCCGGCAACACGGGAGGACATCCCTCTGGCGAGGGAAATGGATGACCAGACTGAAGACAATCCTGACTGGACGCTTACTCTTAGCTGGATTCAGGCCCATCTCGCTCCTTCCTCTATGGTAGACGCAGGCATTGATCAGGCGGATGAGACACTTCCCTCGAGTGTCGATCCAGACGAGTTCCAGGGGGACCCCGCTTCTTTTATTTAGATGTCGGTCCTAGCATGGAACATTAGGGGAGGGTGTTCCATAGGACGATGGAGGGAGATTGGAGGGATTCTGAGAAGAGAGGCATGTGACATTGCCATCCTACTGGAGACGAAGATTAGAGGGGCTGCTAAGCTCTCACGTAGGACTCCGACAAACTGGGATCACATTCACAACTTAGATCTTTGTGATATGGCAAGGATCTGGGTTAGGTGGAACAAAGGAAGTTGGGAGGGGTGCAGATCCATAAATCAGAACAACTCATCGATGTTACTTTTGTGAACAAAGGTGGGTTTCGATTCATCCTGGGGGCTGTCTATGGGCACAATGACCGGAGACTCCGGGAGGCTTTGTTGGTGGACATTGTGCATCTGGGTCTCATTGCGGACAATCTGTCTCTCCCTCTGCTCATCATGGGGGACTTCAATGCTATGCTGCTACGCCAAGAGAAGGTGGGAGGTCGTCCTGTTCCGGATGCGATCTTATATGACTTCCAGCGGTGTCTGCTTCAGTCAGGGATGCGGGGGCTGGAGCGCGCTGGACATATCTGGACCTGGCACAACAAGGCTACTCATAACCGGATTGCTTGTCAGTTGGATCGGACCTTGGGCAATAGTGAGTGGTTCAGGTGCTTTCCGAACTCGGTGGCGGAAGGTCTGGCGGCGGGTACTAGCGACCATTCTCCTATCCGGGTTGGCTTCAGTGAGAGACCTATTCTGAGGGCGAGGCCATTTCGGTATAACAGCTGGTATCTGTCGGCCGGATATGAGGAGGTGGTTACGGGAGAGATGCAGCACTTCCGGGAGGGCATGGCTCAGTTCCGCATGGTTCACAAACTTAAGCAGCTCAAGCGGGCGATCAGGGGGTGGGTGAAGACGATACCGCGGACTTCTCTGGCAGATAAGAAAACCGAGCTTCGGGACACTCAGGTGGCCCTCCAAGCTGACATTCTGAACGGGGAGCTGGCGGCCAAGGAGAAGCTCCTTATTGAGGAGGTAAGCATCATGCGCCAGCAGGAGGAGATTAGTGCGGCACAGAGGGCTAAATGTACCTGGCTTAAAGATGGAGACCGCAACACCAAATTCTTCTACGATGTGATCCGCACCCGCCAGCACCGGAACAGCATCCCCAGACTTCTGAATGCTGAGGGACGTCTTGTTGGGGACCCGGCGGAGATTCAGGAGAAGGCAGTCAGATTCTACACGGCTCTTTATCAGCAGACAGACTACGCTAGCACGTTCCCTGCACTTGTCACGAAGAGACTGGTGTCCCGACATGGGAACAGTCTGCTTCTGACACCTGTGAGGATGGAGGAGGTGGAGGATATTGTTATGAAGGCCAATCCCAACAAAGCTCCCGGGCCTGATGGCTTCTCTTCAGGGTTCTTTAAGTGACACTGGGGTGTGCTTAAGACCCATGTTCTGGCGGCGGTTCAGGAGTTCTTTGTGGAGGGCAGGCTTCTGAAGGAGATGAACCACACTTTCTTGACGCTGGTTCATAAAAAGGAGGGAGCGACCTCACTTGCGGATTTCCGGCCCATTGCTTGCTGTAATTTTCTTTACAAGATTATCATTCATCTTATGTGCAGGCGTATGGAGGGGATTATGCAGGGATTGGTGTCCCAGAATCAAGCAGCGTTCATTAAGGGCCGGTCGATAGCGGAGCACAGCTTGCTAGCTCATGAGATGGTGAGGAAGTTCAGCAAACCTGGGGGGATGAAGGCTTGTGTGAAGCTTGATATCAGGAAAGCTTATGATACGGTCAACAGGGACTTCCTGTGTCACTTGATGCTTGCCATGGGATTCGACGAGAGGTGGGTTGCGAGGGTGAGGGAGTGCATTTGCTCCCCTACTTTCTCAGTCCTCATCCAGGGCACGCCGCATGGCTACTTCAGTAGCAACAGGGGGTTGAGGCAGGGTGACCCCCTATCCCCGTATCTTTTTACATTGGTGATGGAGTACTTTACCTGCATGATGGATATGGCAGTGCATAGCAAGAGGATCGTTCCCCTTTTCCGGTTGGTGAGCCCGGTTGTTTCCCACTTGATCTATGCTGACGACTTATTGGTGCTTCTCCAGCCTTCCATGCGGGGAATGAGAGCGCTCTCTGACATTATGGAGGAGTTCGGGCAGCTCTCTG
Source organism: Iris pallida (assembly GCA_029216955.1). Taxonomy (NCBI): domain Eukaryota; kingdom Viridiplantae; phylum Streptophyta; class Magnoliopsida; order Asparagales; family Iridaceae; genus Iris; species Iris pallida. The sequence goes on along the minus strand of JANAVB010009399.1, from coordinate 366,301 downwards.
GGCTCCAGTTAAACAGGGAGAAGAGCATAGTCTACTTTAGCTTCCGGTGCACATAGCAGGAGGAGAGAGCCTTCGCCTTAGGTGTGGACAGAGGCGAGCTCCCAGTGAAATACCTGGGGGTTCCGCTGACGGTCAACTATGCCAGAGAGCAGGATTGTCACAGCTTGGTGGACTTTGCTCAGAGGAGGGTGGAAGGCTGGCAAGCTGCGGGTCTATCTTTCGGCAGCCGGATAGAGTTGGTGCGTTCGGTTATTGCAGGCATCACGATGTTCTGGTTCCAGTCTATCCAGATCCCCACGGCTACTATTCGTAAAGTGGAGGCCATCTGTGCTGACTTTATCTGGAGGGGAGGGATGCATCCGATATCCTGGGACCAGTTATGTCGGCCTCGAGAGGAAGGAGGAGTGGGGTTGAGGTCTCTCCATACCATCAGGAAGGCAGCTTGTGTGAAGATGGCCTGGAGATTCATCAAGGGGGGTCGCTATGGGCAGAATGGACGGCGAACAGATACCTGAGGAGGACCAACTTCTGGGCTTGCAGGATAGACAACAATTTTTCAGTCACGTTCAAGGCCATCCTTAGGTGTAGACCGATGCTTCAGACCGCTATCTGCAGGCACATGAAGGATGGGACGACTACCGACCTCTGGCTGGACCCTTGGTTGGGTTCCAGATCCTTGCTCGAACGTCTGGGGGGCAGTTGGATAGAGAAGGGGGCAGGGGGATCACATGTAGTCAGACCATCAGAGATGGAGTTTGGAGGCCAGAGGGATATACATATACTGCTCCACTAGCCGAGGAGATTCGCCATATTAATATCGACGCTAGCCAGGCGGAGGATACATGGAGCTGGGTCGGCCCAGGTACGGGAGGCGGGTCAGGTCTATTCTGCTTTCGTAGCTGCTACGATTTGGTTCGGACCCACCATGACCAGACTGAGGAGGTGGACTTCATTTGGGGCAAGGGAGTTGCACGAAAAATGCAACTATGTGCATATCGTCTTCTCTGGGGTCGACTGATGACGAGAGACAGACTCCTCTGGTTTGGGATGCAGATCCCGGATGCCAAATGTGTGCTATGTAATGAGGAGGATGAATCTATGGGACATCTCTTCTTTGGTTGCCCGGTGACCTGGCACATCTGGACTGAGCAGTGTGCACAGCTGAGAGGAGTTGGGGTGGACCGAGACATCCGGAGCATTCTCAGCTGAATCCGAGATCACAGAGGCCGGGATCCGGGGTGGGCTAGAAGAGCCAGAGTTCGTCTTGCTGCGTCTGTTTGGCACATATAGAAGGAACGGAACAGACGTATCTTTAAGGGCTTGACTACCTCCCCTTTTGGAATTCTACATAATATAGAATTAGATGTATCTGTAATGGCCCCATAATATTATTATTTGGGGCATGGAGAGTTATGATGTTGTACTTTAATACCTTTTCCGCTATTTGCGAGGAATAAATTCATCCTTATTCCAAAATTTATATATATATATATATATATATATTAAAGTAACTTTACGCCTAGGCGCGCCTTTCTACACTAGGCGCGCGCTTTTTTAAGGTGGTGCGCCTGGCTTGTTCTTAGGCGTTGTCCCTGCGCATCGCTGCGCCTTGCGCCTAGGCGCGCTTTTTAATTCAATATGCAAAACTGAAAAAAAATTCTGGGTAAACAATTTTAAACTAAAGATATGAGAGCACTGAATTACTTCCTGGGAGTCGAAGTCAAACGAGGTAACCGAGACATTGTAATGTCTCTGAGGAAATATGTTCTTGACATATTAACCGAAGAAGGGATGATGCAAACGAAATGAGCAACCTCACCTATGGACCCAGGAGTAAAGTTACTCCCTGAGGAAGGGATACTAATTACCAATCATGATCAGTATTATCGGCTGGTTGGAAAACTTAATTACTTGGTGGTTATAACTCGTTCAGACATCTCTTCTGATGTAAGTGTAGTCGGCAGATTTATGGCTTCACCATAAGTTTCACATTGGCATGTTGTTCTTAGGATCCTGCGTTATCTAGCTCAGAATCCTGGAAAAGGAATTCAGATGGAGATTCAAGGGCATACTTGTCTTGAGTGTTTTACGGATGTTGATTGGGGTACGAATTTTACAGATCGACGTTCCGCATCCAACTACTCAGTATTCATTGGCAGAAACCTAGTATCGTGGAAGAACAAGAAGCAGAGTGTGATCTTACGATCGAGTTTGGAAGCAGAATAGCGAGTCAATGCTCATGGCACAGTAGAGGTGCTATATCTGCAACATCTTTTGAAGGAGATGGGAGAAGAAACAGGACCTAAAACAGCAGATATATGGTGTGATAACCAGTCAGCTAGCCATATCGCTACCAATCTCGTATTCCATAAAAGGACAAAACATATTGAGGTCGACATCCACTTTGTCGGTGATGAATATCAAAAAAGGGATGATAACATTTCACCATGTGAGAACCGATGATCAGATAGTTGCTATATTTACAAAGTCTCCTTTAGGCCCTTGGGTTCAGTTTCTGTGTAACAAGTTGTATGATTGACATCTATTCTCCAGCTTGCTGGAGGGTGTTAAGTATTAGTTATTTAGTCCCACATTGGTTAGAGAATAAGGAGGAGGCTAGTCCTCTCCTATATATAATGTACTCTCATTATCAATGAATAATCTAATCATTCCCTTCTATAATTCCATCTCCACAATTCTATCATATTGTAGAGTAAATATACGTCTAGTATGCTTACCATTAATTATTGATTATCACTATCTATAATGACGAATTTATCCACGTTCGTACACGTGTGAGTATGTTCTAGCCATGTTATTGTTTATCACATTCTTGCATTATTATTGCTTTCCATGATATTGAGTGAGATAGGGCTGGGAAAGCAGTCACTAGGCACGTAGACTACGACCTGCTACGGCCTCATGTTTACGTGGGGTCTTATATCTTACTTGTTGCATGCTTCAGCCTTCATTATAGTTTGCACATGGGTATGGAGTCATGTATGTCTTTGTTTATATCCTAGTCCGTCCACGTGTGTATATGTTGTTCCCTTATGCATACGAAAAGAGCACATAGTATCTTTATTATTATCGTCGATAATATCATTGTTACATGTTATTACATATTCTTGTTTTGTACTTATTGTACGTCGTTTACTTGTATGTATGGTCTTATTGTATTATTTTTGATATATTCTTGCACTTTGCTTTGTCCTTACTAAACAAACCTACACAGCTATAGACTAACGAACAGTAACCTTACGGGGAAGACAATGGTACCACCCATGGGACAAACTATGCAGCTGATACTTTTGCTTGAGATTCTTAGATTTTGCTAAAAATAACATATTATTCTCATTCTAAGAAACATGTCATAAGAAGAAACATGTCATAAGAAAAATAAACAGTAAAAAAAATCATCACTTGTATAGTGACTCTTACCCACGGTCGGCGATTCATCTCTGCACAAGACAAGGATTAGCACAATTTGCATATATGAATAAAACTTACATTCCGTATCTGCATTCAGTGTTAGCCTAGCAATAATCTTATCATATGCATGACACCTAACTACATGGTGGTCCACGGGTTATTTTCCACGATCAGCAGTTAGGACATACAAGCACATCTCACTGAAAGACATAACACCCACCTAATCGCGAGGACTTCTAACCTTAGGGTGCCCAACCTCTCCTAGGCCGAGCGGCTCCCAGTGTCCTAGGAACCGGTTGAGAGACTATACCTTACGCACAAGTTGTATGAGACCGATGCATGATATGTATTCTATCACATAAAAACACAGTATTTGCATAGATGAACAACAAGCATCTAGTTACGATCGTTTCTCTTCGATAGGATCACAGTTCTTTACTTCCATATCGATCAATGTCAAACCAAATGTCAAACCAAATAAGTCTTTCTATAACTTCTATTTGTGCAACATACCATAAGAAAAACATGTAATCATTCATATTGGAACAAGTAAAGCAACAGTTCTATGATTTATCATATGCTACTTATTACTTCTTGCAATTTAATCTATTTTATTTAGTAGGTTTGTTCCCGATTGTTGGACCTATTATTCTAGTTTATTTGCATATTTTGTTGGAGAACATTAGTTAGACTTGGTTTTAACGTATTATTGGACTATTGTTATATGAGGGACTATTTAGATTATCCTATCGTAAGCCATCTATTATTTGTATAGTATGATTATGATTTTGTGGTTTGGTTTATCTTGTGGTATAGTTTGGATGTTGGATTATATGTTTATGGTAAAGACAACATATTGCGTCATTTAATAGGCTTCTTAAGAGGGAATCCTATCGAATGATATAGGTTGGACGTAGCGCGTTCTCTCTCAAAGTGGGAGCAGGTCGTCACGCCTTGGGTTCACTTAAGGGCGTAATCAAAGTGTGGGTACACACTTATAAGGTATCGTAATGACCTCAGGGTTGAAGACCATTTCACTACTCACATAGAGGAGTTATTGTTGACATTAGCATATGTCATGCATCAAAGACTTTTTTTCTTGTGTGAGTCGTTCAGTGAACTCATTCAACTAATTGAGCACATACACTCTCGCTATGGTGTCAACTACACCAACAACTTATGAGACCAATTGCACCCATCTCATGAGTTAGACGCGGGACCAACCTTCCCGGTTTCACCAATATCCCTTTTGTTGAACCTATGGCAAGGAACATACTTTAGAGTAAAGCTTATTAAGACATTTTTATCTCATCTAAAGTAATCTCATGAGAGTACTAATCCATTGCTTCGCTCTTGGAATTAATTACATTATTAACAAATGTATAAGAACAATCTAAACATGATAAATATAAACTATTAATTAATATCAAAATGCCTAATACATCTAATGATATTTCTTACACATACACATCATTTCCAATTGGTTGCTAGGGTAGATCATTATTACTTATATCTACTTCCACTTCTTTGCATTGTGACAATACTAGTACTATTCAAATAGCTTGCAACCTTGTGTTTCATAAGTAGACGAATCGCATTAAGGCTGTATGTTACTATGTTCGCCAGCATTATCTACTTGGGATAGTGTCGCTACTATATGTTACATCCCATAAGCAGTTTGTTGACTTCTTCATGAAGGCCATATTGGTCAACGATATTATTTCCTTCTCAACACTCTCGTTAGTAGATCAACCTCGAGTTAGAGGGCAGGGGGCGATTGTATGTTGATGCATTGGTTGTTGTTCTTTATTGTTTTGCTCTTGTCCAACTCTTGTTGGATATCAATGTGAGTTTGAAATGGGGTGTTAAAGAGTCAGCATTGTATTGTATTGTATTGTGCCACATTGGTTGTGAGCAGGGCTGACCATGAGTTCATGGGGGCCCTAGGCAAACTTTTAAAATGGGGCCCATATATAATATTAAAAAAATAAAATAAAGTAAAATTTAAAAAATGTTATAATCAAGAATTGAACCTAGGACCTCTAGTGTGCGGGCGATTGTATGTTGATGCATTGATTGTTGTTCTTTATTGTTTTGCTCTTGTCAAACTCTTGTTGGATATCAACGTGAGTTTGAAATGGGGTGTTAAAGAGTCAGCATTGTATTGTAGTGTATTGTGCCACATCGGTTGTGAGCAGGACCGACCATGAGTTCATGGGGGGCCTAGACAAACTTTTAAAATGGGGCACATATATAATATTTAAAAAAAGTAAAATTTAAAAAATGTTATAATAAAGAATTGGACCTAGACCTCTAGTGTGCAAGATTAACATACTAACGACTACACCACAATTATTTTGGGATAAAAGACGATCATGTTACATATTAGTTCTATGTTAGATACAAGATTAGTAATATATATATATTTAAATTAAACGTTTTGGGCCCCTATCTTTCATGGGGCCCTAGGGTCGCCTTGGGCCAGGGCCGTCCTTGGTTGTGAGAGGACCGTTTCCGACTACACTTGTATATGCACCGATGGCATGGTGCCTAATAGAATTGATTGATTCCATGCTCACTAAGTCCAACGGCATGGCTAACGGACATCAATATGACAACACTATACAGAGAGAACCTATTTTTGGTGTGTAGTTTATTTTGATATGTTCACATGTCGTCTGACATGAACACGATGCAGTTCTTGTAGTATTCGTGCTTCCTAACTTATGAGCAACTGAGCAACCAGAAGTATTTTTATTTTGCTTATTAGTTATCATGGTGGACGCTGCCATAACCAAAGGAGGTATTTTGATGTAAACAATACTACTGTTAAATGAATGACATATTTCTATAGAGGATCCATTGTGTGTGTGGGTGTGGGTGGGGTGGGGGCGGTGGGGGGGGGAGGGGGAGGGGGGGCTCTCACATCGGCTGTGGGAGGGGACCGTTTCCGACTACACTTGTATATATACACTTGTAGTATTCATGTTTAATAACTTATGAGCAACCATATTTTTATTTTGCTTATTAGTTGTCATGATGGACCCTGCCAGAACCAAAGGCATTATGATGTAAACAAAACTATTCTATAGAGGATCCATGCCTCATTACTAAGAAAAATGCAAGAATTTAGTCTGTGCAGTTGTGAAGTACATAAGAGCTATAATGCGTTAATCATATGTTAGATCATCGTCATAGACAAGACAAGTACATCTAAAATTCCAGTAGTCCTGAGAATCCATTTCTTATAGGTGCAACCATACTTATCAAGAGGGATTACCAATTAATCCATTAGCAGGTATTGGTTTAGTTTACTTCTTTAAGATCCCATTACTCCAAAATATAAGAAATCTACTTCCACAATAATCCAGGTCAGGCATGCTTCAAAAGCAACTGTATAAAATAATCCATGGTTATCTTGCAACATATTTGTCATATTTTCCAATTAAAAGATATCATGTTCACACCTTTTCGAGATATTCAGGCTTGGGATGCCCCCATGGATTCCTTCCACTACCATAGTTGTGAAGATTTAAAGCAACTATTGACCTAACACTGCAGCCACAAGAAATCAAGAAACCTTTATATTTAATGATAAGGAAGATATAGTTATAAGGAGGAAATAAAATATTGTAGCTCTTGTTGATAACAACTCCAACATATAAAGCGACACACTTCAACCTTGCGTGATCCAAAAGTACGAAAATTGAGAAGATGGGCGAGAAGAAAAAAAAAATGTAGTGACATGAAAACATGAATATGTTTACACAGATTAGTAATAGCTATTTGAACAAGACTGGAAGATTAAGGTGTAGAGAAATCTAAACTTACTCTGAAGGAACTGAAATCTGCTCCCATTCAGAACAATTGACCTTTTTAATGTGAATACGAACAATGTTCTTCAATCCCCTGAATTAACAATTAAATTGATCAATCCTAATTTAGTTACAGTTGGATGATGAATGCTAACTTAACAATAGTGTCCATCTTAGACTATTTAAAAGAAAGTATGTACACATGCTAAGAACAAAGAGCATACATGAAGAAGTGAGAAATATATTCATTAATATTAAACAGATAGCTAACCTTAAGTTTGGACTACCCATACAAGGTGTACAGAACCATCCCTGGGTGCAGCTATATCCAGAGTAAATCAACTGCATAAGAAAATGCTCAAATGATATACCTCCAGATGTCCCATATTATGTGTTAGATGGAAAACTGATCTATGCCATTGAAATTTCCATTATAGATGATGATATCTATACAAAGATAAGCTATAAACACTTAACACATTAAGTAGAAGGTCCTCAGACAACCAGAAAAATAACAAACCAACATCAAGAACATGCATGGAATCATTCATAATCATTGAGACAGAATTGGGAGCTGACAATTAACTAAACAGCGATGCCCTCATATCTAGAGTCCAAGAAGCACTTATCCACCACCTAGATCTCGTATAAGCGGAGATATAGTGTCATCTCATCCAGACCATGAGGCATGCATAGGCTGTAGAAACCAATTTTTCAGCCCTAGGTATGGCTGCCAAGAGCAAAAGGCGGCGGAGGGAGCCAACACTACCTCTTTTAGCTACAACTAGGTAAAGAAAAGGCCATTTCTGTTGACATCCACTACACTGCCTCAATATGAGCTTCCCATCCAGCTGCCAAATGCCTGCTCTCACAGAAGACAAACAGATTGGAGGGGTTTACAACTTGCACAAAACACTAGCCTACATTGCCCCTTAATAATAAGTTGCGGAAAGGATAGGTCAGGACCTGCAGCAACCCACTAATTCAATTTCCCTTCCTATTTCCCCTTCTCTACACTCCCCTTTAATAAGGGTGAGAATAGATATAAGTGATTTGTATGATTTTATGAAACTCGATTAGATTGCCAGAAGCATAAGATTTGTACCTGAGGGGGAGATATACGCCTAACAATACAATTAAACCAAGGTTTCAAATCACAATATCAGTTTTGGTATCAAACCCTTTAGTAGAATTGGTTTCAACAGTTTCTGACGGAAGCGTAGGGTTTCTGCAAATCCAAAAATATTTACGAATTCATAAAAGCTTTTAAAAAAAAAAAAATACTCTATTTTAAGCATAATCTAATGCATTACTTTTATACATCAATGTTAACTTCGGATTCATGACATATTGGTATTGGGTATTGACTTCGTAATTGGATATTTTCGAATTAGGAAATTGGTCCCCCTTCCTTCACTACTCTTTCTTATTCCCAATTGCTGTAAGTTGGTGGTCCCGCCCCTTGTATATATCTACCCTCTTGACATGTTGGGAATTTAGTATAGAATGTATTGTTCTAGTGCTATTCTAGAAAAATTAATGTCTATCATTGCTTTACCATTTATTCTAGGAGATGCATGTCAATCATTTATTTATTTTTGTATTTATTTTTTGCAAAGGTAAGTATATTTGATGATGAATCAAAAGATATTACTGAGGGGTGCATCACTATCTCATATTAAAGTTACAGGAACTAGGCTACCTGGTATCCTTACAACATTCTTGCATAAGCCCCTGAAATCTCTAAGTATTGTCTGAGTCCAGTCTGGAATAGGAGTAGCTGTTTTAGGTATAATAGGATTCCTATTTTATTCCTATTTAGGAAATCCTATTATGACCTAGAATAGGATTTTTCTCATCTTATATGTATGAGGTGAGGATGGAGACACAAAATATAGCACAAAGTTGAGATTCGGGGTGCTCGTCCACAGAAGATCTAAAAGAAAGTCCATACTTTGTTCTTAGGACTTCGCCATACAAGACAAAAGGAAGAAGATTTGATCGAGGAGTCGTCAACTTCGATTAGTAAGATTGCTACGGGTTGGTGAGTGATTTCATTGTAATTTATGTCTTTTTTTCTTGAGTGTGGTGAGGGGGTTGAACTATTAGGACAAAGGGTCCAACATTGATTTTTTTGTCAATCTTGTAATTTCATCTGAGTTATATAGATTGAGATTTATTAAAGTGACGTAGTCACTGCCATATACTTGTCTTTATCTTTGATTGGTGTTCGCTAGACGAGAGTTGGTTGTTTCAGGTTGGTTGGCCAAGGTTTTCGTTGCGATAACATCTCTGACACAGTATCGAAGGGCTTGAAGGACGTGTTCGATTCATAACATCTGGTATCATAGTTTTTTGGGTTCTGACAACCATGTCTATTAACACTTGTATGATCACCCTCACAGGAGAGAAATTGGCAATTTGGAAGCCAATAATGGAGGATCTATTCTGGTGCAAGTACTTGCATGGTCCATTGAAGGACGATAGCGCAAAGCCATATGACAAAGCTGTTGAAAACTGAAAATGACTGGATCAGAAGGCCATTGGATTCATCCTCTAATGACGATTCGATGTTTCACCACGTGTCCATGGAGATTTCTGTAAAAGCATTGTAGGAGAAGCTACATTCATTATATGAAAGGAAGACAGCTAGCAACAAGGCGTTGCTTATTCGCCAGCTCGTCAACTCGAAGTACACGGAGGGTGTCCCAGTGGCACAACATCTACACGAGGTTCAGGATAACATCAATCAGTTGTCTGCGATGAAAATGGTGATTGATGATGAACTTCAGGTCCTACTGCTTTTCAGTTCTCTGTCGGAAAGCTAGAAGATGTTGGTGATGTCGGTGAGCAACTCTGCACTGGATGGAGTCGTTACGATGGAGGCAGTTAAAAGTAGCTTGTTGAATGAGGATGTCCGGTGCAAGCAAGTTGAATCGTCCCAGGAGTCCGCTTTGATGGCTTCCTACGGGAAGGGAAAACAAGTTACAGGCGGGAACAGGAGGGTTCTCGAGATCTTGCGAATGTGGACCGCAAGGAGGGTTGCTATCATTGTGGCGTAAGGGGTCATATCAAGAGGAACTGCATGAAGCTCAAAGCTGAGAAGGCAAAGGATGATTAGGAAAATTTTACAGCAACAGGAGATATCATCATCGCAACGACCGACACAGAGGAACCTTGTGGCATGTATCATGATGGCGACTGGGTCATGAACACGGGAGCGTCGTATCACGCCATTCCGCAAAAGAGGATTTTCACATCATACCGCGATGGCAGGTTTCGACATGTGAAGATGGACGTTAAGAAGACGGCTGCAGTTGTAGGCATCGGTGATGTCCACTTGATGATGGAGTTTGGTGAGAAGCTCGTCCTCAAGGGTGTGCAACATGTACCGAGTTTGTGCTATAACTTGGATTCGATGGAAAAGCTGGCAGATGATGATTGTCGCAATTTGTTTGGAGACAAAAATTGGATGCTTACGAAGGATTTCCAACAGTTGGCTCAAAAAAATTTATGTTATAGGATGTACAGGCTCAAGCTGCTGAGTTGTATAGGTAGATAACAGACATCGGATAGAGGCTCGAGGGGTATTCGACGGGAGTTAGTAGATAGTCGGGAACTTGCTTTGGGAGGTCTTCAAGATACTTTGAGAGATATAAAGGATTCGGCTCGCCGGGACAAAACGAAGGATTGTGATGAGTTAAAGATTAAGGGTCAGTCTGTCGGTCCCATGACAGCTAGTCGGTCTCCAGGTAGGAGTTGCTCTGCGAATCCGGTTTTGGCGACGGATGGTTTGCCAAAGCTTCACAGAGCGACATTGGTTTCAACATTTCGAAGCTAGGGATGAAATCAAGGTTTGCAGCAAATTCAATCAGAGACGGATGCATTACCATTCACATAGTTCAGAGGGACCTGTAGGTCATCGACGACGTGCACAGTGCATGATATTCTACTAGAGAATGCATGTGTACGGAGGAGCTTCAGTGTCGGACACGAAAGTAAACAGGTTCAAGAGTTTGAATCCAAGAGGACCGCACCGTCCACTTGGTTGGGCCAACTAGAGGTAAAGAAGCTCGACGAAAGGTAACACGTTCTGATAGAAGACGGAAGTTAGAGACAGGCAGCCGAGACTTGCGGTGAGGATGATTGTTAGAGACTTCGGTCTTGATCATGTTATTAATGTCGGCAGGATCCTAGTAGAGTAGAAGGTGCTACGCATGGCAATTAGCGTCGACGTGACGGTCCAGGAGCTAGAGAGGAGGCAAAGTAGCTCGGGAGATCGAAGATCAGTGGCATGGGGAAGCAAAAACTCTGTCGCAGGGCGAATGGCGTGGAGTCCAATTGAGGAGCCATAGGATCAATACTCTCTCATCAGGATGGAGGGGGATTTTTGGAGTCCAGCCTGGAATAGGAGTAGTTGTTTTAGGTATAACAGGATTCCTATTTTATTCCTATTTAGAAAATCCTATTATAACATAGAATAGGATTTTCTAATACTATATATATGAGGTGAGGGTGGAGACACAAAATATAGCACAAAGTTGAGATTCGGGGTGCTCGTCCACAGGAAATCTAAGAGAAAATCTGCACTTTGCTCCTAGGACTTCACCATACGAAGACAAAAGGAAGGAGGAGATCTGATCGAGGAGTCGTCAACTTTGGGCATATTTTCCGGCGGAAGAGATAGCGGAGGTCACGGACTTCTGGAAGAACACGCTGGTGATGTATGTGTTGGGGAGTAAACCGTTCTATGGACAGATTCGGGGTTATGCTGAGAGGGTGTGGCGGCCCAAGGGGAGTATGGAGTTCTTCTCACGCGAGAATGGATTTTACTACGTGAAATTCGGCTTGGAGGAAGATGTGTCCAGGATTATTCAAGGAGGGCCCTGGTCCTTTGACGGGCGGCTTATTATCCTGAAGGATTGGACACCGGAGCTGAGATGTGAGAAGGAAGTGCTGAACGCGATTCCCGTCTGGATTCGCTTTCCTGAGTTCCCGGTGAAATACTGGAGCATCCCTCTGCTTATGCGATTGGCTAGCTTGGTCGGTAAGCCGATCAAAGCGAATGAGGCTACGGCTTTCCGTACCAGACTGATATACGCCAGAGTATTTGTGGAGATAAAGGCCAGGACGGAGCTTCCGAGTATCCTTGAGTATCAGGTGGCATCCGGGGAGGTGTTGACTCAGGCTGTGGAGTACGACTGGGTCCCCCCATGTGTTCCTTCTGTGTGTGCTTTGGTCACTCGTCTAGTGCCTGCCGGACTCGAGGGACGGAAACAGCTAGGCCCTCGGTAGCGCAGATGGAGGTAGTGGAGCCAGAGGTGACACCCAGTCCCATTACAGGAGTGGCGGAGCCAGTCAGACCGATGGAGGAGGGGTCCATGATGGAGGGGGCCAGGAGGTCCACGACTGACACCCTGCAGAGGCAGGAGGGTTCTCAGGACGCAATAGTCCCGTTCATGCCCCAGAGGAGTATGGTGACCAGGGGTATGAGTTCCCTGGATAGCAGACAGGATGGGATGGAGACTTCTATGGTGGCACAGGTCTATAGCAGGAAAAGGCACGCCTCATCCCCTCGGGAAGAGGAGTACCAGCCAGGGGGGCTTGATGATCAGACCGTGGCCAATCCAGATTGGACCTTGACTCTCTCCAGGATTCAGGCCCATCTTGCACCTTCCTCGGGGTCGGGGAGGGGGAGGATATAGATCTGACGGGCGTGACACTTCCCTCGGATGTCAGTCTAGATGGTGTCCAGGGGGTCCTCACATTAAGTAATTAATGTCGGTCCTTGCCTGGAACATTCGTGGTGGGTGTTCCATTGGGAGATGGAGGGAGATCAGTGGAGTTCTGAAGAAGGAGAAGAGTGACATTACTATTCTTCTTGAGACGAAGATTAGAGGGGAGACTATGTTATCTCGCAGGACGCCTGCGACCTGGGCTCATACCCACAACCTGGATCTTTGTGATATGGCTCGGATCTGGGTTCGGTGGAACAGAGAGTTGGGAGGGGGAACAGGTCTTGCTGACAGAGCAGCTTATTGGCATTTCTTTCACCAACAAGGGAGGCTTCCACTTCATTCTTGGAGCAGTCTATGGGCACAATGACAGGCGGCTTCGGGAGACCTTGTGGGCGGACATAGTGCGAGTAGGTAGTATGGCGGAGCACCTACATCTTCCCCTGGTGCTTATGGGAGACTTCAATGACATGCTACATCGTCAGGAGAAGATAGGAGGTCGCCCAGTGCCGGATTCGATCTTATACGACTTCCAGAGGTGTCTCCTCTTGTCTGGACTGAGGGGTCTGGAGAGAGCCGGACACATTTGGACCTGGCACAACAAGGCGGTCCACAACAGGATTGCCTGTCAGCTGGACCGGGCTTTGGGAAATAGTGAATGGTTTCGCTACTTCCCGAATTCCATGGCGGAAGGGCTAGCGGCAGGGACCAGCGATCACTCTCCTATCCGGGTGGGTCTCTCTGCGAGGCCCACTTGGAAGACCCAGCCATTCCACTACAACAATGGCTGGTACCTTTCTGCGGGACATGAGGAGACTGTTATGGGAGGGTTGTGCTATACCCGGGAGGGCACGGCTCAGTTTCGTATGGCTCACAAACTCAAACAGGTCAAGAGAGCTATTAGGGATTGGGTGAAGAAGAGGTCGCGATCTTCCCTGGAGGATAAGGAGGCCGAGCTTCGTGAGGTTCAGGAAGCTCTGCAGGCTGACATGCTGAGCGGTGAGTTGGCGGCTAGGGAGCTGGACCTGATTGCGGAGGTTAACATCTTGAGGCTTCAGCAAGAGATTAGTGCAGCTCAGAGGGCCAAGTGTTCTTGGCTCAAGGATGGGGATCGGTGCACCAAGTTCTTCTATGATGTGATCCATGCCAGACAGCACCGGAACAGTATCCCCAGGCTGATTAATGGCGAGGGCAGGCTTGTTGGTGACCCGGTGGAGATTCAAGAGGAGGCGGTCAGGTTCTATTCTGACTTATATCAGCAAATTAATTATCCCACCATATTCCCAGATCTTGTCACGAAGAGGCTGGTGACGCACCATGGGAATAGCTTGTTGTTGGCCCCTGTGAGATTGGAGGAGGTGGAGGATATTGTGATGAAAGCAGATCCTAATAAGGCTCCGAGGCCTGACGGCTTCTCTTCTGGGTTCTTTAGACGTCATTGGGGTGTACTAAAGTTCCCAGTTCTGGAGGCGGTGCAAGAGTTTTTCTTGGAAGGGAAGCTGCTAAAGGAGCTGAATCACACCTTCCTGACCTTGGTTCCGAAGAAGGAAGGGAAGCTGCTAAAGGAGCTGAATCACACCTCCATACGCACCTCATGTGTCGGCGTATGGAGGGGATTATGCAGGGCTTGGTGTCTCGGAATCAAGCGGCTTTCATCAAGGGGCGCTCGATTGCCGAGCACAGTCTTCTTGCTCATGAGATTGTGAGGGATTTCAACAAACCAGGGGGGATGAAGGCATGCGTTAAACTGGATTTGCGGAAAGCCTATGACACGGTCAACCGGGACTTCCTCTTCCACCTTATGCTTGCTATGGGCTTTGATGAGAGATGGGTGGCAAGGGTGAGGGAGTGCATATGCTACCCCACATTTTCGGTCCTCATTCAGGGTACTCCTTATGGATGCTTCTCGAGCAACAGGGGACTGCGGCAGGGGGATCCTCTCTCTCCGTACCTGTTCACTCTGGTGATGGAGTATTTCACTTGTATGATGGACCCGGCGGTACATAGTAGGAAGATTGTTCCCCTTTTCAGGCAGGTCAAGCCGGTAGTGTCTCACTTGATATATACAGACGACTTCTTGGTATTCCTGCATCCATCTATGAGGGGGTTGAGGGCGCTTTCAGATATTATGAAGGAGTTTGGACGGTTGGCCGGCCTGCAGCTGAATAGGGAGAAGAGTAGGGTCTATTTCAGCTCTCTGTGCACACTCAAGGAGGAACGGGCTCTTGCCCTGGGGGTGGAGAAAGGGGAGTTACCAGTGAAGTATCTGGGGGTACCGTTGACGGTCAATTATGCCAGGGATCAGGATTGTCTCAACCTGGTGGAGTTTGCCCAAAGGAGGGTGGAAGGTTGGCAGGCAGCTGGTCTGTCCTTTGGTGGCCGTATTGAGCTGGTGCGGTCTGTTATCTCTGGCATTGCTATGTTCTGGTTGCAGTCAATTCAGATTCCAGTAGCTACCATTAGGAAGGTGGAGTCCATTTGTGTCAATTTCATCTGGAGAGGAGGTATGCATGCGATTGCCTGGGAACAACTCTGCCGGACCCGGGAGGAAGGAGGAGTAGGGTTGCGTCCTCTTCGGGCGGTTAAGGAGGCATCGGGGGTGCGAATGGCGTGGCGGTTCATCAAGGGAGGTTCCCTTTGGGCAGAGTGGCTGGCTAGCAGATATGTGCGGCGGATGAACTTCTGGACTTGTAGGATTGATAACAATTTCTCGGTCTCTTTTAAGGCTATTCTTAGGTGCAGACCGGTCCTTCAGTCCGCTATCTGCAGGACTATGAGAGATGGGACGAATATTGATCTCTGGCTGGACCCGTGGATGGGAAATGGCTCCCTTCTGGAGATCTTGGGGGCTCAGATGGACAGAGAGGCGAGCAGGGGAGTGAAATGTAGTTGGATTATCAGAGATGGGAGCTGGAGGCCGGAGGAGTATCCATACACAGCTCAGTTTGGGGAGGAGATTCGTCGGATTACTATCGATACTAGCCTGACTGAGGACTCCTGGAGTTGGGTTGATCCTGGTTCGGTTGGGGGGACTGGAATATTCAGTTTTAAAAGTTGCTATAATCTGGTTCGGACCCCACACGACAGGATTGCGGAGTATGACTTTATTTGGGCGAAGGGGATTGCTCGTAAAATGCAGCTTTGTTCATACAGACTCCTTCTTGGCAGGTTGATGACTCGGGATAAACTTATTAGGTTTGGGATGCGGATTCCAGACCCGAAGTGTGTTCTCTGTATCGGTGACGCGGAGTCTATGGGCCACCTATTCTTTGAGTGCCCATGGACTTGGCACATATGGGAGTAGCAGTGCATGCGATCGTTGGGAGGAGTTGGCAGTGCCAGAGATATCCGGGGGATCCTCATCTGGATCACCGACCGCCGAGGCATGGACCCTAGTTGGACCAAGACGGCGAGAGTTAGACTTGCTGCATCAGTTTGGCATGTCTGGAGGGAGCGCAATAGGCGTATCTTTGAGGGACTTACTACTCCGCCAGTCGGAATTCTACATAATATAGAATTCGATGTATCTGTAATGGCCCCTTAACTGGGGATGGACTTGTGAGAATAGTGTATTGTAATACCTTTACTGTGATTTGCGTGGAATAAAATTTACCCTTATTCCAAATATATATATATATATATATATATATATATATGAGGAAAATGTACCTAAGGTCGACCTTAGGTAAGTTACCTAAGGTCGACCTCATTTTCCTCACTTTACAACATTTTTTTCTTGAATGTTTTTTTATGGGATTGATCTACACCTTATTGATTGGCAACATACCAAATTTCAAGTGATTATAATATTGTTTAGCCCCCTATCTATCCCTTGCAAAATCGACGGTCTAAAACTGTGCTGCTACACCGTCGATTTTGCAAGGGATAGATAGGGGGCTAAACAATATTATAATCACTTAAAATTTGGTATGTTGCCAATCAATAAGGTGTAGATCAATCCCATAAAAAAATATTCAAGAAAAAAATGTTGTAAAGTGAGGAAAATGAGGTCGACCTTAGGTAACTTACCTAAGGTCGACCTTAGGTACATTTTCCTCTATATATATATATATATATATATATATATATATATATATATATATATATATATTTGGAAAAAGGTAAATTTTATTCCAAAAGAGAAGCCATAATCATACAACATACAATCTGAGTGGGACTCACACTCAACACTCATCCATTCTCCATAGCATTTACATCAAACTCAATATTATGGAGAATGCCAACCGGAGGTGTGACTAGTCCCTCAAAGATCCGGCGGTTTCGCTCCCGCCAAACATGCCAAACCGAAGCCGCCAGACGAACTCTGGCTGTGCGGAACCAGTCCTGACCTCGACCCCTGCTATCTCGTATCACCTGGATGATGTCCCCAATGCATTTACCAGAGACGTACAACCCCAATACCCGACTCTGCTCCGACCATATCTGCCATGGCAGAGTGCACTCGAAAAAGATATGTTTAATAGACTCAGACTCCAAACAGCAAAGCACATATTTGGGATCCGGCACCGGCACTCCAAAAGAACTCAGGCGATCCCTCGTCAAGAGGCGACCCAGAAGAAGCTTGTAAACACACAACTGCATCTTCCTGGCCAGACCCTTACACCAGACGAACTCGTAATCAGAACTCATAGGGAAAGTGTGCCGGATAAGATTGTAGCAACTACGGAACTGGAACTCCCCCGAGCCCGATAAAGCTCCAGCCGGCTCCCAAATCCACCGATCCGCAGGTAAAGCCGGATCAATGACTGTAGACATAATGAACCCTCCCAGCTCCTCAGTGTACCGATAAGATTCCGGCCTCCACTCTCCATCTCGTAAGATCCGACTACACCTCAGACCTCGCCTGTCCTCCGTGTGAGTCGGGGGTCCCCTGATGTCTAGCAACGAACACCGATCAATCCAAGGGTCCCGCCAGAGGTCCGTACCCGACCCATCCTTCATGACCCTCCGGATAGCAGACTTGAGCACATTCCTGTGTCTCAGGACAGTCTTGAACGTGACAGAATGGTTGTTATCAGGAGAACACGTCCAAAAATTGTCCTGCTTCACGTATCTACTGTGCATCCAGTCCGCCCAGAGAGACCCCCCGCTAATGAATCTCCAGGCCAGCTTGAGCGCAGAGGCCTCCCTGATCTCCAGCAACGGCCTGAGTCCCATACCTCCCTCCTTCCTGGGACGGCAGAGCTGCTCCCACGAGATCGCATGCATACCCCCCCCCTCCAAAGGAAATCAGCACATAGACGCTCCACTCGCCGAATAGTGGCCACCGGGAGGAGGATGGACCGTAGCCAAAAATGGGCCACAGCCGAGATCACAGATCTGATCAGCTCTATGCGTCCGCCAAAAGACAGACCGGCGGCTTGCCAGCCTTCTACTCTCCGCTGGACATACTCTACCAGGCCCTGGCAGTCCTGATCCCGCGCATAATTGACTGTGAGGGGCACTCCTAAATAACGTACCGGAAGATCACTCCTCGCTATACCCAAGACATCAGCCCGCTCCTCCTTCTGGGAACACCGGGAACTGAAGTAGACCCGACTCTTATCCCTGTTCAGCTGGAGACCCGAGAAGGACTTCAAGTCTACCATAATACCCGCAAACGTCTGCAACCCCATCGTCGAAGGCTGGATGAAGACCAGTAGATCATCAGCATATATAAGGTGGAAAACTGGAGGGTCCATCCTCCGAAACAGAGGCACCAGCCGTCCACGGTGCACTGTCAGGTCCATCAAACAAGTATTCCATCACAAGCGTGAACAGGTAAAGGGACAATGGGTCACCTTGCCTAAGCCCACGGTTGCTCTGGAAGTACCCATACGGAACGCCCTGGATGAGAACTGAGAAAGTAGGGGACGTGATGCACTCCCTGATCAACGCAACCCAGTGATCCGCGAATCTCATGGCAGACATCAGATGGCAGAGGAAATCCCGATTGACCATGTCATACGCCTTCCTCAGGTCCAGTTTAACACAAGCTTTCTCCCCACCAGGTCTGCTGAATCCCCTCACCATCTCATGTGCCAGGAGGCTATGCTCTGCAATCGACCTCCCCTTGATGAACGCAGCCTGGTTTGGAGAAACTAAGTCCTGCATGATACCCTCCATCCGCCGGCACATAAGGTGTGTAATTATCTTATAAAGATAATTACAACATGCAATAGGTCTAAAATCTGCCAATGCTGTCGCGCCCTCCTTTTTAGGCACCAAGATCAGGAAAGTGTGATTCAACTCCTTCAAAAGCCTCCCCTTAGTGAAGAACTCCTGGACCACCTCCACGACCTGAAGCTTCAGAATATCCCAATGGCGCTTGAAGAAACCACTGCTGAAGCCATCTGGACCAGGGGCCTTGTTTGGGTCCGTCACCTTGACAATAGATTCCACCTCCTCCAATGTGACAGGAGCAAGTAGGACGCTATTCCCACATGAAGTCACCAACCGCTTCGTAACAACCTCTGGGAACACGGACAGGTAGTCAGTCTGGAAATATAAATCAGAATAGTACCTGACAGCCTCGCCCTGTATCTCAGCCAGCGTCCCCACCAGAGTGTCATTCGCATCAAGAAGCTGGAATATGTGATTCCGATTCTGTCTAGTCCGGATAATGTCATAAAAGGACTTGGAGCACCGGTCTCCATCCTTCAGCCAGGAACATTTGGCTCGCTGGGCCGAACTAATTTCCTTCTGCAGCCTTAGAATGTTGACTTCTCCAATCAGCTCCTTCTCTCTAGCCGCCAGATCCCCATTAAGCATGTCAGCTTGCAAATCCTGCTGCAAAGATCTCAACTCAGCCCCCTTATCTTCTAGTGTGGACATGGACAACCCCTGCACCCAACTCCTGAGAGCTCACTTCGTGGCCTTGAGGCGACGAACCAAACGGAATTGAGTCGTCCCCTCCTGACCGCTAGACAGCCCCTCTGCGATAGCCTCTAGGTAGCCCTCCGAGAGATCGAGCAGAGAAGCCGCCCCTGATGGGGGAGTGATCGCTCGTCCCAGCTGCCAGACCCTCAGCCGAAGAGTTGGGGAAGTGGCGGAACCACTCCCTGTTGCCCAGAGCTCGATCAAGCTGACAAGCAACCCTGTTGTGAGTTGCTTTGTTGTGCCAAGTCCAGATGAAGCCTGAGCGAGACAGTTCCCGTAGCCCCGCAAGCAGGAGGCATCTCTGAAAATCATAAAGGATAGAATCTGGAACCGGACGACCACCCAGCTTCTCCACATGATGCATAAGAGCGTTGAAGTCCCCGATCAAGAGCAGAGGGAGACACGACGACTCAGCAACATCGGAAACACGAGAGATGTCGCTCCATAGTGACTCCCTTCTCCTTCTGTCATTGTGGCCGTAGACCGCCCCCAGAAAGAACCGGAAGCCACCCTTATTTACGAAGGAGATGGCAATCAACTGCTCCGTCATCAAGATCAAGTCATCATCTCAACTCTTCGAGTTCCAGCGAACCCAAATCCTGGCCATGTCACAAAGGGCCAGGTTGTGCAGCTGGGCCCAATGTGAAGGGGTCCGCCTAGTAAGGGTCTTCTCCCCTTTGATCTTGGATTCTAAAATAACAGAAATGTTACACTTTTCTCTGTGGAGCACCCCACATATCTCTCTCCACCTCCCTAGCGAACACGCCCCCCTCACATTTCAGGCGATAATGGCCATTAATTAATGAGAGGTGTGGCACCCTGAGAAACTCCCGGACCGGCACCTGGTGAAGGTGCCGCATCCGTCGCTAAAGGATCCTCATCCATACCAGTCGGAGCCGTCTGTTGGGGGACGACCTGAGATAACACCAACGCCCAGGCAGGATTGTCAACACACACCACCTCCTCTCTGTCTATGGTACGTGCCTCCATCATGGAGGGGCCATCACGCAGCAGGCCTACCGCACGTCTCTTCCTACAGTAAACCTGCCCTCCAGCCGAACCGTCCTCGCCTCGTGCCTCAGTCTCCGTCGCAACCATGCTTCTGGTAACTATACTACTCGGCCCCTGGCCAGTAGATACCACCCCACCCGTTGGAGCAAGTTGGGTAGATACAACGAGGCTCAAACTGACATCACTCCCCTGATTGGTAACCTCCTCCACGACCACCACTCCGCTATCATCTCTGAAATCCACATCACTTGGGGCTTCGGGGACCTCACGAGGAGGAATACAAGGCTCCACCGGAGTGCCAGCCTCTAAGCAAGCACTGGCCAGATGCCCAAAACAGGAACAGCGAGAACAGGTAGGCGTAACCCATTCATACTCCACCTTCTGGGTAAGCCCCTCCCCAAAAGGGAGCTCATACTCCATCATCTTCGGGAGCTCCCCCCCTGCCCGAATCTCCACAAAAATCATCGCGTACATCAACCGCGTCCGAAAGGTAGTAGCCTCATATGCCTTGATCGGGGTGACCACCAGACTTCCAAGTCGCATCAACAGGGGAATGCTCCAAAACCCAACCGGGAACTCGGGGAATCGGATCCATACTGGGATGGCATTCAGAACTTCCCTCTCGCATCACAGCTCTGGAGTCCACTCCTTGAGAATGATCAGTCGGCCGTCGAACGTCCAGGGGCCGCCTTGGAGGATCCTAGCGACATCCTCCGTCAGCCCGAACTTCACGTAATAGAAGCCGTTCTCACGAGCATAGAACTCCATACTCTCCTTAGGCTTCCAGACTCGCGCCGCATAGCCCCGGATCTGCCCGTAGAAAGGCTTGTTGCCCAAGACATACAGGATGAGGGTATTCTCCCAGTAAGCTGTCACCTGCTGGATCTCCTCCGCAGGAAACACAGCCCGGTAACCCCTCCCAACCTTGAGTGGCGGGACGTACTCCATCGATGTGGGGGATTTCGGCCCCACCGGTTTGCAGATCTTGGCCCAGGACCGTCCAGCAGGCCGTGGGAACGTCCCAATAGGCCTTTGGACAATCACCGGACGGGAAGTCCCAGGTCCCCGAACATCCAGATCCACTACCTTACTCTTTCCCTTAGCTGCCGCGGTCGCCTTTGGACTCCAACCCATCGATCGCCCAGCAGACACCCCCGGACCCCGGCTAGGCCGAGACCCTGTCACGTTCTGACGATTATCGGGATGGCGATCCCGAATCTGACCCTGTCCGCCACCCGTCTCCCCCCCGGTCTTCCCCACACGACTGCGCGTAACCGTCGTCCATCCACCTCCCTTCGTTTGACTCCCTAGAGATCCGGACCCCGCTCCGAATTCAAAGTTCGGATCCAAGGCACTCGGCCACCTTCCCGTATGGTCCGACCCCTTCCCCGTAGAGCCCGACCCCCCCTCCGCCTGGGGGGTCGTCTACACCACAGGGGGGTCCACCCGACCCCCCACACCCCCGTGCTCCCGCCCCCCCCTCCGGCCGCCGGTGGGGATACTGCCGCGCGCGCTCGCGTGAGGGGATCCGCCCGACCCCCCCGTTCTGGCTCCCGCCCCCCCCCCCCAACGCCGGGAGGGGGGCCGCTCTTCATGGCCGAGGCGCGCCTACCGTCGGCCAGGGGGTCCGGCGGTCATGGAGGCGGCCCTTGGCCAAACCCTAGATCAGCGCCTCCATCGGAAGAACGATCGCCCGCTCCTCCAGCCATTTTATATATATATATATATATATATATATATATATATATATATATATATATATATATATATATATATATATGTTTTGGGGATTCTTAACTACAAAATTGACCATCTTGCCCCTCCCACTCCCTCTAATGTTCTCTTCTCCATCTCCTCCTCCCACTCTCTTCTCTATCTCCTCCTCCTCCCACTCTCTCAGTCGCTTTTCTCTCTTTCTCTCATTCCTATCTTGTTTTGTTCTCTTATATTTTTATATATTATTATATTTGCATCACTTTTTAAAATTAATGTTTATGCAAAATAATTATTCTAATTTTTATAAATGAAAAACACTTTTCTGGAACTAAGCCCCAACCACCTAGGATTCATTATTGTTATATTTATTTTATATTTATGTAAGTTTTATAGTTTTATTACACACTCCAGCCATGGAGGCACAAGATATTAATGACACAATATCAATACTAGTACCATATTAACGAAATAGTAACACAAAACCGATAATAGCAAAATGATTCAATAATATGTAAAGTGTTATATCGGCTGATATATCGGTTGGAGGTCTAAAACGGACATATATTGGCCATATGTATCATATATTGTTTTGAAAAAAAATTGACCGACATATCTGTCAAAGCTGACCTGTGTTGTCATAGGCGACACCTAGGCGCACATAGGCGTGCGGTTAGAGAGGAGCAGCATCGACCTGGGAAAAAATTTCGTGGGTGTGGCAATGGTCACCTACGCGACCACCTAGGATCGCCCAGGAGAAAAATGCGGTACTTAAGTCGAGTTTTTTCCTTCTATTTTTAACTTTTTTTCTTAAAGAAAAACTTATTGTTTCTTCTTTTGTTGTTGTTTTCTTTTTTCTTTTGTTGTTTTCTTCTTCTTCTTTTGTTGTTGCTTCTTCGATTTCCTTCTTTTTCTTTTGTTTCGTGATACTTTCTTCTATTGTTGCTTCTTCTGCTTCTTTGATTTTTGGACGAGAGATCCTGGACGGATACAGGAATCGTCGGTAGGCACCTAGGCGCAGCTAGACGAGACGGGTGGCATGTCGTCTCGTCTAGCGCCCAGTATAACATAGAACATGACATATCTACCGATATAATATCGGTCTATCTCCTAAATATCAGATATTAAAGGTGAATAAGTATTTTCGGGACGGGTTGGCTAGGATCATATCTTACGCGTTAACCAAAGTTGAACCTAAAAAACTCCTAAACCTAACTCTCGCTCTTTATGTTGGACTGCGAGGAAGCCTCCCTCTGCAACCGAGAGGCTCCCCCTCTCTCGAGTAGGTTTTTATATTGATATTAGTTTTTTTTTTTTAATTGTTAGTTTGCTACAATGTTACAGTGTTATATTAGATATCCTTGTTAATTACTTAGTCTTAACCATTTAGGACATTAAGAACATTAAGTACATCTAAAAATTTGAATTTGATAGGAAATTTAGTATATACAATATATAATATTTTATATATTTATTCATATATGATATTTCAATATATCCCAATATCCGACATCCAACATCTCAAAACGTAAATCAATATGAACCCGATATTGGATATCTCGAACATTGTATCCAACACATTTGCATATATGCAACAAAAAACATTGAATAGAGGGACTTGGTACGATGGTTGTTATTATTATATTTACCATTAATAATATTTTATTAGACCAAAAACATATGTTGTACGAGCATGAATACGAAGTGATTCATGCACCGTGACAAAATATCGATACTAATAACAGTATATCTATAATCTAACACTAATACGATTGTGATAATAGTAACACAATACGTACCTATATAACACAAATCGCTACATGTAACACTACCTACATATGCAACACAAGTTGCATACTTGTAACACTATCAAAAGCTTAATTTCATTGCAACATTTTTTAGAGTAGAATAATCCAATAACAATACCACTTTATATATATATATATATATATATATATATATATATATATATATATATATATATTATTTATTTTTTTTGAAATAATGGTGAATTTATTCCTCGCATATAGCGGAAATGGTATTACAATACATAAATATCACAACTTCTCATGCCCCAAATTATAATCTTATGAGGCCATTACTGATACATCGAATTCTATGTTATGTAGAATACCAATAGGGGGTAGTCAAGCCCTCGAAAATACGTCTGTTCCGCTCCTTCCAGATGTGCCAAACGGACGCGGCGAGACGAACTCTGGCTCTTCTGGCCCACCCCGGATCCCGGCCTCCGTGATCTCGGATCCAGCTGAGAATGCTTCGGATGTCTCTATCCACCCCAACTCCTCTCAGCTGCACGCACTGCTCAGTCCAAATGTGTCAGGTCATCGGGTATACAAAGAAGAGATGCTCCATAGATTCGTCCTTCCCATTACATAGCACACACTTGGCATCTGGGATCTGCATCCCAAACCTGAGGAGTCTGTCTCTCGTCATCAGTCTACTCCGTAGAAGTCGATATGCACATAGTTGTATTTTTCGGACAATCCCCTTGCCCCAAATGAAGTCCACCTCCTCAGCCCGGTCGTGGTGGGTCCGGACCAAGTCATAGCAGCTACGGAAGCAGAATAGACCTGACCCGCCCCCCGTACATGGGCCGGCCCAGCTCCAGGAATCCTCATGCTGGCTAGCGTCAATAGTAATAAGGCGAATCTCCTCAACAAGCTGAGCAGTATATGGATATCCTTCTGGCCTCCAAACTCCATCTCTGATGATCCGACTGCATGTGAGCCGCCTGCCCGCCTCTCTGTCCAGCTGACCTCCCAATATCTCGAGCAAGGATCTGGAATCCAACAAAGGGTCAAGCCAGAGGTCGGTAGTCGTCCCATCTTTCATGTTCCTGCAGATAGCGGTCTGAAGCACCAGTCGACACCTCAGAATGGCCTTAAACGTGACCGAGAAGTTGTCTATCCTGCAGGCCCAGAAGTTAGTCCTCCTTAAGTATCTGTTCGCCATCCATTCCGCCCAAAGTGACCCCCCTTGATGAATCTCTAGGCTATCTTCACACAAGCTGCCTTCCCGACCGCATGAAGAGGCCTCAACCCCACTCCTCCTTCCTCCCGAGGACGACATAGCTGGTCCCAGGAGATCGCATGCATCCCTCCCCTCCAGATGAAGTCAGCACAGATGGCCTCCACTTTACGAATAGTAGCCGTAGGAATCTGGATAGATTGGAGCCAGAACATCGTGATGCCAGCAATAACCGAACGCACCAACTCAATCCGTCCGCCAAATGATAGACCCGCAGCTTGCCAGCCTTCCACTCTCCTCTGAGCAAAATCCACCAAGCTGTGACAATCCTGCTCTCTGGCATAGTTGACCGTCAGCGGGACCCCCAAGTATTTCACTGGGAGCTCGCCTTTGTCCACTCCCAAGGCAAAGGCTCTCTCCTCCTGCAGAGTACACCGAGAACTGAAGTAGACTCTGCTTTTCTCCCTGTTCAACTAGAGCCCAGATAGCCGCCCGAACTCCTCCATAATGTCAGAGAGCGCTCTCATGCCCCGCATAGAAGGCTGGAGTAGCACCAATAAGTCGTCAGCATAGATCAAATGGGAGACAACCGGACTCACCAACCGAAAAAAGGGGACGATCCACTTGCTATGCACCGTCGTGTCCATCATGCATGTAAAGTACTCCATCACCAAGGTAAATAAATACGGTGAGAGGGGGTCACCCTGCCTCAACCCCATGTTGCTCCTGAAGTAGCCATGAGGCGTGCCCTGGATGAGGACTGAGAAAGTAGGGGAGCAAATGCACTCTCTCACCCTCGCAACCCACCTCTCGTCGAACCCCATGGCAAGCATCAAGTGACACAGGAAGTCCCGGTTGACCGTATCATAGGCTTTCCGGAGGTCAAGCTTCACACAAGCCTTCATCCCCCCAGGTTTGCTGAACTCCCTCACCATCTCAAGCACTAGCAGGCTATGCTCCGCTATCGACCGGCCCTTGATGAACGCTGCTTGATTCTGGGACACCAATCCCTACATAATCCCCTCCATACGCCTGCACATAAGATGAGTGATAATCTTATAAAGAAAGTTACAGCAAGCAATGGGCCGAAAATCTGCAAGCGAGGTCGCTCCCTCCTTCTTAGGAACCAGCGTCAAGAAGGTGTGGTTCATCTCCTTCAGAAGCCTGCCCTCCGTGAAGAACTCATGTACCGCCGCTAGAACAGGGGCCTTAAGCACACCCAGTGTCGCTTAAAGAATCCTGAAGAGAAGCCATCAGGCCCAGGAGCTTTGTTGGGATTAGCCTTCATCACAATATCTTCCACCTCCTCCATCCTCACAGGTGCCAAAAGCAGGCTATTCCCATGGTGGAACACCAGCCTCTTCGTGACCAGGGCTGGGAACGTGCTAGTGTAATCCGTCTGCTGATATAAGTTAGTCTGACGGCCTCCTCCTGAATCTCCACCGGGTCCCCCACAAGACGTCCCTCGGTATTTAGAAGTCTGGGGATGCTGTTCCGGTGCTGACGGGTGCGGATCATATCATAGAAGAATTTGGTGCAGCGGTCTCCATCTTTGAGCCAGGTACATTTTGCCCTCTGTGCCGCACTAATCTCCTCCTGCAGTCTCATGGTGCTGACCTCCTCAATCAGGATCTTCTCCTTAGCCGCCAACTCCCCGTTCAGAATGTTAGCTTGGAGAGCCACCTGAGTGTCCCGAAGCTCGGCTTCCTTATCTGCCAGAGAAGACCGCGGTCTCGTCTTCACCCAACCCCTGAGAGCACGCTTGATCTGCATGAGTTTATGAACCATGTGGAACTGAGCCGTGCCTTCCCGGAAGTGCTGCATCTCTCCCATAACCACCTCCTCATATCCAGCCGACAGATACCAGTCGTTGTTATACCGAAACGGCCTCACCCGCAAAGTGGGTCTCTCACAGAGCCAACCCGGATAGGAGAATGGTCGCTAGTACCCGCCGCAAGACCTTCCGCTACCGAGTTCGGGAAGCACCTGAACCATTCACTATTGCCCAAGGCCCGATCCAACTGACAAGCAATCCGATTATGTGTAGCCTTGTTGTGCCAGGTCCAGATATGTCCAGCTCTCTCCAGCCCCCGCATCCCTGACATAAGCAGAAACCTCTGGAAGTCATATAAGATCGAGTCCGGAACAGGGCGACCTCCCACCTTTTCTTGACGAAGTAGCATAGCATTGAAGTCCCCCATGACGAGCAGAGGGAGATGCATGCTGTCCGCCGTAAGACCCAGGTGCACAATGTCCTCCCACAAAGCCTCCCGGAGTCGCCGGTCATTGTGCCCATATACAGCACCCAGGATGAATCGAAACTCACCTTTGTTCACGAAACTAATGCCAATGAGTTGTTTTGATTTATAGATCTGCACCCCCTCCCAGCTACCTCGGTTTCACCTAACCCAGATCCTTGCCATACCGCAAAGATCTAAGTTGTGAATGTGATCCCAGTTTGCCGGAGTCCTACGCGAGAGCATAGCGGCCCCTCTAATCTTCGTCTCCAGCAGGATAGCAATGTCACACGACTCTCCTTAGAACCCCTACAATCTCCCTCCAGCGTCCAATGGAACACCCCCCCTAATGTTCCATGCTAGGACCGACATTTAATTAATAGATGAGGGGTCCCCCTGGAACTCGTCTGGATCGACACTCGAGGGAAGTGTCTCATCCGCCTGATCAATGACTGCATCTACCATGGAGGAAGGAGCAAGATGGGCCTGAATCCTGCTCAGAGTAAGTGTCCAGTCAGGATTGGCTTCAGTCTGGTCATCCATATCCCTCGCCTGTGGGATATCCTCCCGTGTGGCCGTAGCGTGTCTTTTCCTGCTGCTGTATACCATGATCGCCGGGGAGGCCTCCACCACCATCTGACCACTGTCAGCCGCGCTCATACCCCTGGTCACCATAGTCCTCTGTGGTCTGAAAGGGACCAATGCACCCTGCGTGCTCTCCTATCTCTGCGGTGATCCTGACTCCAGCCTCCTGTCGACCTCCATCACTGTGTCCTCCTCCATATGTCTGTCTGGCGTCGTCTCCCCAGGTAAGTGACTGGGAGCCGTCTCCATCCCAGGTGCCTCCGTCTGAACCACCTGTGGCCTGGCGGCCTCCTTCCCCTTATATTTGCACGCACTGGTAGTGTGCCCAAAGCACTCGCAGTAAGAACACATGGGTGGGACCCAGTCATACTCCACTGACTGTGTCAGAACCTCCCCAGACGGTACCTGATACTCAAGCACACCCGGAAGCTCCGAACCCGCCATGATCTCCACGAAGACCCTGGCATACATCAGTCTGGTGCGGAAAGCAGTGGCCTCATCTGCCTTGATCGGCTTCCCCACGAGGCTGTCAAGTCTCATTAGAAGCGGGATGCTCCAATACTTCACTGGGAACTCTGGAAATCGAATCCAGATGGGAATAGCGTTCAGCACCTCCTTCTCACATCTCAGCTCCGGCGTCCACTCCTTCAATATAATGAGTCTCCCATCAAATGACCAAGGCCCTCCCTGCAGAATCCTGGACACATCCTCCGCTAGTCCAAATTTGACATAGTAAAACCCATTCTCCCTGGAAAAGAATTCCATGCTACCTTTGGGTCTCGAGACTCGCTCTGCATAACCCTGAATTTGGCCATAGAACGGCTTGTTCCCTAACACATACAGCACCAGAGTGTTCTTCCAGAATTCTGAAACCACCGCTATTTCCTCGGCGGAAAAATACGCCCGAAGCCCTCCTCCAACCGACATCGGTGAGACAAATTCCATCGACATCGGGCTTTTCGTAACCACTAGCGTGCAAACCTCCTTCCATGACCGAGACCTC
The DNA here is from genome assembly GCA_029216955.1 of Iris pallida. Taxonomy (NCBI): domain Eukaryota; kingdom Viridiplantae; phylum Streptophyta; class Magnoliopsida; order Asparagales; family Iridaceae; genus Iris; species Iris pallida. The sequence continues at coordinate 336,903 of JANAVB010009399.1, read as the reverse complement.
TGCTCCTCAGTGTGCGTCCTGGTCGGGGGGTTCGCAGGACCCGGACCTTTCCTGCCGGCATCAGTAGCAATTCCCTTAGCCTTCTCTGCCGCCGTCGCCTTTGGCCTCCATCCCGATACAGTGCGTACCGTACCTCCCCCACGCCGACGGGGATCCACTGTGCCTATCGATGATCGATTCCCATAATTTTCTGGACCCGTCCGCCCCAATACTTGGGTCTGGGCCCCTCGTCGCCCTCCAGCCCATCGTCTCGTCACCGTCTGCCAGCCTGTATCCCCAGTGTTGTCCCCCCCAGGACCCGAACTCGAATACTGGAGCCACGCCGTCGGAGGAGGAACCTCCCGTGCCGCCCGACCCCCCCTCGCCCGGGGGGGTCCCCCTGCATCCGCCCGCCCCCCCGCCTCCTCACCGCCAGGAGGGGTCCCGCCGCCGCCGCTGCCCAACCCCCCCCCCCCCCCCCGCCTGGGGGGGGGTCCCGCTTCCGCCGCCCGACCCCCCCTCGCCTGGGGGGTCCCTTTGTGGCCGCCGTCCTTCCCTCCAAACCGCCGAACCACCCCCCCCCCCCCCCCCTCCCGCGAGAAGATCGGGGGGACGGGGGGAGGGGGGAGGCGTAGTAGCCGCCATAGGGGAAACCAGCTAAATGGACGACTGAGAGTGAGGTAGTTTTTAGGGAGTTTTCTAAGGGGAGCTTTTGATCCGCTTCCTATATATATATATATATATATATATATATATATATATATATATATATATATATATATATTCAAAAGCAATAACAAAGTTCACAAGTCAAGTGGTTGAGATCAGTGTCTTAAGAATTGGTTCGAACAAGCTGGTTGAACCTTGAACATGTCATGATTCTGGGTCAGTTCAATGGATTAAATTGTTCAAGTTGTTGAGCAGGCAGAAATCGAATTGAACTGCTTGACCCGTACAACCCGTTCGAACAGGTAGCTGTTCAGTTGAACAGTACACTTCAAATAAATGAATAAAGAAAGTTAAAATATGATATCTTGTGAAAATGTTTGCAACACTTTTAATAGTAAAACATTCCAATAGCAAACTACTTTATATGGCTCAGACCACTCCTGGCAGTCAGGGAGACCTCGGGGGTGAAGATGGCGTGGAGGTTCATTAAAGGCAGGTCGTTATGGGCGGACTGGATGTCCAGTCGGTATGTTAAGATGGGCAACTACTGGACCTGTGCCCTCAACAATAACCACTCGGTGACTTTCAAAAGTATTCTCCGTCACAGAGCTATTCCCAAATCTTCTATTCGACGGATTATGAGAGATGGGATAGGTACCGACCTTTGGCTGGACCCTTGGGTGGAGCGTCGATCGTTGCTAGATATATTGGACGACCAGCTAAACAGGGAGGCTGGTAGAGGGATGAAGTGTCAGCATATTATCAGGAATGGTGAATGGAGGCCAGAGTTATATCGCCACACGACAGAGCTTGGAGCGGCTATTCGAGCGGTAGACATCGACCTGAGTCAGCTGGCTGATAGACGGATTTGGGATCCGACTGCAAATTCTGGAGCCACAGGAAAATTCTAATTCAAGAGTTGCTACAACCTGATTCGCCAAACGAACCCTATGAGCGAGGATTACGACTTCATCTGGTGCAAGATCCTAGCTCGTAAGATGCAATTATACATCTACATGTTGATGTTGGGGCGACTGCTGACAGGAGAGAGGCTCATTACGTTTGCGATTCCCATCTCCAATCCCAAATGTATGTTGTGTGAAGCAGAAAATGAATCCATGAGACATTTGTTCTTTGAGTGCAATGTGTCCTGGTATATCTGGTCTAAACAGTGCCGCAGATCGTTGGGTGGCTGTGACACAGGCGGAGACGTTTGAGACATCATCACAGGGATTCATGGCCAGAGAGGTAGGGGACATGTTTGGTTCAAAACCGCCAGATTGTGACTAGCTGCCTCGGTCTGGCATGTGTGGAGTGAACGAAATCTGCGTATTTTTTAGGGGCTCTCCACTCCCCCTATAGGCATACTTCACAATATTGAGTTTGATGTAGATGCTACGTCACCCTAGTAGAGTGAGAGGTCCATGGGATGTAGTAAGCTGTATGAGTTGAGTTGATTTTGGAATAAAATTTACCCTTTTTCCAAATATATATATATATATATATATATATATATATATATATATATATATATATATATATATATATTGGAACCAGGTAAATTGTTTCTGGAATCGCTCCTACTGGGATTCGAACTCCTGACCACTCGGGCCGCATGCATCTCTCTTAACCACTAGGCTAGAGGTCATTTGCAATATATATATATATATATATATATATATATATATATATATATATATATATATATATTTTGGAAAAAGGGTAAATTTTATTCCACTATCATCGCAATAAGGTTACAACATAGAGATACAGTCCCAACTCAGGGGGACATTACTAGTACATCCGACTCAATGTTTTGAAGGATGCCCACTGGTGTAGTGGACAGCCCCTCATAAATGCGCCGGTTCCTCTCCTTCCAGACATGCCAAACAGATGCAGCAAGTCTCAATCTAGCACATCTGGCCCAGCTCTGCTCCTGGCCCCTGCAATCACCAATCCACTTAAGGATTTCTCTGAAGTCCCGCTCCCTTCCAACCCCTCCCAAGTGTCTCCGGCTCTGCTCTGCCCAGATGCTCCACGTCACATGGCACTGAAAGAACAGATGCCCAATGGATTCATTCTCTATCTCACACAAAACACACTTAGGGTCAGGGACAGGGACCCCGAACCGAAGTAGTCGGTCCCTAGTGAGTAACCGGCCCAGCACCAGTTTATAAGCAGACAGTTGCATCTTCCTGGCAAGCCCCTTCCCCAGACAAAGTCGTACTCCTCAATATCATCGAAGTGGGGGCGAACAAGGTCGTAGCAGCTGCTAAATCTGAACTCCCCCACACCCTCCGAGCGGCCGGGAGGGGCCCAAACCCAGACATCAGACAGTGCCGTAGGAGTGATCTGCACCTGTCTGATCTCCTCACCTAACTGAGCAGTGAAACGATACTCCTCTGGCCTCCAGACCCCACCACTGATGATGTGCCTACAAGTCAGACCTATGTACGCCACACCGTCCCTCTGGGGACCCAGAATCTCCAGAAGAGACTTGACCTGAAATCCACGGATCGAACCAAAGGTTCGTCTCCCCTCCCTCCCTCATCTTCCTCCGAATAGCCGTCCGAAGTACAGTACAGTTCCTCAGGATATGCTTGAAAGACACAGAGAAGTTGTTGTCAATTTCACATACCCAGAAGTTCCTGCCCCGGAGATACCGACTAGTCATCCAGGCCGACCAGAGAGAATCGCCCTGAAGGAACCTCCATGCCAGCTTGATCCCCGCCGTCTCCCTGACAGATACTAGGGATCGCAGACCCACACCTCCCTCCTTCCTGGGACGACAGAGCTGCTCCCAAGAGATAGCATGAATCCCCCCATGCCAAATGAACTTGGCACATATGCCCTCAATCTTTCTGATAGTAGCCAAAGGAACCATAATAGATTGGAGCCAGAACAGAGCAATAGCAGATATAACCAATCGAACCAGCTGAATACGCCCTCCAAAAGATAGGCCAGCCGCCTGCCAGCCCTCTACCCTCCTCTGTGCAAAGTCCACCAGACTCTGACATTCTCGATCCTTCGCGTAGTTGACGGAAAGGGGCACCCCCAGATATTTCACCGGGAGGTCCCCCTTTTCCACCCCAAGCTCCAGGGCCCGCTCCTCCTTCAAAGTGCAAGAGTTGTTGAAGTAAACTTTGCTCTTGTCCCTATTCAACCGAAAGACCCGATAGCTGTCCGAACTCTTCCATCACTGCCGCAAGCTCCCTCATCCCTCGCATGGAAGGCCTCATCAAAACCAATAGGTCATCCGCATATATGAGATGTGAGACCACCGGAGAGACCATGCTGTATATCGGTATAATCCTCTCCCGATGCACCGCGATGTCCATCAAACAGGTAAAATACTCCATCACGAGGGTGAATAGGTAGGTGGAAAGCGGGTCCCCCTGCCGAAGCCCCCTGCTGCTGCCGAAGAACCCGTATGGAATACCCTGAATGAGGACCGAGAAAGTAGGGGAGGTGATGCACTCTCTGACTCTGTCCACCCATGTCTCGGAGAATCCCATCGCACCCATCAAATGACAGAGGAAGTCCCTGTTGACGGTGTCGTAGGCTTTCCTCAGGTCGAGCTTCACACAGGCCTTCATCCCTCCAGGCTTGTGGAACTCCCGAATCATCTCATGAGCCAGCAGGCTATGCTCCGCAATAGACCGCCCCTTGATGAATGCCGCCTGATTCCAAGAAACCAGGCCCTGCATAGCATCCTCCATCCTCCTGCACATAAGATGAGTAATTATTTTATACAAATAATTACAGCAAGCAATCGGTCGAAAGTCAGCAAGAGAAGTCGCCCCCTCCTTCTTGGGCACTAGCGTCAGGAAGGTGTGGTTCAGCTCCTTCAGGAGCTTGCCCGTATCAAAAAACTCCTGAACAGCCTCAAGGACCTGGACCTTGAGGGTACCCCAATGACGCTTGTAGAAGCCACTGGAGAAACCATCCGGCCCAGGAGACTTGGAAGCATCAGCCTGCATCACAATCGCCTCCACCTCCGCCATCCGGATAGGAGCCATAAGAAGACTATTGCCATACTCCGTAATCAACGTCTTCGTAGTCAGCTGCGGGAATACCGTAGGATAGTCCGACTGATGATAGAGCTCAGAGTAGAACTAGACAGCCTCCACCTAGATAGCAACCTGGTCGGTCACAAGACGCCCGTCCCTGCCAATCAGTCTCTGAATACAGTTCCGGTGCTGGCGAGCCCGGATGACATCATAGAAGAATTTGGTACAGCGATCCCCATCCTTGAGCCAGGAGCATTTGGCCCGTTGGGCCGCACTAATCTCCTGCTGAAGCCGCAAGGTGTTGACCTCTGCAGCCAACTTCTTCTCTTTAGCCGCCATCTCCCCACTCATCATGTCTCCCTGAAGATCTGACTGCAGGTCTCTCAACTCCGCCTCCTTCTCCTGTAAGGAAGTCCGGGGAAGAGCCCTCACCCAGTCTCTGATGGCGCGTTTGGTCTTCTTCAGCCTGTGAACCATACAAAACTGGGCAGTGCCGACCACCTCCTGGCAAAGACCTCCCGCCACAGTCTCCTCATATCCAGCCGATAGGAACCAACTGTTGTCATAACGGAACGGACGGGCTCTCCATCTGGGACTCTCCACGAAGCGCACCAGGATCGGCGAGTGGTCACTGGTCCCCGCAGGGAGCCCCTCAGCCACAGAAGAGGGGAAAAGGCGGAACCAATCACTGTTCCCCAAAGCACGATCAAGCTGGCATGCCACCCTGCTCACCACCGCCTTGTTGTGCCATGTCCATATGTGTCCGACCCTCTCCAGATCCCTGAGCCCGGACTGGAGCAGGCAAGACTGAAAATCTGAAAGGATCTGGTCCGGGACCGGCCGCCCCCCCAGCTTCTCCCCCCTGTATAGCGTAGCATTGAAGTATCCCATAATAAGCAGGGGGAGATGACGATGCATCGCTAATGAACTCAGCCTGATGATGTCCTGCCACAAGGTCTCCCGACGCCTCCTGTTATTGTGCCCGTAGACAGCACTAAGTAAGAATCGAAACCCACCCTTGTTGGTGAAGGAGATAGCCACCAGCTGGTCAGACATGAAAACCTCCTCTCCCTCCCAACTAGCTCCATTCCATCTAACCCAGATCCTCGCCATATCACAGAGACCAAGGTTGTGGAGCTGGACCCAGTCCGTAGTAGTTCTACGAGACAGAGTTTTCGTCCCCTGATCTTAGTCTCTAGTAAGATCAAGATTTCACACTTCTCCTTCCTCAGCACCTCACTAATCCCCCTCCATCTCCCCAGAGAACACCCCCCCCCCGGACATTCCAGGCAAGGGCCGACATCTAAACCGCGGGTGGGGTCCCCTGAACATCCTCTGAAGGGGCACCCGGGGAGAGTGCAACCTCCATATCTCTGGTATCCTCATCTCTATCCCCCTGAAGAAGAAGGGGCAAAGCAGGGGCCGCAGCCCCTTGCTGGTCCCCCTGTGGAGGAGGCTGAGCTAGGTACGCAACCCATTTAGGATTGACCTTCCACACTCTCTCCGTCCCACCCTGTCCGCTGTCCTCACTATGCGACTCCGTAGCCTGGCGCTTCCGACTGTAAACCTGAAGAGCTAGAGTGTTTTTATCTCCATTTCGCCTGTCCTCCTGTCCCATACTCTTGGTGGTCATGGTCCTCGTCCCCATATACTCAACCATCGCTCCAGCAAGAACCTCCGTCGGAGACCCCTCGTATTCCCCAGAGTTGGGAGAAGGGTCTGCCTCCATCTCATCCGCCATCAAGCCCACCTGGTCAACTACAGGGGAGTCAACTGCACCACCTGTCTCCTGCACTACCTCCTCCGTCACCACCTCAGAAGCTCCTCCACGCCTACAAGCACTCGGGAGATGACCAAAGCAAGCACACGCCGGACATCTGGGGGGCACCCACTCATACTCCACCTTCTGCATGAGGAACTGGCCAGTAGGGGTCCTGTACTTCAACTGCTCAAGCAGGTCCAACCTAGCATCAATCTCCACAAATACCCGAGCATACATCAATCTGGACCTGAAGGCGGTGGCATCATCCGCCTTAATCGGCTTGCCAATGAGGCTGGCAAGTCTCATAAGAAGGGGGACACTCCAGAAGCGTACAGGGAACTCAGGAAACCGAACCCACACAGGCACCGCATTAAGCACCTCCTTCTCACATCTCAAGTCGGGGGTCCATTGCTTCAGAATAATGAGGCGACCGTCAAACGTCCATGGCCCTCCCTGGAGTATCCGAGTCACATCTTCTGCCAACCCAAATTTAACGAAGTAGAAGCCGTTTTCCTTGGAGAAGAACTCCATGCTACCCTTCGGCCGCCAGACTCTATCCGCATATCCTCGGATCTGCCCGTAGAAGGGCTTGCTCCCCAACACATATAGCACTAAAGTATTCTCCCAGAATGCCATCACTTTCGCCACTTCGTCGGCCGGAAAGTCGGCGCAGAGCTCGCCCCCAATCGCCATAGGTGCAACATACTCCATCGATGCCGGAGTCTTGGCGACCCCCACCTTGCACGCATCTGCCCAGGATACAGGCCGCGAGCCCGAACTCCGAGGTGGAATCGTCGGGGCCGGCCGGGCACTCATGTTCGCAGCAGTCCCTCTCCCCCCGATAACTGGGACAGCCGTCCCCGCTGACCCCTTCGCACGAGGCCGCCACGCAATCCTGGCTTGTCCCTCCCGTTCCCCCGAGTGAGCCTGACCCGCCGTTGGACCCGTTCTCCTGGCTATCCCCGCCCTCCTGTCCGATCCCTGCGTATAAGTTGAGCCTCTCCTAGTCTCAGGGATCTGCGATCGTTGCCCTCCTCCTCGCCTTACCCTCCGATTTTGGACCATAGTCCAGGCCCCCTCCTCATCCTCCAATCCAGACGATGTCCTTTGGGCGGAGAACACCATCGGGGAGCCCCCGGGGGCCACCGCCGTCGAACACCCAACCGAACCCGTGCCCGGACGAGGAGCCGCCGTCCGCAGCCCTCCCCGGCCACCCCCCCCCCCCCACCGCCTGGGGAGGGTCGCCGGCAGCCGCCTGCCCCCGGGGGAGGGTCGCCGGATCTCCCCGGTCGGCCCTCTGGCCACCCGCATCTGCGCGAGGACGAGCAGCAGTCGCAGCGCCCGATTCCGGCGGCCGGCCGCCTCCGCCCACCTCCCGCCGGTCGCCACCGCCACCCCCTTGCCTTTCCCCGGGTCCGGGGGGCGGTTGGCCGCCTCCACTCCGCGATTTGGCGATGCCCTAGCAGAGCTAGGGTTTCCGTTGTCTCCTGCAGCCGCCATTATATATATATATATATATATATATATATATATGAAAAAGGTAATTGTATTAATATAAGAGCAGTGTACAAACTAGTTTCCTATCTCAGGAAAAACTAGCTACCATAGCCTTCACATCAAGCTCAATGTTTTTTTAAAGAATGTAATTGTATTAATAAAATACTAGTTATATCTCATCCCCTTTAGGTGGGAGTCAAATTAGGGATTAACCATTTTACATCAAACTCAATGTTATGAAGAACTCCATTAGGAGAGGTATTGAGCCTGCAAAGATCATGTTGTTCCTTTCCTTCCGATATGCCATACTACTGAAGCCAGACGGGTATAGGCCTCCTTGAACCAAAACAAACCTCGTCGTCGAGCCCCTCTGATGTTCCCAATGATCTCTGTGTGTCGCATAGCATTAGTATTCCTCAGTTTCAGCACCTTTCTTTGCGCATGCCAAACTTCCCAGGAGTAGGGACACCCAAAGAACACATATTTCATACATTTCGGCCGTTGGCCACATAGCACAAAACTGAGGTCAGGAGGAAGAACCCCGAATCGATGAAGACGGTCTCGGGTAAGAAGTTTACCCAGCATGAGCTTATACATTCAATATTGGAACTTCCTCCCGATACCTTTCTGCCATACGATATTAGCATACTCCTACGTGGCACTCCCGAGTCTGATCGTATACAAGCTTGAAGACAAACTCTCCCGTATGACTGCCATCCCACCTCCAGGTATCCCGATCTATATTCCCAGAAATCAGAATATGACGAATGTGATTAGCAAGGTCTACCAGGATATGCAGGTCCGCCAACTACCACGCACCCATCCCGATGATACGGGTGACCTGGCCCCGCCAAGGAAAAGGAGCCCTTCCTTAGACACCCAATCATTCTGGGATACTCCGGTGGTCTACCCAAGGATCTCCCTAAAGGCTCGTCTCATGACCATTAGCTATAACTCGAGTGATACTCTGTTTCAGGCTACCCCGCTGACAGAGAATTTGCTTGAGACAATTGATTCATTGTTGTTACATCGATACTCCCAGAATGATTCCTGGTGAAGATATCGATTCCTCATCTTGGTCGCCCACAATGCGTATCCCTGAATGAATTTTCAAACGAGTCTCACACTATCAACCTTTCGTAGAGTCAGAAGAGGCCTGAGCCCCGATCCCCCTTCTTCCCTGGAACGACATAGATTCTTCCAAGAGTCGCTGGATACCTCCCCGCCATATGAAGTTGGAATATATATTCTCGATCTCCCAGATGGTAGCAGTAGGCAAGAGGATTGGTTGCAACCAGAACATAACTACAGATGAAATCACATCGGACCAGTTCAACTCTGTCACCGAAAGATAGACTTTGCGCCTGCTACTCTTCAACCCGCCGCTGAGTAAATTCCACAAAGCTTTAACACTCCAAAGTGGTAGAATAATTACATGATAGAGGAACACCAAGATACTTAACCGGAAGTGTACCCTGGCTAATCCCCAAGACAGCAGCCTTCTCATCCTTATCGTGACATGAACAGTTGAAGTCAACCTTACTCTTCTTATTGAGACTCAAGCTCGATAGACGCTCAAAGAAAACACAATATCATAAATCACTCTCAAACCAGATCTGAAAGGTTTCAGGAACAAGAGCAAATCATCAGCATAAATCAAATGGGTTATATAAGGGGTCACCTGCTTGAACAAAAGAGTGATATCTCGACGGTAACTCGCAGCATACATAAGACAAGTGAGGTACTCCATAACAATGGTGAATAAATAAAAGGATAAGGGGTCCCTTGCCGAAATCCCCAGTTATTGCCATAGAATCCATGTGGTTGTCTCCGAATTAGAACTGAAAAAGTAGCAGTGGCAATCCACTCCCGGACCCGGTCCACCCAGGTAGGGCTGAACCCCATATTCAAAAGAATATAGCAGTTGAATTCCCTGTTGACTATATCATATGCCTTCCGAAGATCCAATTTGATATATGTTGTCACAGGCGACTCCTAGGCGGCCTAGGCGCGCAGGTCGGAGAGGACTCGCCTCGACCCGAGAAAAATTTCCCTGGGTGAGGCGATGCTCGCCTAGGCACGCCTAGGCGCCAGCCTAGGGTCGCCCAGGGCAAAAATAACCTGCCTAGGGTCGCCTAGGGCCGTCCAATTGTACTTAGTATCTTTACTTAATGTTGAACATTGATTATTTCATCTTTTTGGCTTCTTATATTACTTTTATGCTTATTGGTTAACGTTTATTGGCTATTATACTGCACATTTGTTGTATATATAAATGCATAATTTATTGATTCAAGATCAGCGGATCCTGGGCAGACATCTAGGCGAGACGGATGGCATGTCGCCTCGCCTCGCCTAGCACCCAATACAAAATAGTTTGATACAAGCCTTCTCTCCTTCCGTCTTATTGAAGCCTCGCACCATCTATGATCCAGTAAACAATGGTCTGTGATACTCCTCCCTCGAATAAAGGCAGCCTGATTCGAAAAAATCAGCCCCGACATAATATTATTCATACGATTGCACATGAGATGCATGATAATCATGTAAATGAAATTGCAGCAGGCTTGCGCGTTTGCGGTGCTGCGCTGCGCGCTTGCTATGCTGCTGCGCGACTGTGCTGCTACGCAAAGCTACACGCGCGCTAACGGGCTGAGTGGGCTAAGGGGCACAGGCGGTTAATGATGTGGCTGATTGGAAGATTTAAGCGGTTATAGAAAGATTGTGTCAATTAATCAGATCCATCTTTTGTAGAATTTGAATTTAATTCATTCAAATCTTTCCATTATTCGCTCCTATCTTTTCGCAACCAATTACAACCAGGATTAGGATTAGGGTTTCGGATCTCCTCTATAAATACTCTCTTCGTGCCTTAATTGAATTTTGACGCTGAAATAAAGAGACGAAGAGAGCTGTGTCGCCATCACTATTGGAGTCCATTGGAGTTATTCGAGTTCGGGAAAGGAGGTGACAGCGAGCGTTCCAAAAGCTCTTTCGAACTTGCTGGTTCCTGGGAGCAGATCGCAATAGGACGAATCTTGCTTTGAGCAACGGTGATCTTAATCACCCCAGCAAAACAACGGTGATCCTATTTCACCAGCAAAGTTCTTTATCAACTCGTATTCTCGTAGAGACCGAGTCATCAACCTCGTATCTCACTAATAGAATCTATCTCTCTTTCTAAGAGATCGAGTTTTCCATCTAACGATCTGTTTCGGGAATAACACAATCTTCTTTAAGTGTGAAAACTTCCTACTAAAAAAATTCTCCTGCCTTCTCTCTCTTGTTTAATTCAAAAACATTGTTCTTCTTCCGTTTTCGTGCTCTGGGCAAGGACTAAGTTCGAGTCATTTCTCTCTGAGTTGTGTGCGACAACGAGAAATTAGTAGCACGGAGTTTTTACCACTAGGAGCATTCGAGAACAGTCTGCACATAGACCTTGAATCAACTCTTAGGACAGTGCGTTCAGCGCGACTTCCCTAGAGGCCGATAACACTAAACTTTGTTTAATTTTACTTACAGGTTAAAGGAAAAAAAAATATTTTGCCAACAATCTAAGAGTTAGAATCATTTCTTATATTCCTTTTGTTCATACCAATTTGTTGACAAGGTCGTCTGATATATAATATATATTTTTATTGATAGAACATTTGATTACACAAATATATAATTTTGCTACCATTAAAATTTTCTTACTTGCTAGACTCATATTAATATTTTTTTTTTGCTTGCTAACATTAATATATTTCTTATTGTTTTAGATTGCTAGCATTAAATCGTTTATTAAAATTTCAAATAGAACAAATTTAGTTATATAAATTTGCTTTTATAAATTTACAATCATCAAGTTGTTAGCATTAATATATGTTTCTTATTGTTTCAGTTTGATAGCATTAAGTTGCACTGCTAATTATTTTTCAATCATCAAAGTTTCTTGCTACCATCAAGTACTTTGTTTATTAACAATTTTAATAGAACAATTTTATTTATATATCTGTTTGCACAAGTATTGTGTGAACAAAACTTGGACATATTTTGTTAACAAGACAATTCTCTCCTTCCTCTGGTTGCATAATTTGTTTGTTAACAAAACCTATTGAACAAGAACTACTTAAATCTTGTTAGCAATAATAGTGCTTACATAACAATATCAAGACTATTACTAATTTGTGGTGCTTCCTTTTGGTATATTTAAACTATTTAGATAAAGAAATAGTTTAGTAATATTGCAAATACTTTTGAACCTAAAAGTTTTGAAAGTAGAGATTAATTTGGGTACAAGTCGAAAGGGTCCTTTTGTCAACTGGACGTAAATAGTTGTAAGCGACACGGTACTTAAGTGTCCTCTAGTGTACCTCTGCCAGCTGGAAACCGGCCCCTACAGCTAACCCAAGTTAATTAACACTTGATAGACTAAAGGTTTCTTAAGGTTGATTAGCAATATCACTTAAAGTATTTTTTTAAGAATCTTAAACACTATTCATGAGTAAATATAATATTTTACAGACTTTAGATTATCTCAAACAGTAATCATAATTGGCAAAAAAGAGACCGCTACTGCTAAACCTACTAAGTTTGATGGCCCATACTTCAAGAGGTGACAGAGTCAGATGAACTTTTGGCTCACCACTTTAGGACTAGTTTCTGCTATTGATGGTTCAACACCCATCACAAATTTTTCGGATGATACTGAGTCTGACATAGGGGTATCCAAGTCCTCATCTTCTACCAAACCCAAGACCCCTAAGAAAATATACTATCATTGCTTCCATCGAATTCTAAGTGTCTTGTCTGAGTCTCTTTATGACATCTTTTTTTAATACAAAAGCACTAAAGAACTTTGGAATGCTCTGGAAGAAGAATATGTGTGATGATGCTGGAATTGAAAGATTCAATTCATCCACCATCAAAGGTGTTTCATGGCAGATGACAAACCTATGAATGAACAAATCCATCCTTAGACATATTTAAGCCAAAGGCATTACCGTCTCCAATGAGTATAAGATAACATGCATGATAGATGAGCTCCCTCCCTCTTGGTCTGATGTTGCTAAAGACCTTATCCATACACAAGGAGACCTTACCTTTACACAAGTTCGAAAGAGAATTAGAACAGAAGAACAAATCACGTTAAGGTCAAAACCTAAGGCTGAGTCTAAAGCTAAAGTAAACCTTGTTGAATCACAGGCAAATCTAAGTCTAATCCTCGTCTCAAATCCAAGAACTTCTTCAAGAAGAAGAAGAACTTTTAGCCTCACCAACAGAACCATCAAAACCATAGACCTAGAAAATTCAATCAGACTCAAGATCGGAAGAAATTTTATTTGGTGTGTGGAAGAATAAGCCATATGTCCTATGACTACTTCCACAAAAAGAAAGAAGCTGTCAAGACTCCTTATAGGGGGAAAGGCCCAGCCAAACCAGAAGCTAACATGATTCTGAATAGGTCTACTAGTTCCTTCAAGTCTGTGACTTATCAACCTTTAGTCAATATTTCTTACAATTCTGATGATTGGTGGTTGGATTCTGGAGCTAATGTTCACGTTTCATTTGATCACTCCTATTTTTCAAACTATCAGAAATCAAGTGGAGGAGGTATAATCTTAGGAGATGGCTCAACATCACAGATAATATGAAGAGAAAGAATAGATTTGAATATGACATCAGGAAAAATTATGTCTCTTCATGATGTACTTCATATGTCGTCAGTTAGAAGAAATTTAGTTAGTGGATCCCTTCTTGTAATATCAGGGTACAAGATTGTAACGGAAGCAAGTAAAGTAGTATTTTCTAAGAACGAGCCTTTTATTGGAAAATGATTTGTAAAAGATGGTCTTTTATTCTTAGTACCATTAATAAAACTTCATATTTCCCTCTTATTATTTCCAATGTAGAATCCTCAAATGTCTGGCATGGTAGATTAGGTCATGTAAATCTAGGTTCTCTTAGAAAGATGGTGAACTTAGATCTTATCCCTAAGTTTGCATTAGATGATAAACACAAATGTGAGACTTGTGTTCAAGCTAAATACTCTAGACTACCTTTCAAATCTGTAGAAAGAATTCCAAACTTCTAGAACTAGTTCATAGTGACGTATGTGACTCTAATAGGGTTTTGACCCAAGGCAGTAGGAAATACGTTGTTACTTTTATAGATGATTGTTCAAAATATTGCTATACATATCTCCTCAAAGCCAAAGATGAAGTTCTAGATAGACTCAAGGTTTATAAATCTGAAGCTTAGAACCAATTAAAGAAATAAATTAAGATACTTAGATCTGATCATGGTGGAGAGTATACCTCAAACAAAATGACTAACTTCTGTGAAGAACACAAAATAATTCATGAGGTGACTGCTCGTTATTCACCACAGTCCAACGAAGTTGCTGAAAGAAAGAATCGTACTCTGTTAAACATGGTGAATGTCATACTTCTTAGCTCAGGTGCTCCTGATAATTTGTGAGGTGAAACCTTATTGACAGCCTGCTACGTCCTAAATAAGATCCCCAGTAAATCGAAGGATAAGACTCCCTATGAATTATGGAAAGGTAAAACTCCTAGGGTCTATTATCTCAAAGTTTGGGGTGTTTAGCAAAAGTAGGAATTCTTGAACCCAAAAAGAGAAAAATCGGACCTAAGACTGCAGATGTTGTGTTCATAGGTTATGCTTTAGATAGTTATGTCAATAGATTTCTAGTGACTCATTCTGAAGTAAATGAAATCTCTAACAATACCATTATAGAAGCTAGAGATGCAGTTTACTTTGAAAATATATTCTCTTTTAAGAATAGAATTTCTCCCTCTCCCACTAGCTCTTCTCTTGCTCCTTCTACTAGTTCTCATATTCATTCATCTAGTTCACAAGATGAACAAGATATAGAACCTAAAAAAAGTAAAAGAGAAAGGATTGAAAGAAATTTAGGGAAAGTTTCTTCACTTACTTGACATAGGGTGATTCCTCAACTTATGAAGAAGCAATATCCTCTCCTGATACTCCTTTATGGAAAGAAGCCATCAACAATGAGTACAACTCCATCATGGAGAACAGTACTTGATTTTTAGCAAACCTACCTTTAAATAGAAAACCCATAGGTTGTAAGTGGATTATCAAAAAGTAGCTTAGAGCCTATGGTACTATAAAGAAATACAAAGTCAAATTAGTAGCCAAAGATTTCACTCAAAAAAAGGGATTAGATTATTTTGATACATATTCTCCTGTAACTAGGATTACCTCAATAAGAACACTTCTAGCTTTAGCATCCATTCATAATATGTTGATCCATCAAATGGATGTAAAGACAGCATTTCTAAATGGAAATTTAGAGGAAGAAATCTATATGGAGCAACCTGAAGGTTATATTGCTAAGGTTCAAGAAAAAAAGTTTGCAGATTAGTAAAATCAATTTATGGCTTAAAGCAAGCTCCCAAGCAGTGGCACAGCAAATTTGATAAGGTGATTTAGAATTTGGTTTCTTGACAAATGAGTACGACAAATGCTTATACTCTAAGAATACAGGTGAAAGTTGTGTTATTTTATGCTTGTATGTAGATGACATCCTCATATTAGGATACTCACTTGACTTGATAAATAACACCAAAGATTATTTATCTAGAAAGTTTGATATAAAAGATCTAGGAGAAACCAACTTGATTCTGGGAATACAAGTGTCCAAATCCAAAGTGGGTTATACTCTATCCTTAGTACACTCTATTAAAAAATGCTAAAAAAAAAAGTTGAGTACTTTGATAAGAAACATGTCCCTACTCCTTTTGATAGTAGTATCATTCTCAAGAAGAATGAAGGTTCACCTGTGGAATAACCTAGATATTCACATATTCACAGATGATAAGTTCTCTTATGTATATAACAAATAGAACCAGACCTGATATTGCAGTAACCCAAATAAGTCACATTGGTCAGCATTAGAAAGAGTATTTGGATATCTTAGGGGTACTCTAGATTATAAATTATACTAGACTAGACACCTAGATATTATATAAGGTTATTGAGATGCAAATTGGATAATTGACTCACATGATGTGAAATTCACTATTGGATATGTTTTTACTCTAGGGGGGCTGCAATCTCCTGGGGTTCATGTAAACAAACTATCGTAGCTAGGAATACAATGGACTTTGAAATGATAGCTTTGGACACTACTTGTATAGAAGCTGAATGGCTTAGAAATCTGATTATGCATATACTTGTTGCTCATATTCATGTTCCTGCAATTTCTATAAAGTATGATAATAAATTTGTTATTGAACTACTAAAGCATGATTCTGTGAACGCTAAGATGAACAGGCACATGCAGCTGCGTTTCAAGTCAATAAAGATCCTATTAGGCAAATACGTGGTTCTTGACTATATAAAGTCAGAAAAGAACCTTGCAGACCACTTGACGAAGGGTCTCTCTAGGGCATTGATCCTAGAATCATCGAGGGGGATGGGGCTAAGCCCATAAGTGAGCCACCAGCAATGGCAACACAACCGAGTCTGACTGGAGATCCCAGACGCCGGTTCAATTGATAGAAATAAGCTAGACTTCGGTGACTAATATGGAACATGTGACCCTGAGATTAAGCTCTCAAAACTAATGTCCAGACGGTTGTACGAGGTTGTACAATATATCTCATCCCTATAGTGATAGTGTTCTGGTGTGATATGGTCAGGATGAGTTTCAACTCTTATTAGGTCCAAGCATGATATGCAGGGTTGACACGTATCACCAACCCATGAGGACTTACCTATATGAGAGGTCCTGAAGGCCGCGACTATGGGCAGGACGATCCCAGACAACTCTCATGAATATGGAATAAGTGTGCATAACCAATCAAAAGTGCCATCTGATAGACCCAAGAACCTCTAGCGTACTATGTGTGCTATTTTTTAAATCTGGTTCAAGAAGTCTGATTCAAGGCATGGTACATCAAACACTTCTTCAGACAAAGGTATAGTATATACTTGCATAGTATATACTTGCCTAGAAATTCTCTATTCTCATTCCTATGTTGTCTATGTTTTCAGAACTTTTCTTTTATGTGTGCAGGGGGGGCGGGGGTTGTTGTCTATTATTGATATAAAAAAAAAAATCTAATCCCTAACCTTACCTATTCGTTCTTTGAATACAATGTTGGAGAATTTATCTTCACTCTCCCATGACCGGCTCAAACGGCCCATTATAGGAAATTCTAGTTTGTTATTTTACTTTATAAAGAGTGCAATTTCTCTTCGAAGTTAGATATATACAATCTTCTTTATGTGTGAAAACTCCCTACTAAGAAAATTCTCCTGCCTTCCCTCTCTTGTTCAATTCAAAAATATTGTTCTTCTTCAGTTTTCGTGCTCTGGACAAGGGCTAAGTTCGGGTCATTCTCTCCGAGTTGTATGCGACGACGAGAAGCCGGTAGCACGAAAGTTTTACTAATAGGAGCATTCGAGAACAGTCTACACATAGACCTCGAATCAACTTTTAGGGAAGTGCGTTCAGCACGACTTCCCCAGAGGCCGGTAACACTTAAACTTTGTTTAATTTTATTTACAGGTTAAAGGAAAAGAAATATATCTTGCCAACACTTTCCGCATGACTCTCGGTTTTGGCTATGGGTTGTCCAACAACCCTTGAAGGGAGCTCTATCCCCCTTCGATCTGTTTCTCCAAGAGGAGAGCCAGAAGAGGTCTCAGCTCTGCCAAAGGAAGATCTCTCTCTACCTCCCTAACAGGCATGCTACCTGCTAGGTCAACCAGGACTTGGTCATCACCACCATCATCATTGCTTAAATTAGGCAATTGATTCGAATGGATGCCACAACTGGGGATGTCAGCCATGTTCACATCTCTGCTTAGACTAACCAAATGGCCAGGAGAGCATGCCTGAGTGAATAGTTCGGGTGTTGATTCCATAGGCAAGTAATTCGAATGAATAACCAACATATTATGGCAGGCTCCGCCTTGATGGTAACTCGGGATGCATGACCGAGCTTTCTCTCATCAACTCCTATATGATGAGCTCCCATGATGGGTCTGGAAGGCAACTTCTAGATGTTTGATACAACGACAAGCAGCACATATCGGAGGAATCCATTCCTACGTAACACGCTTGTCCAGATGGCGACCGTGGAAGTCACACCGGAACTACCGCAGAAAGATCGTAGCAAGCCGTAATCTCCACCAGTACTCTACAGAATGCCAAATGCTTGTGATGTGTTGTAACCGCATCCATCCGAATTGGAATCCCGATGATGCTTGCCACTTTGCGTAGGAATGGTTCATTGCAGATCTACAGTGGGAAGCTTAGGGAACTGAATCCAAATAGGTATTGTTGCCAAAAGATCACACTCCGAGAAGATAGCAGGACCCCATCTTCCGAGAATCACGAGTCTACCATCGTACATTCATGGACCACCTTATCTTTCGAGAATCACGAGTCTACCATCGTGCATTCATGGACCACCTTGAAGGACCACGTCCAAGTCAGACTCTAGAGCGAAGCGGAAGCGGATGAAAAAGAACTCGTTCTCGCGGAAGAATACCTCCACTCCACATGCTGGATTCCACACCCTACGCACGTACGCAAACATTGTCGGATACACAAGCCGAGGACCAAGCACATGCATGACTAGAGCCCGCGACCATTCAGCAATCGAAGTCGCGACATTAGAGGAGAGGAGATGCCCAATGTTCGGACCCCATCCACCACGAAGGGTCCTTCAAAGTGAAGACGCATATCATTGCCGACCTAAGATGGTGAACAAATTGCAGCCCAAGTGACAGGTTTCGGCAAAACTCTGATCTCCCGAATATATAGGGTCTCAAGGATTCCCTTTGTTGTTGGTTCTCTGCCCCTTGAAAAGAACTGCTATGCAAGCTCATCCCCCTGACCTAAGGCTCATCCCCCTGACCTGATGTTCTCCTCGGGAATCAGACATTACCTGTTGACCAAGGCGACCTCGTCACTAGACTCTGCCAAGGGTTGCCGATATCAACTCATTCTTCAGACGCCTAGGGACATGACTATAATGGGCTAACATGTCACCCTGACCCCCCTCTCTGGCCTTGGACAATTAGATTTACTTGTCATATGGTAAGCCTTAGTCTAACCAGGTTCCTCCTAGCGATTCTCCTCTAGAGGATGAGAAATTTCCCTCACATGAGGTATGGATCCACCCGCCGCCATAACTAGGGCTCTCCATATATATATATATATATATATATATATATATATATATATTTTTTTTTTTTTTTTTTTTTTTTTTTTTTGGAAAAAGGGTAAATTTTATTCCATCATCTCAATAAGGTTACAACATAGAGATACAATCCCAACTCAGGGGGACATTACTAGTACATCCGACTCAATGTTATGAAGTATGCCCACCACTGGGGTGGATAGTCCCTCATAAATGCGCCGGTTCCTCTCCCGCCAGACATGCCAAACTGACGCAGCAAGTCTCAATCTAGCACGCCTAGCCCAGCTCTGCTCCTTGCCCCTGCAATCACCAATCCACTTAAGGATTTCTCTGAAGTCCCGCTCCCTGCCAACCCCTCCCAAGTGTCTCCGGCACTGCTCTGCCCAGATGCTCCACGCCACATGGCACTGAAAGAACAGGTGCCCAATAGATTCAGGCTCTGTCTCACACAAAACACACTTAGGGTCAGGGACAGAAACCCCGAACCGAAGCAATCTGTCCCGAGTCAGCAACCGGCCCATCACCAGTTTGTATGCAGACAGTTGCATCTTCCTGGCGAGCCCCTTCCCCCAGACAAAGTCGTACTCCTCAATATCATCGAAGTGGGGGCGGACAAGGTCGTAGCAGCTGCTAAATCTGAACTCCCCAGCACCCTCCGAGCGGCCGGGAGGGGCCCACATCCAGACATCAGACAGTGCCATAGGAGTGATCTGCACATGTCTGATCTCCTCAACTAACGTAGCAGTGAACCGATACTCCTCAGGCCTCCAGACCCCACCACGGATGATGTGCCTACACGTCAGGCCTCTGTATGCCACGCCGTCCCTCTGGGGGCCCAGAATCTCCAGGAGTGACTGACCTGAGATCCACGGATCGAGCCAAAGATCCGTCTCCCCTCCCTCCCTTATCCTCCTCCGCAAAGCCGTCCGAAGCACAGGACGGGTCCTCAGGATATGCTTGAGAGACACAGAGAAGTTGTTGTCAATTTCACATACCCAGAAGTTTCTGCCCCGGAGATACCGACTAGACATCCAGGCCGACCATAGAGAATAACCCTGAAGGAACCTCCATGCCAGCTTGATCCCCGCCGCCTCCCTGACAGAAACAAGTGATCGCAGACCCACCCCTCCCTCTTTCCTAGGCCGACAGAGCTGCTCCCAGGAGATGGCATGTATCCCCCCATGCCAAATGAACTTGGCACATATGCCCTCAATCTTTCTGATAGTAGCCAGAGGAACCATAATCGATTGGAGCCAGAACAGAGCAATAGCAGAAATGACTGAGCGAACCAGCTCAATACGCCCTCCAAACGATAGGCCCGCCGCCTGCCAGCCCTCAACCCTCCTCTGTGCAAAATCCACCAGACTCTGACAGTCACGATCCTTCGCGTAGTTGACGGAAAGGGGCACCCCCAGATATTTCACCGGGAGGTCCCCCTTTTCCACCCCAAGCTCCATGGCCCGCTCCTCCTTCAAAGTGCAAGAGTTGCTGAAGTAGACTTTGCTCTTGTCCCTGTTCAACCGGAGGCCCGATAGCTGTCCGAACTCCTCCATCACTGCCGCAAGCTCCCTCATCCCTCGCATGGAAGGCCTCAACAGTACCAAAAGGTCATCTGCATAAATGAGATGAGAGACCACCGGAGAGACCCTGCTGTAAATCGGTACAATCCTCTCCCGATGTACCGCGATGTCCATCAAACATGTGAAATACTCCATCACAAGAGTGAATAGGTAGGGGAAAAGCGGGTCCCCCTGCCGAAGCCCCCTGCTGCTGCCGAAGAACCCGTAAGGGATACCCTGGATGAGGACCGAGAAAGTAGGAGAGGTGATGCACTCTCTGACTCTATCCACCCAAGTCTCGGAGAAGCCCATCGCACCCATCAAATGACAGAGGAAGTCCCTGTTGACGGTGTCGTAGGCTTTCCTCAGGTCGAGCTTCACACACGCCTTCATCCCTCCAGGCTTGTGGAACTCCCGAATCAGCTCATGAGCCAGCAGGCTATGCTCCGCAATAGACCGCCCCTTAATGAAGGCCGCCTGATTCCGAGACACCAGACCCTGCATAGCATCCTCCATCCTCCTGCACATAAGATGAGTAATTATTTTATACAAATAATTACAGCAAGCAATCGGTCGAAAGTCAGCCAGAGATGTCGCCCCCTCCTTCTTGGGCACTAGCGTCAGGAAGGTGTGGTTCAGCTCCTTCAGGAGCTTGCCCGTATCAAAGAACTCCTGAACAGCCTCAAGGACCGGGGCCTTGAGGATACTCCAATGGCGCTTGTTGAAGCCACTGGAGAACCCATCCGGCCCAGGAGCCTTTGAAGCATCAGCCTGCATCACAATCGCCTCCACCTCCGCCATACGGATAGGGGCCATGAGAAGACCATTGCCGTACTCCGTAATCAACGTCTTCGTGATCAGCTGCGGGAAAACCGAGGGATAGTCCGTCTGATGATAGAGCTCAGAGTAGAACCGGACAGCCTCCTCCTGGATAGCAACCTGGTCGGTCACAAGGTGCCCGTCCCTGCCAATCAGTCTCTGGATACGGTTCCGGTGCTGACGCGCCCGGATGACATCATAGAAGAACTTGGTGCAGCGATCCCCATCCTTGAGCCAGGAGCATTTGGCCCGTTGGGCCGCACTAATCTCCTGCTGAAGCCTCAAGGTGTTGACCTCTGCAGCCAACCTCTTCTCTCTAGCCGCCATCTCCCCACTCATCATGTCGCCCTGAAGCTCTGACTGCAGGTCTCTCAACTCCGCCTCCTTCTCCTGTAAGGAGGTCCGGGGAAGAGCCCTCACCCAGTCTCTGAGGGCGCGTTTGGCGTTCTTCAGCCTGTGAACCATACAAAACTGGGCAGTGCCGACCGCCTCCTGGCCAAGACCTCCCGCCACAGTCTCCTCATAGCCAGCCGATAGGAACCAACTGTTGTCATACCGGAACGGACGGGCTCTCCATCTAGTACTCTCCACGAAGCGCACCAGGATCGGCGAGTGGTCACTGGTCCCCGCAGGAAGCCCCTCAGCCACAGAGGAGGGGAATAGGCGGAACCAATCACTGTTCCCCAAAGCACGATCCAGCTGGCATGCCACCCTGCTCACCTCCGCCTTGTTGTGCCAAGTCCAGATGTGCCCAATCCTCTCCAAGTCCCTGAGTCCTGACTGGAGTAGGCAAGACTGAAAATCTGAGAGGATCTGGTCCGGGACCGGCCGCCCCCCCAGCTTCTCTTCCCGGTATAGCGTAGCATTGAAGTCTCTCATAATCAGAAGAGGGAGATGCCGATGCATCGCTAAAGAACTCAGCCTGATGATGTCCTGCCACAAGGACTCCCGGCGCCTCCTGTCATTGTGCCCGTAGACGGCACCCAGTAAGAAGCGGAACCCCCCCTTGTTGGTGAAGGAGATAGCCACCAGCTGGTCAGACATGAAGACCTCCTCACCCTCCCAACTAGCTCCATTCCATCTAACCCAGATTCTAGCCATATCACAGAGACCAAGGTTGTGAAGCTGGACCCAGTCCGTAGGGGTTCTACGGGACAGGGTTTTCGCCCCCCTGATCTTAGTCTCTAGTAATATCGAGATTTCACACTGTTCCTTCCTCAGCACCTCACTAATCTCCCTCCATCTCCCCAGAGAACACCCCCCCTGGACATTCCAGGCAAGGGCCGACATCTAAACCGCGGGTGGGATCCCCTGAACATCCTCTGAAGGGGCACCCGGGGAGAGTGCCACCTTCATATCTCTGGTATCCTCATCTCTATCCCCCTGTAGAAGGAGGGGCAGAGCAGGGGCCGCGGCCCCGTGTGGGTCCCCCTGTAGGGGGGGGCTGCGCTAGTACTGCCACCCAATTGGGATTGACCTTCCACACTCTCTCTGTCCCATCCTGTCCGCTGTCCTCACTATGCGCCTCCGTAGCCTGGCGCTTCCGACTGTACACCTGGAGTGCTAGTGCATCTTTATCTCCCTGTCGCCTGTCCTCCTGCCCCATACTCCTGGTGGTCATGGTCCTCGTCCCCATATACTCAACCATCGCTCCAGCAATATCCTCCGTCGGAGACCCCGCAAATGCCCCCGAGATGGGGGAAGTGTCTGCCTCCATCTCATCCTCCATCGAGCCCCCCTGATCCACAACAGGGGAGGCATCAGCACCACCTGCCTCCTGCACTACCTCCTCCGTCACCACCTCAGAAGCTCCTCCACGTCTACACGCACTCGGGAGATGCCCGAAGCAGGCACATGCCGGACATCTGGGGGGGACCCACTCATACTCCACCCTCTGCATAGCAAACTGGCCAGAAGGTGTCCTGTACTTCAACTGCTCAGGCAGGTCCAAACGGGCATCAATCTCCACAAACACCCATGCATACATCAGTCTGGATCTGAAAGTGGTGGCATCATCCGCCTTAATCGGCTTGCCAATGAGGCTGGCAAGTCGCATAAGTAGTGGGACACTCCAGAAGCGTACCGGGAACTCAGGAAAGCGAACCCACACAGGCACAGCATTAATCACCTCCTTCTCACACCTCAAGTCGGGGGTCCATTGCTTCAGAATGATGAGGCGGCCGTCAAACGTCCATGGCCCTCCCTGGAGTATCCGAGTCACATCTTCCGCCAACCCAAATTTTACGAAGTAGAAACCATTTTCCTTGGAGAAGAACTCCATGCTCCCCTTCGGCCGCCAGACTCTGTCCGCATATCCTCTGATCTGCCCGTAGAAGGGCTTGCTCCCCAACACATATAGCACTAACGTGTTCTCCCAGAATGCCGTCACCTTCGCCACTTCGTCGGCAGGAAAGTCGGCGCATAGCTCACCCCCAATCGCCATAGGTGCTACATACTCCATCGATGCCGGCGTCTTGGCGGCCCCCACCTTGCAAGCATCGGCCCAGGAAACCGACCGCGGACCCGAACTCCGAGGTGGGGTCGTCGGTGGAGGTCGGGCACTCATGTTAGCAGCAGTCGCTCTACCCCCGATAACTGGAACCGCCGTCCCCGCCGACCCCTTCTCACGGGGCCGCCACGCAATCCTGGCTTGTCCCTCCCGATCCGCCGTGTGAGTCTGACCCCTCGATGGACCCGTTCTCCTTGCTATCCCCGCCCTCCTGTCAGATCCCTGCGTATAAGCGGTGATCTGCGGTCGTTGCCCTCCTCCTCGCCTAACTCTCCGATTCTGGACCGTAGTCCAAGCCCCCTCCTCATCCTCCAATCCCGACGATGTTCTTCGGGCTCTGAACACCATCGGGGAGCCCTCGGAGGCCACCGCCGTCGAACTCCCGGCCGAACCCGTGCCCTTGCGATAGGTCTCCTTCCGCAGCCCTTCCCGGCCACCCCCCCCCCCCCCGCCTGGGGGGGGTCGCCGGCAACCGCCCGCCCCCGGGGGAGGGTCGCCTGACCTCCCCGGTCGACCCGCTGCGCGGCGGCGCCCGCGCGGACGCGAGCAGCAGCTCCAGCGCCCTTCGCCGGCAGCCCGCCGCCGCCGACCTCCACCGGCCGGTCGCCACCGACCGCCCCCGCCACCCCCTTGCCTTTCCCGGGGTCCGGGGGGCGGTTTGCCGCCTCCACGCCGTGATTAAGCGATGCCCTAGCAGAGCTAGGGTTTCCGTCTCCTGTAGCAGCCGCCATATATATTATATATATATATATATATATATATATATATATATATATATATATATATATACAAGGATGAAAGAAACGCTCGGGCGACCAGGCGACGGCACGGGAGCGCTAGGGCATCCGCGTGGGCCGCCCCCGCGGCCGCAGGAGCACCTGGCCGGCGGCGGGAAGAACCCGGCCAAGCCGGGCGGTCCCTCCCCTGGCGCTGGGGAGGGGCGGGAGAACGAACGGGTGGGTCGGGCGGACCCCCCGATGCTGGCGAGCGCACTTGGGCCCCCCCAGGCGGTAGTGGGGGGGGGGCCGGGCGGTCCCTCCCCTGGCGCTGGGGAGGGGCGGGAGAACGATCGAGGGGTCGGGCGGACCCCCCGATGCTGGCGAGCGCACTTGGGCCCCCCAGGCGGTGGTGGGGGGGGGGGGGGGGGGCGGGAGAACAGGGGTGGGTCGGGTTCCTCGGGAGTTGGATCGGGTTCCCTTCACGCGGTGACGGGGAGTTCGGGCCTGTTGCGTGGAGGTCCCATTGATCCGAACTTTAAATTCGGATCAAGTTCTGGAGCGCTTGGGAGCCAAAAGGAGGAAGGTGGCTGGATGACGGTTACGCGCCGTCGAGTGGCGAAACCCGGGAGGAAGGTGGGAGGCGGCAAAGGTCAGGTTAGGGATCAACGTCCTGTTGGCCGCCGGACCGGGTCTGGATCTCGGACATCTGGCCGGGATCCGGAGATGCCTGCTGGGAGATCGGTGGGTTGGCGGCCTAAGGCGACTGCGGCGGCCAAAGGGAAAAGTAAGGTGGTGGTCCCGGATGTTCAGGGATCCGGGAATTCTCGCCCGGTGATTGCCCCGAGACATACTGAGTCGCCCCCCGGCCTGCCGGACGGTCCTGGGCCGAGATATGCAAACCTGTGGGTCCGAAATCCCCTCATCGATGGAGTACGTCCCGCCTATCAAGGTTGGGAGGGGGTTCCAGGCTGTGTTTCCTGCGGAGGAGATTCAGAAGGTGACAGAGTACTGGGAGAATACCCTCGTCCTGTATGTCTTGGGCAACAAGCCTTTCTACGGGCAGATCCGGGGCTATGCAGCGCGTGTCTGGCAGCCTAAGGGGAGTATGGAGTTCTATGCTCGCGAAAACGGCTTCTATTATGTGAAGTTCGGGCTGACGGAGGATGTCGCTAGGATCCTCCAAGGCGGCCCCTGGACGTTCGACGGCAGACTTATCATTCTCAAGGAGTGGACTCCGGAGCTGCGATGCGAGCGGAAAGTTCCGAATGCCATCCCAGTTTGGATTCGATTTCCGGAGCTCCCGGTAGGATTCTGGAGTATCCCCTTGTTGATGCGGCTGGCTAGTTTAGTGGGCACCCCGATCAAGGCAGATGAAGCCACTACCTTTCGGACGCGGTTGATGTATGCTAGAGTTTTTGTGGAGATTCGTGCAGGGGGGAGCTCCCGGAGATGGAGTATGAGATCCCTTCTGGGGAGGTTCTTACCCAGAGGGTGGAGTATGAGTGGGTTCCACCTACTTGTACACGATGTTCCTGCTTCGGGCATCTGGCCAGTGCTTGTTTGAAGGTTGGCCCTCCGGTGGAGCCTTGTTCCCCTCCTCGTGAGGCTCCCGACGTCCCCTGTGACATGGATTTCAGAGATGATAGCAGAGCGGAGGTCTTGGAGGGGGAGGACACTAATCGGGTGCGGGAAGGCGGGTTGAGCCTCGTTGTATCGACCCAGCTGGCTCCAACGGGTGGGGTGGTAGCCACTTGCCCGGGGCAGAGTAGCATAATTACCAGAGGGATGGTGGCGACGGAGACTGAGGCACGAGGGGAGGGCGGACCGTCTGGTGGGCAGGTTTACTGTAGGAAGCGACGTGCTGTCGGCCTGTTACGAGATGGTTCCTCCATGGAGGAGGGACGTACTACAGTCAGAGAGGAGACGGTATGTGTTGACAATCCAGGCTGGGCGTTGGTGCTCTCTCAGGGCGTTCCCCAACAGACAAGTCTGACTGGAATGGATGAGGATCCTTTAGCGACGGCTGCGGCACCTTCCCCAGGTGTCGTTCCGGGAGTTACTATGGGGGCCTCCACCTCTCATTAATTAATGGCCATTATCGCCTGGAATGTGAGGGGGGCGTGTTTGCTAGGGAGGTGGAGAGAGATATGTGGGGTGCTCAACAGGGAACGTTGTGACATTTCTGTTATTTTAGAGTCCAAGATCAAAGGTGAGAAGACTCTTACCCGTCGGACCCCTTGCTCATTGGGCCCAATTGCACAATCTGGCCCTTTGTGACATGGCCAGAATTTGGGTTCGCTAGAACCTGAAGAGCTGGGACGGTGACTTGCTCTTGCTGTCAGAGCAGCTGATTGCCATCTCCTTCGTGAACAAGGGCGGGTTTCGGTTCTTGCTGGGGGCTGTCTACGGCCACAATGACAGAAGGAGACGGGAGTCCTTATGGAGCGACATCTCCCGTATTTCATCTGTTGCTGACTCATCTTGCCTTCCGCTTCTCTTGATCGGGGACTTCAATGCCCTTCTGCACCAAGGGGAAAAGCTGGGTGGCCGCCCGGTTCCGGATTCTATACTCTATGATTTCCAGAGATGCCTCATGCTTGCGGGGCTGCGGGGTTTGTCTTGCTCAGGCTGCATCTGGACTTGGCACAACAAAGCAACTCATAATAGGGTTGCTTGTCAGCTTGATCGTGCCCTGGGCAATGGGGAATGGTTTCGTCACTTTCCCAATTCTTCCGCTGAGGGTCTGGCAGCTGGGACGAGCGATCACTCCCCCAACAGGGTTGGCTTTACTGCTCGGTCTATTGTGAAGTCCCGGCCGTTCAGGTACAACAACAGTTGGTATCTCTCGGAGGGCTACCTAGAGGCTGTCGCTGAGGGGCTATCTAGTGGCCAGGAGGGGACGGCTCAATTCCGTTTGGTTCGTCGTCTCAAGGCCACGAAGAGAGCCCTTAGGAGTTGGGTGAAGGGGCTTCCCAAGTCCACCTTAGAAGACAAGGAGGTGGAGTTGCGTACCTTACAGCAGGATATGCAAACTGACATGCTTAATGGAGACCTGGCGGCTAGAGAGAAGGAGCTGATTGGCAAAGTCAACATCCTGAGGCTGCAGAAGGAGATTAGCTCGGCCCAGCGAGCCAAGTGCTCCTGGTTGAAGGATGGTGAACGGTGCTCCAAGTTCTTCTATGATGTGATCCGGACTAGGCAGAACAGGAATCACATTTCCCAGCTTCTTGATGCTGATTGCACTCTGGTGGGGACGCCGGCTGAGATCCAGGGCGAGGCTGTCAGGTACTACTCCGAGTTGTATTTCCAGACTGATTACCTTTCTGTGTTCCCAGAGGTTGTGACGAAGAGATTGGTGACACCTTTTGGCAATAGTATCCTGCTTGCTCCTGTTTTATTGGAGGAGGTGGAGGCTATTGTCAAGGGGGCGGACCCCAACAAGGCTCCTGGTCCGGATGGCTTCAGCAGCGGTTTTTTCAAACGGCATTGGAAAATTATGAAGCACCAGGTGGTAGAGGTGGTTCAGGAATTCTTCACCACAGGGAAGCTTCTGAAGGAACTGAATCACACCTTCCTGACCTTGGTGCCGAAGAAGGAGGGAGCGACAGCACTGGCAGATTTCCGTCCTATTGCGTGTTGTAATTATCTATACAAGATAATTACACACCTTATGTGCCGACAGATGGAGAGGATTATGCAGGAATTGGTTTCCCCGAATCAGGCTGCTTTCATCAAGGGGAGGTCGATCGCTGAGCACAGCCTCCTGGCTCATGAGATGGTGAGGGGTTTTAATAAACCCGGAGGGGAGAAAGCTTGTGTTAAACTGGATCTGAGGAAGGCGTATGACATGGTCAATCGGGACTTCCTCTGTCATCTTATGTTGGCTATGGGATTCGCGGAGCACTGGGTTGCGATGATTCAGGAGTGCATTACGTCCCCTACTTTCTCTGTGCTCATCCAGGGTGTTCCTTATGGGTACTTCCAGAGCAACCGTGGACTTAGGCAGGGTGATCCTCTGTCCCCTTACCTGTTCACGCTTGTTATGGAATACTTCACTTGCTTGATGGACCTGGTTGTGCACCGTGGACGATTGATACCTATGTTCCGGAGGATGGACCCTCCAGTTACTCATCTTATATATGCTGATGATCTGCTAGTTTTCATCCAGCCATCGACGGAGGGGTTGCTGACACTTGCGGCTATTATGGAAGATTTGAAGTCTGTTTCCGGTCTCCAGATGAACAGGGATAAGAGTAGGGTCTACTTCAGTTCCCTGTGTTCCCGGAAGGAGGAGCGGGCTGATATGTTGGGTATCGTGAGGAGTGATCTTCCCGTGCGATACTTAGGAGTACCTCTCACAGTCAATTATGCTCGGGATCAGGATTGTCAGAGTCTGGTAGATTATGTCCAGAGGAGGGTTGAAGGGTGGCAAGCAGCAGGTCTGTCATTTGGCGGTCGCATAGAGCTGGTCAGATCGGTGATCTCGGTTGTGGCCCAATTTTGGCTGCAGTCCATCCTCCTTCCTGTGGCCACTATTCGACGGGTAGAGCGGCTATGTGCTGATTTCATTTGGAGGGGAGGTATGCATGCTATCTCCTGGGACCAGTTATGTCGCCCCAGAAAGGAGGGGGGGGAGTGGGGCTCCGACCGTTGATGGAGGTTAGAGAGGCTTCTGCGCTTAAGCTGGCTTGGAGATTCATCAGCGGGGGTTCTCTCTAGGCGGACTGGATGCATAGCAGATACGTGAAGCAGGGCAGCTTTTGGACGTGTCCTACTGACAACAACCATTCAGTCACGTTCAAGACTGTCTTGCGACACAGGGGGGTGCTCAAGTCTGCCATCCGGAGGGTCATGAAGGACGGATTGGGTACGGATCTCTGGCGGGACCCTTGGATTGATCGGCGGTCGTTATTAGACATTATGGGGGCACCGGCGCACCAGGAGGACAGGCGTGGGCTGTTGTGCAGTCGGATCATACGTACTGGGGAGTGGAGGCCGGATTCTTATCGGTTCACGGAGGGACTGGAGGGAAGCATTATGGCTACTGTTATTGATCCGTCGTTGCCCGCGGACCGGTGGATTTGGGAGCCGACTGATGGATCTTCAGGGACTGGGGAGTTCCAATTCCGTAGTTGCTACAACCTCATCAGGCGTACTTTTCCGTTGAGTCCTGATTTCGAGTTCGTTTGGTGCAAGGGACTAGCCAGGAAGATGCAGTTGTGTATGTACAAGCTTCTTCTGGGTCGCCTTTTGACTAGAGATTGTCTGAGATCGTTTGGAGTGCCGGTTTCGGACCCCAAGTGTGTGCTATGCGGTTTGGAGCCTGAATCTATGAAGCACATCTTCTTCGAGTGCACTTTGGCATGGCACATCTGGGCGGAGCAGGGTCGAGTATTGGGAGTGGGTGCTACTGGACATTGGATTGGGGACATCATCACGGTGATCCGAGATAGCAGAGGAAGAGGGCAGGACTGGTTCCGCACAGCCAGAGTTCGTCTGGCTGCTTCGGTCTGGCATGTATGGCGGGAGCGAAACCGCCGGATCTTTGAGGGGTTGGTCACTCCTCCGGTTGGCATTCTCCATAACATTGAGTTTGATGTAAATGCTATGGAGAACTGATGAGTGGGAGTCACACTCGGGTTGTATGTTGTAAGATTATGGCTTTTACTTTGGAATAAAATTCACCTTTTTTCATATATATATATATATATATATATATATATATATATTGGAAAAAGGGTAAATTTTATTCCAAATGTCACGCAATAATCTTACAACATACAATCATGGTGGGACTCCCACATTTCAGTTCTCCATAGCATGTACATCGAATTCAATGTTATGGAGGATGCCTACAGGAGGGGTGATTAACCCCTCAAAGATACGACGGTTTCGTTTTCTCCATACATGCCAAACAGCGGCAGCCAGTCGGACTCTGGCGGTCCAGAACCAGTCATGCCCACTTCCTCTGCTATCTCGGAGCACAGTGATGATGTCCCCAACCCCCTTTCCGGAATCACATCCACCCAACACCCTTCTTTGCTCAGACCAGATCTGCCATGACAGGTCACACTGAAAGAAAACGTGCCTTATAGATTCATTATCCACATTGCATAGCACACACTTAGGGTCAGGGACCTGAACCCCAAAAGCACTAAGTCGATCCCTCGTCAGAAGACGACCAAGAAGAAGCCGATAAATACACAATTGCATCTTCTTTGGAAGCCCCTTACACCATACAAACTCATAGTCAGTACTTAGAAGGAAAGTACTTAGAAGGAAAGTACGTCTAACGAGATTATAGCAACTCCAGAACAGGAACTGTCCAGTCCCCGTAGAAACCCCAGGTGGGTCCCAGACCCATCGATCAGCCGACAGCACTGGGTCCAAGGCGATTGTCCTGATAATCTCACCAAGCTCCTCGGTATAGCGGTAAGACTCAGGGCTCCACTCTCCATCACGGATAATCCGTTGGCAAGTCAGACCCCTTCTGTCCTCCTGATGCGACGGTGCTCCCCTGATCTCTGACAGAGATTGGCGATCAATCCAAGGGTCCCGCCAGAGGTCCGTGCCAGCCCCATCCTTTATGACCCTTCGGATTGCAGATTTGACAACCCCCCTATGCCTCAAAATAGTCTTGAAAGTGACTGAATGGTTGTTGTCCATGGCACAGTCCCAGAGGTTGCCATGTTTCACATATCTGTTATGCATCCAGTCCGTCCAGAGGGATCTCCTATTGATGAATCTCCATGCCAGCTTCAGCGCCGAGGCCTTCCTGATCTCCAATAATGACCGTAGCCCCACTCCTCCCTCCTTCCTGGGACGACAAAGTTGCTCCCAGGAGATTGCATGCTTACCACCCCTCCATATGAAGTCTGCACAAATCCGTTCCACTTTCCTGATAGTAGCAATAGGAAGTAAGATGGATTGCAGCCAGAAGTGGGCCACAGCTGATATCACCGATCTAACCAGCTCGATACGTCCTCCAAAGGATAAACCAGCAGCTTGCCATCCTTCAACCCTCCTCTGGACGTACTCCACCAGACTATGACAGTCATGATCCCGCGCATAGTTAACTGTAAGAGGAATCCCGAGATACTTCACCGGTAAATCGCTCCTTTCGACTCCCAGCGCACCAGCCAACTCCTCCTTCTGGGAACAGAGATGGCTGAAATAAACCATGCTCTTCTCTCTGTTCATTTGCAGGCCTGAAAGGGATTCCAGCTCTCCCATAATCTCCGCAATCGTGTGCATACCCTCCGTAGATGGCTGGATGAACACCAAGAGATCGTCTGCATAAATAAGGTGGATAACCGGGAGATCAATCCTCCTGAACAATGGAACCAGTCTCCCACGATGCACTGCCATGTCCATCATGCATGTGAAGTGTTCCATGACAAGCGTGAATAGGTAAGGGAACAGAGGATCGTCTTGCCTAAGTCCACGGTTGCTCTGGAAATACCCAAATGGGATGTCCTGGATGAGGACAGAGAAAGTGAGAGTCATGATGCATTTCCGGATCCTCGCAACCCAGCCGTCGTCAAAACCCATGGCAGACATCAGATAACACAGGAAATCCCTATTGACCATGTCATAGGCATTCCTCAAGTCCACCTTCACGCATGCCTTCTCCCCGTCAGGTTTACAGAAGCCCCTCACCATCTCATGCGTCAGCAGGCTGTGCTCCGCGATCGACCTCCCCTTGATGAAAGCGGCCTGGTTCGGAGAGACTAAGTTCTGCATGATCCCCTCCATCCGCCGGCACATAAGGTGTGTAATTATCTTATAAAGATAATTACAACACGCAATAGGTCCGAAATCTGCCAGCGATGTCGCTCCCTCCTTAGGCACAAGTGTCAGGAAAGTGTGGTTCAGCTCCTTCAACAACTTTCCTTTGGTGAAAAACTCCTGAACCGCCTCAAGGACCTAGAACTTCAGAATGTCCCAGTGTCGTTTGTAGAACCCACTGCTAAAACCATCCGGGCCTGGAGCTTTGTTGGGATCCGCCATTGAGATAATAGTCTCCACCTCCTCCATAGTAACAGGGACAAGAAGTAGGCTATTCCTATAAGGAGTCACCAGCTTCTTCGTAACTACGTCCGGAAACACAGACAGATAGTCAGTCTGAAAATATAGCTCAGAGTAGTACCTGACAGCCTCCTCTTAGATCTTTGCCGGCTCCCCCACCAGATTACCCTCCGTATCAAGCAGCTGAGAAATGTTGTTCCGATGCTGTTTGGTCCAAATGACATCATAGAAGAACTTGGTGCAACGGTCACCATCCTTCAGCTAGGAGCATTTAGCGCGATGTGCCGCACTAACCTCCTTTTGGAGACGCAGGATGTTGACTTCCCCTATCAGCTCCTCTCTCGCCGCCAGATCCCCGTTCATCATGTCAGATTGTATATCCTACTGGATGGACCGGAGCTCTACCTCCTTGTCTTCTAGCGAAGTCTTGGACAAACCCTGCACCCAGCTTCGTAAGGATCTCTTCGTGGCCTTGAGCCGGTGCACCAGACGGAACTGAGTCGTACCATCCTGTCTACTAGAGAGGCCTACCGTAACAGCTTCCAAGTAGCCTTCGGAGAGATACCAGTTGTTGTTGTATCGGAAGGGACGCGACCTCACAGTAGGCCGGTCTGTGAAGCCAACCCTGATGGGAGAGTGATCACTCGTCCCGACGGCCAGACCCTCAGCCGAAGAGTTGGGGAAGCGCCGAAAGCACTCCCCAATGTCCAGGGCTCTATCCAGCTGGCAAGCAACCCTGTTACGGATTACTTAGTTATTCCAGGTCCAGATAAATCCCTAGCGCGACAGCCCTGAAGCCCCGCCTGAAGTAGGCATCTCTAGAAGTCATATAGGACCGGATCAGGGACCGGCATGCCTCCCACCTTCTCCCCTCTGTGTAGTAAGGCATTGAAGTCCCCTATCAGTAGAAGCGGTAGGTGCGAAGAAGCAGCAGCGGAGGCCACCCTGGAAATGTCGCTCCACAGGTTCTCCCACCGTCGCCTGTCGTTGTGGCCGTACACCGCTCCCAGTAAGAACCGAAAACCGTCCTTGTTCACAAAAGAGATGGTAATCAGCTAATCCGTCATCAAGATCAAGTCCTCATTCCAACAGGTAGAATTCCATCTGACCCATATCCTAGCCATGTCGCAGAGTGCCAGGTTGTGGACTTGGACCCAATAAGATGGGGTCCGGCGAGCAAAAGTCTTCTCCCATTTAATCTTCGTCTCCAGCAGGATAGAGATGTCACACTTCTCTTTGTGTAAGACCCCACAAATCTCCCTCCATCTCCCTAACGAACACGCGTCCCGCACGTTCTAGGCGATTACCGCCATTAATTATTTAGAGAGGTTCTCCTGAATATCACCCGGACTGGCACCTGGGGGTGGTACCACATCCGTCGCTGTCATATCCTCCTCCATCCCAACAGTAGGGGACTGTCGGATCGCTGTCTGGGAGAGCACCAAAGCCCAGGCCGGGTTGTCCACACAGAGCGCCTCATCCCTAGCAGGGGAATGTCCCCCTCCCCAAGTGGTCCAGCTCGTCTCTTCCTGCTATATACTATCTTCTCAGAGGAACCGTCATCAACCCGCTCCTCTCTTCCCAAGACCACCATACCTCTGGTGACCATACTCCTCTGCACTGAGAAGGTGATCATAGTCCCACTAGTAGGAGCCAACTGGGGCGAGATAGTGAGGCACAGCCCCCCAGCCTCCTCCATCGGTCGGTCCCCCTCCTGCATGGTATCCTCAGCTCCGTCATCCCTGGAAAGAGACTCCATTGCCCGTGGTGGACCAGGCACCTCAAGAGGTGAAGCAGAAGGCGTCGCCGCGTCCCCTGACGGGCATGCACTGTCCAGATGTCCGAAACACGCACACTGTGAACAGGTTGGGGGAACCCATTCATACTCCACCTTCTGGGTAAGAACCTCTCCAGAAGGCACTTCATACTCCAGTATACTCGGTAACTCCCCTCCAGTCCGGATCTCAACGAATATCCGAGCATACATCAGCCTCGTCCGAAAGGCTGTAGCATCATCAGCCTTGATCGGGGTGCCCACCAAGTTGGTAAGTCGCATCAGCAATGGGATACTCCAGAACCGAACGGGGAACTCAGGGAAGCGTATCCAAATCGGGATAGCATTCAGGACTTCCTTCTCACAGCGCAAATCTGGGGTCCACTCCTTCAGAATGATCAACCTGCCATCAAATATCCACGGACCACCCTGCAGGATCCTGGAAACATCTTCTGCCAGCCCAAACTTCACATAATAGAAGCCATTTTTCCTAACAAATATCTCCATACTACCTTTAGGCTGCCAGACGCGTGCCGCATACCCCCTGATCTGCCCATAAAATGGCTTGTTGCCCATGACGTACAGCACCAGCGTGTTTTTCCAGAAGGCAGTCACCTTCTCAATCTCCTCAACAGGAAACGAGGTCCGGAAGCCGCTCCCTACCTTCTTCGGTGGCACATACTCCATAGAAATTGGGCTTTTAGGCCCCACCGGTGTGCAGATCTCAGCCCAAGACCGACCCGCTGGACGGGGAGCCGTTCCCAGTGAGCGGGTGGCAACTCCAGGGGTAGGAGACCCTGAACCCTGACCTCCCCGGTCCACCACTTTGCCCTTTCCTTTTTCCGCCATGGTCGCCTTAGGGCGCCAGCCCACTGTTCTCCCAGTAGCCACCGCAGGACCATGAGCCGACATCCTCAGCCCCGATCCCTCTCCCGATTTCCTCCCAGCAAAAGGGCGCGACTTTTGGAGACTCTGCACGCCCTCCACCTTGCTCTCCGCCATGGCCCCCCGACGTCTCGTAACCGTCGTCCAGCCACCTCCCTCCATCTGTCCACCCGGAGATCCAGAACCGAATCCAGATTGAAAATTCGGGGTTCCCGTCAGATCGGGGACCCAACGGTCTCCCCCGGACACTGTCGCCGTCGACCGGTCGGACACACCCCTGCCACCGCCACCACCGACAGCAGCCTTCCCGCCCCCGCCGTCGTCTCCGCTACCGGATCTGCCCGAGGTCGGGCCGCTCCAGGCCAGGCCGCCTCCAGCCACCCCGCCGGGGTCCCCGTCTTCGCCAGCTCCGCAGCCGTCGTCGCGGCCTCCCGAGGCTGTAATGATTCTAGATCGGGTTCAGTTGAATGAACCGTTAAAGTTGTTGAACAGCTGGAAACCGAATTGTACTACTTGACCTGTACAACCCGTTTGAACCGGTCGTGGTTCAATAGGACCACACGGTTCAAATAAATGATTAAAGAATGTTAAAATATGATATCTTTGTGAAAATGTTTACAACAAAAGAATCTGAACCCATTATTTCATACACAAGTGTTCACTACTAGGCTACCAAAAACTCCCATCAAAATGAGGACAAGATATAGACCAAAAGAAAGCTCCATACAAGACTTGACAAAGTTTTATGACCGATTTTCAACTTGACGTCAACCCTCTATAATGGAGTTAAATTTCTAGCTAAGGTAGCTATGAGCATGAGAGGACCATGCCATAAAACCTAGGTAGCCAATTGGTAGAAAGGTTTACCTTTTGGTACAGTTTAAGCTATGCAACCAAGGAGCACCATCCAATTTTTCCTAGACAATAAACGAACTAGACGAAAAGGTATGATGAAACAATTTGCTATAGGAAAATTGCATTCATCACTACAACATTTTACTCAAAAGAGTGAAGGAATTAGAATCCAATTATACTTAAACAATAAGAATGAAAATAATTGAAAATAGACAATACAACCAAGGTGGCCTATGAATTTCATAGTATCAGAGCTAAGAATATTTAGAAAGAACCCTAATAGACAATAAAAAAGTGACATCTGAATTTCATATTATCAAACTAAGAACATTTAGAGAACCCTAACCGGAAAAAAATTCGACCCCACTCCACCAAAACCTAGTTGTCTCCCCAACCCTAGCTCCTTCCAATCTTTCTACTTCTCTCCTTTGTAGCTCTTACCAATTTTTCCATAAAAAGATGAATATTACCAGTTGCGTTGGACCCCTTTCTCCGTAGCTCATCCCAATCTTCTCACTCCATCAGATATATCTCCTTTCTTATTCTTGTTCGTGGGTTGTTGATTCTGATGTGTCTCGAACAATGTCTTATGACGGGCCCTCAAATCTTGCCTCTATAACCCTCACAAATTTATTTCTATAGCTAATGGTACTACTACTCATGTCCTAGTGTTGTTGATTTACACTTCATCTTTACATTTGAAAAATAGTTCATCACTCCATCATAACTTATGATCTATTCGTCAACTTACACATGATTATAATTGTTTGGTAACATTTTATTCATCTCACTTTATAGTAGAGGTCCTTCTAATGAAGTAACAAATTGGTGGAGGGACATGAACATAATGGCTTTTACTATGTAGATCATCTTCCTAGTTTATTAGTGGATGCATCATTCATTATCTTCCTTGCAAAGTATGTTACATAATTTATCATTACTTGAATTTAGTTGTCAGTCATGTATTCTTTGGAAGTATCATCGATTCTCTTTTCATCTAGTTCGTAAACGACATGATTCACCTTTTGCTTTGGTTCATAATGATATTTGGGGTCCCTTTAAGTTTTTGAGTGTGCATGGTTACACTTTTATTGATGATCATTTACGCATGACATAGTTATATCTTATTCGTTTTAGATATGATCTTATGTCTGTTATTCAAATCTTCGTGGTTGAAATTTCTATTCATTTTGATGTTTGCATTAAGGTTCTTTGCTCTGATAACGCTAAGGACTATATGAGCAAGGAGCTTCAAGCATTTTGTCGAACTCATGGCATACTTCATCAGATTTTATGTTCTTATACTCCTCAGCATAACGGTATTACGGAAAGTAAGAATAGACACATTTTTTAGGTAACTCCCTCTCTCCTTATTCATATGAATGTTCCAAAGAAATTATAAATTTTGTAGTCTTAGCTGCTTTTTTTTATAGAAAACTCCACTCATACTTAACATGTTTACCTGCATTTGCTATATGAAATTTAGAGAGAACTTTTAGTTTATTGATGTGAATAAGCCTTGTACATTTATAGAAGTCATGACATTTGTCTTATAGCCCAGGCAATATGGGACTAGAGTGAGATACATAGTAATAATTAACTGGTACTCCACCTCAACCTGGAGCATAGCTATCAATCATTCTAAACGGCAGTAGGCGGGTGGCTACGGAAAGAGTCTACCTACCGCCTAGGTCCGCTTAGACGCTTTATACATTTTGGACGTTTTTACTATTTTACTACTTTTTTCAATAAATGCATATTTTAAGGGTGTTTTATTTATGCATAACTAATTTGTAGAACAAAAAAATATGAAGTTTCAGTCTTGTAAAAGTGAACCATAGGTCCATAATACTTGCAAAACTGTTTTGTCAAAACAACTAGTCAGGTATTGCTTCGCCTAGGCGCCCGCCTACGCCGCCTACGTCATCAAACATTCGTTGGTCGCCTCTTAGAAGCCATAAACTCCTAGAAGGTCAACGAATCTCAATAAAGAACCTCGATTCAACGGTTCTTACTTGGAAGCTTGTTGGGAGCTCATTTCCTCGATGATGGAAGCTCGTTTCTCAGGCGACGGGACCACGTTTCTCCGACAACGTAAGCGTTTTCCATAATATAACCATAATTTTAAAAGAGGATATAAATTTTTGGAAGAAAGTTAGAAGATTTGTAATACACGTTTATCAAAGTACCAAGAAACTAAAAATAATTTACCTTGACATCATAAAAAATCAACATGCGAATGATCTCTCTTTAACTTCGAACTGAACTTTATAAATTCGAATAAATATTAAGATATTTATAAGTTTTGATAACAATAATTAAAATACATAATTTTTTATTAGCACATGTTCCCATCACGCTCCAAACTTTAGACTGTTCTAGGTAGTCGCGTTTCCCCGCTCCCTCCCCCGCCCCCGCTTCTGTCCTTGCTTCCGCTTCTGGCTTCTAACGGTCGCCTACTCTACCGCCAACGGCAAAAGTGGGGCAGATAGCGGCCGCCTAGCGCCTAGGCGGCCGCCTCAAAAAGGATTTAACATGTCGGGTTGAGCACTAGTCTTATTACAAACTAGACAATGTAGGTTCAAGTTGGGTTTCCACTGTACACCGATCATTGAATTTTGTGCCTGGTGTATCCTACTCAATCCACCACTAGGACAAATCCCCACCACATGCTCCACCTCCTCTGAGGTTGGTCTATCTTAGGAAGTCTTGAATCCTAATTAAATTGTACGATCCCCAAGTTGGTTCAGCTACACCAGTAGTAAGGACCCTTCCGAAGCAAGTTCAGCGAGCGAAGCTGAGAGTTGGGGAATTTTTTTTATTACTTAGTTTAGGTTTTTATTTTTATTTTCTTTTTTGGTTTTGGGGGGGGGGGGGGGGGGGGGGGGGGCGCATTTGTAGATAACCGTCGTTTGATCATGTTATATACTGAATCATCCATGTTATATACTGAATCATCTGAAAAATATTAAAGAATAAAACAATATGTTGTTTCCAGTGGTTTTTTCCAGTTTGGGTTTCCATGTAAAAATCAGGTCTTGCTTGTTCCATTTTGTTGTTCCGTTTTGTTTCTTCTTGTGATCTTATGCTTTTACCTCGATTATAGGCAACAATCTACGCTATACACGACCCACTGTGTCTAAAATCTAAATCGTCATTGCACAATCCTTGGCCCATGTAGAGAGTTCCTCCAGGTCCGACACTCGATCAACAAAAACTTGGATACTTTGGTTCACCTCCCTTTTTAATTAAGTTCATACTGCACTCAGGGGGATTTGAACGCTGATCTGGTTTCCCACACAAATGTCTTCAAGTTTTGGTCAGTGCTTGTTGACTAGTGTGTATATATATTAATTATTTGGCTAATAATAAAGAAAGAAATCAGAATCATACCTTACACAAATGTGTTCAAGTTTTGGTCAGTTCTTGACTTCTTGTTGACTAGCGTGTGTATATATACTAATTATTTAGCTAATAATAAAGAAAGCAATCAGAATCATACCTTATTTGAAATTGGACCTTGGGCGAGGTATGGTTTCTTATCACGTAAACGGTGGAAACCATAAGCAACTTGGGCATCCATTCCTGAAATGAACCAAATCGGTTACGATCTTCAAGACTTCCACAAAATGAAGGAAAACCAGCAGTAAAGGACACTTTTTACATGTCTATCATATGGTGGATTCCACTTATCAACTGAAGATAAAAAAAATGTCAGTATGGAAATGGCCCATAATACAGATAGACAACCCCGAACTTTTTTGGGATTAAGGCTTCGTTGATGAGGTGGTGTTTAATTAATCAAACCATAATTCACAATGACTTTCTAACAAAAAAATAATACTATAATCAGTTATAAGTTAGCAACACCTCGGATGTTTCACACATTGTCAAGAACATGGCCCAACATACATCTTCATTCCTAGACAAGAGAGTACATCCACTTATTCTGTACTGCACCTATAAGAAAATGAATATGCATTGTTCTCACGACTAAGTGACTCTTAGTACTAGTTTATTAAGTTTCAGACATTCAATAAGCAATAGCATAATTGGAACGAAAATGATACAAGTAGCCAACCCTAAACAATTTGGATTAAGGCCTTGTTAGTATGGTGGCAGTTGCCACGTTTGATTTAATCAAGCCATAATTCAAAATGACTTCCTAAAAGTGAACACTATAAATTAAAACTTAAAAGTGGAGCAATTTTCATTGTATGATAGTGATTAAAAGATGAGACGCTACATTAATTTCTTCCAGGTGGTTCTATTTCAGCGGATAACAAAACATCAGAGTTTAACACTTAATATTTGGCAAGAACATGGCTCAACATACAGGCTCCCTAGACAATGGTTTAAAGTATCGTCCAATACCGATCCGATACGGCCGATACCGATACGGTTTGGCATGTCCCGATCCGATACCGACCGATACCCGATACTGACCAATACTGGTATTGGGGGTCTCTTTTCCGGTCAATTCGGCAAAGAAAATTAAACGAAAAAGACAAATCAGCAATGGTTTAAAGCATAATAAGGTTATAAAAGCATGCAAAAGAAGAAAATCAACATATTGTAAGTAAACCAATCGGTAAGGGTGAGTATTATTTCATTTAATTTCAAAACTACTAAGAAATAACACTGAAAATACTTAAAATTATGCCTAAATGTATAAAAATATATGTTTTTAAATGTAAATAATTTATTAATAATTATTTGTTTTCCGATACCAAAAAATCCGATACTCCGATCCGAAACCGCCGATACTACCGATATCGCCGATACGAGTACTCATAGGAATAGTCCAATACCGATACTGTGAACCTTATTATAAATGTAACTCTGAACTACACTGGAAGACAATGCATGTGTTATTCTCACAAGACATACAACCAAGGTATTGATGGACAACATTACTAAGTGATTATTAGCAATAAATAATTTATTAAGTTTTCAGACTTCCAATAACTGATAGCACATTTGCATTAATTTTGATAGTACTACATGATGCAGATTCTCCCGTCGGCTATGTTACTGGAGAGAATATTATTTAGGAAAGTTAAATACGTCATTGTCATCTAACTGTCTTCCGGTAAGAATGGAGTCAGTTGTGTTGCCAAATAAACATAAAGGTATCTCACGAAAAGACCATTTTTTTTTTTCAATTCATAGGACAATCAATTCACTATTAAAGGCAATTGAGGAAGTAGCCTATCCCTAACTTCAAAATCTTGGACTTTCAACACGTTGAGATCCTAACAGGAGTTGATCCATGAGGTATGATATTGCACTTGGCCTATATGACTTAAAAAGGAAAAATATAATTCGCAATATCGGCTGATACCGATCCGATACGGCCGATACCGATACGGTTTGGCATGTCACGATCCGATACCGACTGATACTCGATACTGACAGATACCTGATACTTTTTCGGTCAATTCGACAAAGAAAATTGAACGAAAAAGACCAATCAGCAAGGGTGTAAAAGCATAGAAATGTTATAAAAGCATGTAAAAGAAGAAAACTTATCTATCGTATGTAAATCAATCTGTAAAGTGACTACTATTTCATTCAATTTCAAAATTAACAAAAAACAACACTGAAAATATTAAAATTATGCCTAAATGTATAAAATATATTTTCTAAAATGTTAATAATTTATTAATAATTATGTGCTTTTTGATACCAAAAACTCCGATCTGAAACCTCCTATACTGCCGATACCGCCGATCCCAATACTCATAGGAACGGTCTGATATCGATTCCGATACTGATACTTTGAACCTTGAGGAAAATCCATTTGTTAAGTCCATGACCAATCCCATATATTTATACGTCGTCCTCACACTGTTTGTCTTATGTGGATTAAACTTTCTATACAACTCTGTTTATATTATCACAAAACTTGAGAATATTGAGCGCTCAACTAGGTGCGAGACACAACCCAATAATCAACAATTTGACTTTGTGCCATGTTCCTAAGATATAT
The DNA here is from genome assembly GCA_029216955.1 of Iris pallida. NCBI lineage: Eukaryota > Viridiplantae > Streptophyta > Magnoliopsida > Asparagales > Iridaceae > Iris > Iris pallida. The sequence goes on along the minus strand of JANAVB010009399.1, from coordinate 294,660 downwards.
GAATGAGAGAAGGCCTTGACAATATACCATGAAGACCACCAATTTCCGATAGGTAGAACCATCATTTTCTGCTTATGCTACTTAAGCACAATCCCTACAACTTGACCTAGGCTAAGGACAAGTTTTTAGTAAGAGGCATGATGATAAATTTTACCAATGTTTCATAGAAAATTTTACCAATGTTCACAGTATCGGTATCGGACCCTTCCTATGATTATTGGGATCGACGGTATCGGTAGAATTAGCTATTTTGGACAGTAGTATCAGACTATTTGATATCGGAAAACAAATAATTATTAATGAAATTTTAAAATTTTACAAAAATAAAATATTTTATACATATAGGTATAATTTTAAATAATTTTTATGTTATTTCTTAGTAATTTGAAATTGAATGGAATAATAGCCACCCTTGTTGATCGGCTTCATATAATAAATAAGTTTTCTTCATTTACATGTTCTACAATCTTACTATGATTTTACACCCTCGTATATTGGTCTTTTTCGTTCAATTTTCTCTACCTAATTGACTAGAAAAGAGACCCCAATGTTGTTTCCGTCAGTATCTGATTGGGGCATGCCAAACCGTGCGGGTATCGGCTGTATCGCATCAGTATCGGTCAATACCTTAGAAGCCAGAAACTCCTAGAAGGTCAACGAATCTCAGTAAGAACCTCGATTCGGCGGTTCTTACTTGGAGCTTGTTGGGAGCTCGTTTCCCCAATGACGGAGCTCGTTTCTCCGGCGACGGGAGCACGTTTCTCTGACGACATGAGTGCTTCCCATAATATTACCATAATTTTAAAAGAGGACATAAATTTTGGAAAGAAAGAAAATTTTTATTACATGTTTATCAATGCACCAAGAAACAAAAGATTATTTACCTTGACATCATAAAAAATCAACTTGCGAATGATCTCTCTGTAACTTTGAACTGAACTTTATAAATTCTAATAAATATTAAGATATTTATAAGTTTTGATAACAATAATTAATAAACATAAATTTTTTTATTAGCGCACGCTCCCAACTTTAGACTCTTCGTAGTCACGTTCCCCCGCTCCCGTTCCCGCCCACGCTTCCGTCCCCGCTTCCGCTTATGGCTTCTAAGGCCAATACTGCAAACTATGAATTTTACTATTTGAATTTCATTCATCCAAATGGCTCAATAGCCAGAGCTAATTGGAATCACATTCCATATTTTAGGGAAGTTTTCAATAAGGGACGTGATGATAAATTTTACTATTTGAATTTCAATCATCCAAATGGCTAAATAAGCATAGAGCTAAATGGAATCACATTCCACATTTCACGGAAGATTTTAAGATCGACCTGACATCAAACATGGGACTTAATCAATTCTCTTTTAAAGGTGGGTATGGAAGTGGTTTAGAGGTAACTTCCAAATCTTTGAATTCATCAATAATTTGACTGCCACATTCCTAAGATACATGAACGAGAGAAGGCCTTGCCAATATACAATGAAGACCAGTTGTTAGGAGGTAGAACCAACCTTTTCTGCTTATCCTACTTACGAGGTAGAACCAACCTTCAGTAAGAGGTATGATGACAAATTTTACTACTTGAATTTCATTCATCCAAATGGCTCAATAGCCAGAGAACTAAATGAAACCACATTCCACATTTCAGGGAAGTCAATCTACGGATGAATTTGTATCAAATTTTCTTTAATGCTAGATTTCATCTAAGTGTGATTTCAATTGTAATAGTCGATAGACTTTCATCAAAAATACCTTACCTGACAATCTTAGAATTATCGAGAAAAGTTGGCATAAAGGTGGAAGCCAAGAGAAGATCAAAAAAGTTACAAATGAATTATAAAGACAACATTGATAAAGGATAGCAACATTGATAAAGACCTAGCATTTTAAAGAGAAGGCTAACAAATTTTACTATTTGAATTTCATTCTTCCAAATGGTTCAATAGCCAGAGAACTAAATGGAACCACATTCCACATTTCAGGGAAGTCAATCTAGGGAAGAATGTATATCAAATTTCTTTAATGCTAGATTTCATCTAAGTGTGAGTTCAATTGTAACAGTCGATAGACCCTCATAAAAAAAATACCTTACCTGCTTACTACATGAAAAACAAAGACAATCTTAGAATTATCGAGAAAAGTTGGCATAAGGTGGAAGCCAAGAGAAGATCATAAAAGTTCAAATGAATTATAAAGAGAGAGCACAATAAAGGATACCAACATTGATAAAGACCTAGCATTTTAAAGACAAGGCTAACAAAATTTTACTATTTGAATTTCATTCATCCAAATGGCTCAATAACCAGAGAACTAAATGGAACCACATTTCAGGGAAGTCAACCTACGAAAGAATTTGTATCAAATTTTCTTTAATGCTAGATTTCATCTAAGTGTGATTTCAATTGTAACAGTCGATAGACCTTCATCAAAAATACCTTACCTGCTCATTACGTGAAAAACAAAGACAATCTTAAATTATCGAGAAAAGTTGGCATAAAGGTGGAAACCAAGGGAAGATCAAAATAGTTGCAAATGAATCATATAGACCAAGCATTGATAAAGGATAGCAACTTTGATGAAAATAAATGGTGAATAACTATAGTGCTTATCATAGATTTTAAAGAGAAGGCTAACTAAATTATAGCTGTGGTTTATGGAAGTCTTAAAATCACGCTTCTAGTTGACACTAATACCAAATTCCCAAATATTTCATACTACCATTTAAGTTGGCTTTATTCAGTTGATCGAGGAGGATCTCCTATTAGGTTTAGGATTAGGATTCCTAGTTTTTAGAATTAGTGTTCATAATATTTAGGATTAGAATTACTATATTCTTGTTTTTCTTTATGGAAAGCACTATTCAAAAAATCGGCATAGGCGCGCCTGGTGCCCACCGATGTCCGACTATGCATGTTTTGGGTTTTATGAACAATTGCCGCAACTTTCAGCAAGGTTATTTTTTTTGTTTTTTTTGAACCGCCTAAACGGGCTAAGCGCACGGTGCCCACCCGACTAGCGCCTAGCAACTTTTACAACCTTGATGGGAAGAGTGGGATAAGTTAGGGTTTCTAATTCAAAATCTATAGGATTATTTGTTCCTAATCCCAGTAGTTAGTAAATATTGGAGGTTGCCTAGAGTTGTAAGCACTTCTTTCACAATTACTTGTGTGTTCTTGCTCTCTAACTCGAGAAAAGAATTTGATACGTAATAAACCTATCTAGTTGGTGATATTCGATCACACTTATTAAATATTTATTTATTTTTTCCTTCCACAATAAAACTCTCTTCAATTTTGGGTTCTTCAAATTAGAGAATCGCAACCCCTAATTTGATCGATTTGGATCAAATTGGTATCAAAGTACCAAAATCCTCACCTAGAATTTTGGGCAGATGTGTATGGTTGATACACGCGACGCATCTACAAAATCCGTGGATTAGCGCTCACGACGGGACCTAAGAAGCACTAGAAGGAATTGACAAAGAAGATGACTCATACTAGCAATGAAGATTTTGGGGTGAAGGTATCTTGATTGGAGAAGATAAGCACCAAAATTGCACCACAAATGTAAACCCTAATTTGAAAGTCTCCAATTTGAAGTAAACTAGATCGAAATTCGAACCTTCAAAATCCTATAGTAAGGACAAGGAATAGTCCAAATCCGATGATAGACGAGAAGAAAAGGATAGCAAAAGAAAGGAGCATCAAGCTGAGTTGACATCGCAAGGGGCCGATCCCATGCAATCATTACGTGTTGAGGCAAAAAATTGATAAACTAATATTCGATGGGATGGTCAAATCGACCTGCGAGAGACTTATTTTACAATCTATGAGTATAACAATCGTCAAAAGGTAGGTTTTTCCATGCAAAGTTGACGAACCATGCCCTCACTTGTTGGAGTTCCCTATAGGTGTAACCCCGCTTTCCTGAAATTATTAAATTTGATATTTTCCTGGTATTTTAGAATTTTAGAAATATTATTTTTAGTATTATTTTGTGGAATAGTAATTTTTCCGATAGTCTCTTTAAAATTTTATGAATTATTTGAGGATTTGAGGAGAGAAGATTCTAGTGGTATTAGTCATGGTTAGTTACTTAATTAACCAAGGCTAGCAACTAAACTAGAGTGTTCTCCAAGTTTTCTAACAACTTCCTAACAACTTTAACAACATATAACTAATATCTTGTAATATTTTCTTAAAACCTATATAAGGAGCCAACTCTCACACTCTCTCCTTCTCATTAATTTTCTCTGTTTCTAACATCTAAGAGCAAAGGCTCTGATTCGAGAGCTGCCCCAAAGAAGTTCCTCTTCTTCTTTTCCCTAACCTACCTAACCCTAATTTCTTCAAGCCATGGCGGTCATCATCTCACAATTCTCCATCGACTAGGCCGATCTCCAGCGGCAATTTCTCCCCGTCGACAGGCGACTCCTCCATCATTCGCACAGCCACCACTTCTACGACGGCGAGATCGTCTTTCACAGTGGCGCGACGGTCCCCGACGATTATGTCTTCCTCGACGATCCGCACGTCGAGCTCGGCGCACACGGCGGTTCCCAGAAGTTTCTCCGACGACCTCATTTTTCTCGTCAACGACTGAGGTGAGTTCGTTGGGATTTCTTTAGATCTGTTCTTCTTCTTGTTCAATCTACAACTCGAGGCATGCACTCAGATCCGATTGAGATTCCCCAGGATGGCTTTCTCCTCCGGTGATTCGAACTCCTCCGACGACAGATTCTTGGCAAACAGTAATACATCTCTGATCCGTTCGTCTCCACGAAGCACTTCTTCGGCGAATCGACGACAGCGCGGCGTATCCTCCAGTGGCAATCTCCTTCTCCGATGAACTCCAGGGTGGTGTAGTGATCTGCAATTTTTGTGCGTTGGATCGTTCGGCGACGAAGTTCGATCGATCGAGCGAAACGCTCAGTCCTCGAGTTTTTTCTCGTTCCCGAGCTCAAGAACTCAGATATGGGATCCGGTAAGTTTCGATTTGTTTTGGTTTGGTAGATCATTAATCTTTTGATTTGGGGGTTGAGAATTGTCCTTCCAGAGTTCAATTATAACTCTGTATGGTTTTGAGTTGGATCGCATGCCAACTGTTTGTCTTAATGTTTCAAACAGGTTTATTTTGTGATTGGACTCGTGTGGGATCAGTTCGGACACGAATGCTTGTGTCCTCACGTTAGATTTCAGATCGACTTCTCCTAGGTATCATTCTTCCCCTTCTGCTGTTGAGTAGCATATTGTTCTATACCTAGAGTTAATGTGGCCAGGGCTGTGGTCGGGGTGCAGGGAGTTAGGTTGTTCGTATCCAACATTTAGTTCGTGTCCAACATCTATTGGTGTCCAACTTGGGGTGTCAAGTGCAGCGGGTCGACTAGGGTGTGCAGCATGTGTTGAAGTTGATATCAGTAATAAGCTGGGGAAGGGGAGTTGTGTAGTGTAACTCCCTAAACCTATTCTCGTATATTTTGAATTATTGAAATTTTTTTATTTGCTTTAAGTAAATATGTTATATTGAATTTGGTTAGTCAAATTGATTTCCTTAATTTTATTTCTTAATCCTGATTTTCTTTCACTAATGATCACTAATTATTTTAGTGGAATAAACTGTTTGGTTGATCTAATAACCAATACTGGTATTTTGTTAATGATTATAACCAATTTTGGATTTACTGTTACTTGATTGAGTAGTTTCTTACTATTAGGTTTGGTTGTATTAACTAAGGAGATTAGTTTTGTGACTGAAGGACCTCAATAACTTATCTATTAATCATGATTAGTTAATTAATCAATTATTCACTAATTTTTGTAATTATTATTAATAATTAATCTAGAGGCTAACTAATTCAGTTAGCAATTTGAAAATCTGTTTCTATTTGAATTTGAAAATCGGTAATTTTAAATATTTGAAAATCTGTTACAAGCTACTTTTTTCTAAAAACTCCAGATCTACATTTTATTACACATACTGCCACTGTTCCAATTTAGGGAACACCCTCATATCTGTATTTAATTACATCTCTGCCACTCAAATAATTCACTATAAATAATATAATATTATACACGGTTCCCAATACATTCTGACACAACCGGACATTCTCTCTCTACAGTTTTTCTCTCTCTACTCTATCTCTCATCAATCTTTCTCTCTCCTCGCTGTCCACTTTGGCTACCGAGCACCACCGTCAACCGCCGCTAGTTCGCCGAAGTTCACTCGCCGCCGCCTTCCTCCGCCATGCACCACTGTCGGATCGAGCCACTCGTCGACGACTCCTCGACTGTCGAGCCACTGTCGAGTCTTGAAGACCGAACCGCTGTCCCTGAAGACCTAGCCAACGCCGCTTCGATCACCGTGCTGACTGTTCAGGCCACTGAGGAGCCGCCTAGGCTGTCGCGCTGCCTCTTCGAAGCTCGTGAGGCCACCTCGGGCTCTGTGCCTGACTCTTCGATTTCCGAGTCGACGGTTCAAGCCCCGAGGAGCCGCGCCATCACTTCGTAGGTCGTCGAGCCTTCGCCACCTCGCGCGTCGAGCCACCGCCGGAGAGCCACCGAGCCGTCTCGGGATCGACCCAGATTTGGTCGTCCCAGAGCCGCCGTCGACCGGATCCACCGCTCAGAGCCACCACCGAACCACCTCCTCGTGGCTTGTGCCCCACCACCGATCAGTCGCCTCCGCCGTCGAGGAGCCTACAACTCGCCGAGTTCGACGAAGCCGTCGCCGCTCGATCTGCTCGTAGCCGCGAGCTCCGCTCGCCGTGGATCGACATCCCCGACCGGCCGGTGAGTTTTCCGCCTCGATCTCTCGTTCTCTCCTTTCTGCTGCTAGGGTTTGGGATCTAGGGTTTCGAGAGCTTGAAGAAAAGGGTTTCATCTAGGGTTTTCCTATGGGGTTGTGGAAGAACAAAGAGTTAGGGTTTTTTGTATTCGGGGCTGGGAAGAAACGAAGTTGCTCATAGGATTAGGGTTTTGATCCTTCGAGGAAGAAGAAGCTTAGTATTAGGGTTTCTTCAGGAATTAGGGAAGAAGACGAACTGGTTATAAAATTAGGGTTTCGAGCTTGAACTGTGAGAGGAAGGAGAAGGATATTAGGTTTAGGGTTTCGTGGTGTTGAGAGGAAGAAGATGGGACTGTGGAGAAATACTTAGGGTTAGGGTTACACTGGGGAAGAAGGAGATGGGCTGGTCGGCTGAGTGTAAGGAATGAGAGGAGAGAGAAGAAGAGGGGTTATATTATTAGGGGATAGGGCCGGGTCTTGGGCCCATGTGGCTGGGCTCATTTCAAATTGCATGGGTTTATTCATAATAACAGCAGTAACAGTTGTGCCGGGTCAGGATAGAGGGATGCTGGGCTTGTGTTGAGTTTAAAGGAATCAAGGTTTTAATTGTTTGGATTAGGCTGCAGTATTTATTAGAAAGGAAGTTAGCAACAGTCAGTCAGTTGGGCTGGGCTGGACTGTAGAGATATTAGGTGGGCAAATTATGTGTAGTAGTGTTGGGCTTAGTTGGTTTTGGCAGACTGTTCATTAAGTTGGGTTCAGGTTTAGTTTTATTGATTGGGCTCTGTTTTGGGCTTTACTTTCATTATTATCATTATTACAGTTATCAATAAGACTGTTATTATTAGTTTTAGTTATAGCAAATAATTAGTGAAATTTGCAAATGTTAGCTAGATTCTATAATTAGCAAGCTATTTTCTAACATTTATTAGTAAATAATATTTTGGTTAAATATATGGACTAAATTAGTTGTTTTACAAGAATTTGCTAAGTTGCTATCATTTTCTTTATTATATATTATTCTTCTAAATATATATATAAATGCTATATAGTTATTTTACTTACAAAATGTTTCTAATATTTAAAAGTAATATTACTATTAGTTATTTTGATCAAGTCATATTATAAATTGTTTTATATTTTCTAAAAACAATTAAAATGTGTTTTCATTAGCATTATTGTGTCTTGATTAATAAAACCTATATATTTTCTAAATATTGGTTAGCTATGGATAGGTTTCCAAATTATTTTGTGGCAAGTTTCTATTTAGAGAGATTATCTAAATATTATTATTTTCAAAATATTATGATTAGCTAGATGAATAGATAACCAGTTAGATATAATTAGATAATTGCCTTATTTCCAATCCTAACAAATTGTACAAAATATACCAGGTGATCATTTACATCCATGCAGTACTACTCCCGTGCTTCCAAGGCGAGACAAGTACACCGATTCGACTTTTACTTTGTCTTTCTGTCTTACACTCATGTGCCATGTTCTCATATCGGACACGAGATACACACGATTGTCTTGTACCTTGTTCATTGCTTGTGAGTTATTGTTTATTGCGGGAATTGGGAGAAATATTAGCTTTTGTGTGACCACACCCAACATAGGTATTGTGGATAGCCTAATCGTACACTTCACGTACGATGAAGCCGGATCTTGTAGAATTGATTGATTCATTAATTGATTGTGGTCCTTAGCCGGTCACACATTAGTTTAATATTTCAAATTGTCACACTTGCATATTGATTGCCGTATTCATTGTCTTGTTCATTGATAGCCGTGTTCATTGTCTTGCATATTGATTGTCGCGTCCATTGTCTGCAGTTTTACATTTCATTTCTGGTACCATAGTTTCATTTTCAGTTCTGGTATTCTGATTTCACCTTGTATTCTGTAGTTCAAATTACATTGTATATTATTCTTGTCGGGGTTGTACTTTGCTCTTTTCCTGACAGGATACGTTGCAGGTGAGCGTGAGGCCACATGGAGCATGTGATTGCATTGGATATTGCAGCATTTATTTTATTTATTTTCTGGAGATTGTATTTTTATGATTTTATCATTGTATATTTATTTGACCGGATTCGTCTCCGAATGACTTTGTACTAAAATGACTTGATGGATATTGGTGTTTTTTCTGGGAACGTTATATATAGAAGCTGTGGATGTTTACATTACATTGTGACTTGGAGTTTTCCTTAGTATTGTACAGCTTACTTCGTCGTGTCCATCGACGAAGGCTGGACGTGTCCGACTCGTGTCCGATTATTCGGGAGCGGGTCGTGACATGTAGTTAGTCAAGAGAATTCAGTTAGCCGTTGGTTTCAAACTGTAGGTTTTAATTAAAACTGGTGCCTGGGCCTTGTTTAAATTTGTTGTGTTCTATTTGAAATTTGTAGATTTTAATTTGTGTATGGACTGTGGTGATTGAATTATACGGTTGGACTGTCAAGTGGCTGAGCTAGAACGGCGGAGTTGAGAGCAATGGGCCTATTTTTGGTTTGGGAAAAATAGTGTGATGTAGTTTCTGTTTGGGTATCTCTGACGTGTGGTTCCAAGAATATGGGTTGTTTGTTTGCCAAGCAGTGGATCAGTTTATGAGGAGGTTAACATCAACTGTAATTGGTTTTCTGTTAAGTAGCTTTGGGTCGAGCATGGGTGAGTTCACAGTTTTGGGTTAATTGTGGTTTGATATGTAGGACTGTTGTTCCTTTTTAGTATTAAATTAGTAACAGCAATATTTGGGCTGACATTAGAATGTTATAAAAAAAAGTGTGTTCCAATCTATATTTTCTTGATAAATATTTTAAGCAACTAGTAAACTGACGTTGGTTTTACTCAAATGCTTACATAGTATTATTTTGCGATTGGATATGTAATTGTTATTACGAGAAGCCTATCTTAAATATTAGTTCTATCAAGAAAATTAGTGAATTAGCAAATTGCTAATTATTCTCTACTAGTTAGATAGCATATATGATTGATTATCACTAATCTATAAGTAATTAGTTAATAGAGTTATGGTTAGAAATAAATAATATATTAGTTAGATAATGTTTAGAACCTAACCAACCTATACTCATGTTAGGTGGACATAGAGAATTACTACATTTTCATTACAAATCTCCCAAAGCAAGGCAAGTACTTCTATGGTTTTGACTCATTTACTTCATGTCATGTTCTTTTCATATTAGACATTGTTACACGACATGGTTTTGTGCTCTAGTTCATATTCTCTTGTATTTGGGGATGGAAAAATACTACGAAGATGTGACCAAAACCAAACGTTTGTTAGGCAATGCATGATAGCTTAGGTCTCACATCGTGCACGTGGGATTCTAAGCAGTACCATTACTTGTACTTATTCATGTACTTTCTCCAGCCGGTCACATACTCTAGTAGATATTTCAAATCACATGTCAGGATCTTTTGCTACATGTCCATGTTCAGTTTAGATTATGCATTCACAGTTTCATGTTCATCCTGTTCATTGTCTCTTTTCTTGTTCACCATGTTGTACTTGTTTCATTATCGTAGATTGTACTTTGCTCCGCTCCTGACTGGATATGTTGCAGGTGTATTTGAGGATCTTGTCCAACCTTTATGGGCCAGAGCCTAGGATCTTAGCTGAGCATGATGGAGCCATGACTCAGGACTAGAGGCTACAAATTTTAGTTTTATTGCTTGGACTTGTTTAGAGTTTTACTTTGGATATTTGTATTGAGTTGTATCTTTATTCTTACTACCGAATTTGTCTCCCGTATTATTTCTTTTATAAGTTGTATTAAATGAATTAGTGGATTGTGGTGATCTCTCTAGGACGTTATAGATGTTGTGATGTTTTATTTTATCGTATCTCTTGGAGTTTTTCTTAGACTTGTACAGCTTACTTCATTGTGTTTATCAACGAAGGCTAGACGTGTCCGACTCGTATCCGATTATTCGGGAGCGAGTCGTCATAATAGGATCCTACGATGTGTCTCAAATCTATTACGGAGACTGCACATCTCTTGAGACTTCATGTAACTACCATGACCTAATTTTTCTGTCCCGACTTTTCCCAATAATTACTTATATCACCTTGTATTTTATTGCTTGTTCATTATCCCATATTTCTATACAAAACCAAATTTCCATATTAATAAAAATAAAATCATTAATTCAATCTATTTAGAATATCCTAAATCCTTAATAAGGAACCCTATTTCTATAAATCAATTAAAACCCTAATTATAAGAATAACTAATTCTTGTGCAAAATTATTATGCAAATTATATTTTACATAAACAAAGTCTCTTTTGCAAATCCTTCCAAACTTGATCCCTTTAATGTCGATCGGGAAGATAATGAACATGTCATCATCTTCATGCTCTCTCGCACCTTTGACTCTATGTGTCGTCGTCGATGTCGGCATACCTCGTCGGTATCACCACTAACCGAACCCTAGCCCGACTCTCTAGCAGCGGCGAGCTATACTCGAGCCACCGCCGACTGCTCTGCCTCTGTCGCCTCACCCGTCGACCCAACGTCACCCCCAAAGCTCCATCACACTCCACTGCACCCCGACAAGGCTCGCCCGGTGCTCCGTCGACGAGATCCCTATAGTCCGACCGACTTGGTAACAGTCGCAGGAGCAGAACTTTATCGTTGCTCCTCCGTGCTACCTCCACTGGCTTTGCCCTCTCCCTCGAAGCTCCCCCTGAGGCATCGAGCAACCCCCCTCACCGCCTGCAGTTGCCGTACCACACACAGCATCAAATGCAATCTGAGTAGCCTCCTACACGCACAAGTAACTCCGTCCATGTCGATCAAAATTTAAAGCCGTTTTTCCCTTTCGCAACTAGTATAACCCCCTCACTTCTCGTTAGATTTCATTTAATTCCTTGAGTTTTTAAATCGGTTGAGCTTGAGCCCAATATGGGTGAAAATAAATCCAATTTATTTGAAAATCTCTCAACCGGACCGCCTCATCAATCTAGTCGTGAACCGTCATGAACCATTTGTACCGAAAGACGCGTAACAACATTCTCGACGTGTGAAAAATGACGAATATCGAATTCGTCGACAGTGCGCAACAAATTTGGTCCATATACTAAATTTTTACTGTATCGATGATTTTAATAAAAATTCAGTTACTTTCTGCCTATGTGTACAGTATTATGAGTATCGGGATCAACAGTATCGATACTATCGGCGGTTTCGGACAAGAGTATTGAATTATTTGGTATTGGAAAGCACTATAAATTATTAATAAACTATTAAAATTTAGAAAAAAAAAGTTTATACATTTAGGTGTAGTTTTAAATATATATTTTGTTGTTTCTTAAAGATATGAAATTGAATAGAATAGCAGTCACCATTGTTGGTTGGCTTACATGCGATAAATAAGTTTTCTTCATTTACATATGTTTACAACATTACTATGAACACCCATGGTGATTGGTCTTTTCCGTTCAACTTGTTCTGCCAAATTAACCGAAAAAGAGACCTCAATGTCAGTATCAGTATTGGTTGGTATTGAATTGAGGCGTGCCAAACTGTATAGTATCGGACGTCTCTCATTAATATCGGTCGATAGTGCAAGATGATTTATGTGTGCTCACCAGATCGCCACAATACTTGTACCTTTGGGCTTGCAACATCTGATTTGTCGTACGGCATTTCTTCCAGTTATGTGATCGTCGATCGATCGCCGTATCGTCGGCCCCGCAATTTTATACTGGTCGGTGAGTTTGCAAACCGCTCATCGAAATCCGAATCTGAGAGCATGATGAGTGTGCACCATCTTTCTAGCCTAGTTTATAAATATATAATTTATCATATTTAGACACTTGTTAATTTGGCTCCTTTTTTGGTACCCTGTAGTCGGCCTACAGACCAATCCTGAAACAGCAATCTTTTACACTTTTACCAAACTGAACTTATGGAGCTATTTTTTTGCCTGTAATATCATTCTGGACTCGTGATCATATTTGTTTCATTATTCAGAGACAGCTATTCATTTTGGTATTTGTGATATTCAGTACCCGACATGTTCGTGCCTGATATGTCTACGCTTCACCAACCTTCATCAAGCAAAGATACCTTACCATGTGTATTCTAATTTCGCATACTCCATTCCTACATGTTTTATATTATTTATTTGTGCGTCCTACTGACTCGGGTGGAATTGACGATAGACATCGATTTAGTTATTTGTTAAGCTAGTTATTAGTAAACGACCAGAATATTATTTTAAAGATATTATGATGTCTCATATAACCCTGGACGCTTACATAGATTCATGACACTGATATATGATACTTTTGATATAACACGTACTCTCGTATCCGAAATATTGTCGATACTCTCAGGCGTTGGTATAGCTCGTACTCAATTTCATCAGGATTCTTGTGGTATGGTATACTCGTACTAGACATTATACATAGGCTCGGACTGTACATGTCATGTATTCGATTCAAACAATAGCACTGGATGGGACTCTCCTTATATATTTGATGGTCGCTAGCAACTCGGATGAGAGCTACTTGCTGCTTGTTACCCTACATTTACTTGATGGTCGCTAGTATCTCGGACGAGCACTATTTGTAGCATGTTTACTCCCTAGGCGGAGAGCCCTTGCGTGCGAACATTGTCCTTGTATTACATTCACTTAGTCATTAGCATAATTGTACCTTTACTTTATGTTGTTGAGTAGTATTCAGTTAATATTATGGTATGCTTCCATATTTCTTATTGTGTCCCTCTTAGAGCTTGGTTTTCTTCTAAGCTTAGACGAGCAGGCATATCCTTAGGAGTATAAACCGGGCCCTAATAGTGCAGCCGCCTATGCTAAGGGCGAGAAGATCTTGTCTACCGAGTACCCTTGAGCTAGGGAAGGGCTCCACCCTTGGATTCAGTCATCGTGCTATCTTATCTTACTTTATTCATTTATTATTGTTGGGATTTTGGCCTTTGCATTGGAAATTTTAGTCCCACATCGGCTAGGCCAAAAGAAATGTATCTCTATATATTTGCTATGCTTGTTTAGAGATGCATAAGTGGTGTGGAGGTGCCCATGGGTGTGCCATGTGGGGGTATTTTTCTAATGGAAAAAAAAGACCAAATCAACAATGAAGCATTAATGCTTTTTGCTCTTGGGAATTAATTTCCAATGGAGCTAAGTCCCATAGGGGCTTAGCGACTCGGACTCGGACTCGGGCTCATGAGGCGTAATGTGGCGTTTTGTTGGTGCACTTTGCACTTAGCACGACAGCATCGTCGCTAGGCGCATAGTGCGCTTAAGTTGCGCTCGTTGCGCGAGCCACTTGCACAGCCGTTCGCGCGCCAGATGGCGCGCCAGTTGGCGCAGCCAGATGGTACAGCAGTTGGCGAGCGGTTGGCGCAGGGTGCGCAGGTGGCACAGGTTGCGCTGGTGGCGCAGGTTGTGCTAGTTGCGCGGTGCGCATGTTGCGCTAGTGGTGTTGTGCCCGCAGTATGCGTATGGCGCAGGTGGCGCGCACTGTGAGCCAGTTGGTTCAAATCGTGTTTGTGCACGATTTGAGCAGTTGCAGAATGTTCGGGACAGTTTTTTCCCACGTTTCGAACATTTTGCTAATTGGGCAGTTGTAGTGCGACCTATATAAGCTTCTCTGCGCTCTCTCTCTCTCAGGACGCAGAATAGACAAGTGTTTCTTAACACAATTCCACAGAGTGACAGAGAAGAGAAGAATAACACCAACGCCACTTAGCGCAGGAGTCCGTGCGCTATCCGAGGAGTCAGAAGAGCGGAGTGTTCCAAAGTTCTCCGTCGAACTTGCTGGTTCCTGGAAGCTGTTCGTGTGGGACGAATCAAGCTTTGAGCAACGGTGATAATTCACCCCAGCAGGCTGTTCTTCCATCTATCGCATGTCATCCACTTTGCTATTGCTGCTAGCAACTCGATTTGTACTTTCCTTTTAGAAATACTATAATCATTTGTTGTTGTTACGAAATCTTCTTAGATTTTCGTAATCCAGAATCCTCCAAGGATCTCTGTCAAGCACCTTCTTTGGAGTGTTGCTAGAAACGTTTTTACAATCGTTTCATTTTCTCAATTTTCCATCGAAAATTGTGCCCCGAGACTAACAATTATCAGTCTATTTGCATTGGATTTGTCTTCACCAGACTAGTTAGATTACTATTATTTGGATATGTTTATTATGTACTCTATTATTCAGTACTCTTATTATGACTAGTTGTTTTACATATATATAGATGAGATTAGATTCATGCTTGTGAGTGTGGACTGGAGTTCACTTATAGACTTACACTGTAGATGTTATTTGGGGATCCACTAGATTAAGAATCTCTGAATATGTATCAATTGGCCATTGTCGCGTGACTCGTTCCTACATATTTTGGGACTAGACGTAACATTTCACATCCCTTTTCCGGAAACAGTTATCTCCATTGGACTACGAGAAGCAAAGATAGATGAAGTGGTAGTGCTTACGAGCAAAAGTACGCGAAAAGTGTACAAGACTACACTACTTAATTCCACAAGCAAGTTCAGTTACATTGGGTATCTCCACTTAAGACAATGACATTGAGGAAGTAAATTGGTCTTTATGAGTCAATTCAAAACAAATTGACATTGTTCGCCATTCAAGACATTAGATATGCTAGCAAGAAGGCCTTCGCCATCGAGACAAAGAATAAGAAGCCCGAAAATAAGGATGAGAAAGGGAAGTATTTGTCTAAGGATAAGGAGCACGACATGTGAGACTAGGATCACAAAAATCTGCAATGTGATCATTACGATCTTAATAGCCATGATAAGGCTAGTTGTTAGCTCTTACATCCAGAGTAAAAGACGACCAAAAGGGCAAGTTCAAGAAGAAGATGGCCGCTATGATTGTTAAGAAAGTGGAGTTGGAGGACTATAAGAATCGAACCTAAAGATTACGTTGATGATGTCTTCAAAACAGAGGGACCTCATGATCTTAGGTTGATAAGGAGTCCTTCCATCTCATGTTGCGAGTGAAGCAAAGTATAGTAGGGGACCATATTACATAAGGAGTCAGAAGAATTTGATTTTTGAGATCTTGGTAGCAAAACAGGGGCCGGAAACTACACCACACCTGCAGCCGTATTCTTTGGTGTGCATCTGAAAGGAGGCAGAGTTGAAGATAGCGTGCCAGTGTGAATTTGATTTGCTCTTGCTAAAGAGTACGTCGATATGATGGCGTATGAGGTACTACCACTTGATGTCTGCCAAGTGATATTGGGGGGACCATATCTGCAGAGACGAGATTATGTGTTTATACCAGATAGAAAATGTTGATTCATCAAAGGATGGAATAGACTTCTACATAAAGGCAAGTCAAAGGAGGATCGGGTATCCCTCTAATAACATCATTGGAATTCAAGTGTTTGGTAAACACAAAAGGTCGTTTTATACTTTTGCTTACTTTTGCTAGTGAGGCCTAAGGAGGACGAAGAGACACAAAAAACTCACAGTTTGATGAGTCGTGGAAGACCTAGTTCGGAGAAAGAAGCATTGGTGGAGAAGTAAAAGACTTGTTCCAAGATTCGAAAGGGTTGCTACTGAAAAAGGTTCGTAGAGCTAGGATTCATCTTAATCATGAATCATCCTTGCCTAATATGGGCATGTGTCGACATGATGTGCCGAAATATAGAGAAGCACGTACATCCAATGATAAGGATGAAAGCTTCCCATATCTTCGTTGTTCTTTCAATCGAGAAGTTCACAGTTCGACATAGAAGGCACATCCGAGGCTTGTTTTGGGTTACATGTCCCAAAGTCCACTCCACTTGAATTTGTTTTAAGTGGGAGACGATGCTTACCAGCTCGACTTGCCACCATACATGCAATGTACTCTGTATGAATGCAGAGTACTTGAAGTTGTTCGAGTTGTTGAAGCTTGACGGGAAAAATAGTATTAACACGGTGTTGCCTACAGAGGAAGACATCTTTGCAGAAGACATTTTTGCAGAGAAGGAAGGGCTATTGAAGGAGGACTTTATCTTGGAAAGGAAGTTTCGCAACACTCGATAAAGACAAATATTTCTTACTGCATATGAAGAAAGGGCTAGTTCCCATAGAAAGTAAATTGGTATCGAGAATCTGAGGGAGATAAGCTCTTCCACAACCTAAAGCTATGGGCTCGCAGGATTCGGATTCCTAATCTTTTTAGAATTAGGATTCCTAGTATTTAGGATTAGAATTCTTTTATGATTACATTCTCTTTTCTTTTTTATGGAAAATGTGGGATAAGTTAGGATTTATAACTTAATCTCTATGGGATTAATTGTTTTTAGTCCTACTATAAGTTAGGAAATATTGGTGGTTGCCTACGGGTATAAAAAGAGAGCCTGAGGCTCTATTGTAAGAATTTCTTTCACAATTAATTTTGTGTTTTCTTACAACTCAAGAGACAAGAATTTCATAGTTAATAAAACTATCTTGGAGGTGATATTCTATCACCATTATTAAATTTTCTTTTGTCCTTCCACAATAAAATTCTCTATTTGATTCCGGGTCCTTCAAATTAGGAAACTTATAAACCCTAATTTGATCGATTGGGATCATCAGTTGAAAGAAAGAAGCTTCGGAACAAAAAATGACATTTGCATGGATTTTCCTAAATGTACAGGGAACTTCTCCCTAGTAAAAATCACCCTATCCTTATGTGTCCGCAATGACATAAGCATCTATCTGGGTCCTACCCGATTGGACAATTATAGTCCAGATAATGCATTAGATGAAGAATGTTATTCTGCAGTTATAAGATTTATATTGTTTCTGTATTATAGTTTCTAGATTTTCATTATATTAAAGTTAAACAAACCTGCAAGTACATAGTTAATTATTGTTACTGCAGACATGGACTTTAACAGAGTTGAATGGAATAAGAGGATTCAGACTTGACCAAAAATTTTGGGATATAGGCTTTATTGTTGTTGTTATTTTTTTGGTCGTATATTTAGATTTACATATTGCTAAAGAAATAGACATGTCTAATACCATGTTGTATATTTAGAGTAGCCATGTTTAATACCCATGTCTATGTTGGAGTTCTAACATGCATGCACATATCACCAAATCTTAAGTTATTTCTGTGTGGAAATTCGAAATATATGATATATTGAAATTTTAAATGCAAAAAAAAAATGCAAGTGATATTTGGTTGAATATTCTTCAAATGTGGTTGTAAACCACCAGAATAAGAAGAAGGAAATATTTTGGAACATGAAAGTAAACAAGTACCTATGCTAAAGTAGTTATAGAAGACTCCTTCAAAGCCTGAAATGTTTTCAGGCATTTCCCCTTCAATAGCAACATCCTACAAACAAATTGATGCTTTTCATAAAATAATACAATAATGTAACACTCAAGTTAGAAGGACCATGCAGTACTAGCATGCTTGAACAGTACTGCTTATCCTAATTGTGATCAGTGTGTGAGTTGTCATTATTATGAAGATGATTGAATCATGTGATGCAGACACATGGACAAAAGGATTACTAGACATTGACAAACATCAAAAGGATATTCACACTTGATTACAATATATGTTACCTGGACTCGGATACGGGTGTCTGGTACGAGTACATATCCAAGAGTCGGGCCCTTCAAACTCATAATTGAAGGACACACGGACTCGGCTATAAAGGATCCAAATTTTGGATTTGGGTACTAAAATATGACTATTAAACTAAATAGTAAATATATTTGAACATGGTTGCATAAAAAGAAAGCATGTAACTAAATTTGCATGATTTCACAAAAAGACACGGCATGTAATTAAATTTGCATGTCTTCATAAAAGACATGTAATTAAATTTGCACGGTTTCAAAAAAAACATAGCCGTTAATTAAATTTGCATGATTTCATAAAAAGACACTTGTAAGTGAGTTTCTATGGTTTCATATATTAAAGTTTATAATTAAATTTGCATGATTCATAAAAAGACGCATCTTGTAATTAAATTTGCAATGTTTCATAAAAAGACATGTAATCAAGGTCAGCCCTGAGCATGTTCATCTGGAGCGACCGAAACAGAGCCCTCTTATATAAAGGGCCCTTAATTTTGGAAGTTTGTTATTATAATAGTTTTATAATGCATAGTTAAATATGATAATCTATTAATGAAGCTCAAGTGGCAAAGTGCTTGTTTTGCATGTGGGAGGTACAAGGTTCAATCCCGTACATCTCTATTTTATTAATATTTTTTTAATAGTTTTTATATCAAAAACCTCTAGTCTCTACAAAAGAATACATGTTTCAAGAAATAATTTGATATATTGTCGAACAAAATTTTAATTAGCAAGTAAAACAAAAGTTTTTTTTGAATAAATGTCTTTTTAATTTTTTTATGTGTATTATTTGAATTTGTTTTGTTAAAATAGCTTTTACATGCCAGAAATCTGTAACATTTGCGGAAAATAAATATAAGGTTGGAACTTGGTATAATTTGAACATAATCATAATAAGTAAACACGACTTTTTGAAAAATAAAAGATGATTCAAACAAAAATGCATTTGAATCAAAAAAATTCTTGCTAGTATGAATATTGACCATTTTCATTAACATGCTTCGTTTTCTCTTTGCTAACATGCTTCGTTTTCTCTTTGCTAACAAGCTTCTTCTGCAAATAAATTTTTGTAGATTTTGTAGATTTGAGTAGTATTTTTCAAATATTTCGACGTTATAGCCGTTCGATCAATACAATTCTTCTCAATACATACACACTGGTCATTTTTTAAGAAGAATTAAATTAAACTTAGCGCCATTAACATATAACGTCGATTTTTTTAACATAAAATAGGGTCTTATATTCAATTTCTGAACAGGGTCCTCGGAATCTCAGGGTCGGCCCTGCAGGTAATTATAAACTACTAATAAAATTTACTGAACTAGTTGAACAAGTCCCTAAGGGACCTTCCCTTCAACTGCCCTACTATTTTACTACTAGACTACCATATTAAAATTTAAAAAAAAAAATTGAGTTGCACCCCACTTTATTTACCCAAATTCAAGGTGCACCCCACCCAATTGTCATAATATAAGGTACCCCCCTACCACACACTTCTGACAAAAACCGTCTCTCACTGACGGACAACTCCTTTGACCAAAAAATTTGGAGAAAAATATCCTCCGTACATTGTCTTATTCCCTGCAGACGCCATCGCCGGCTACCACCTCCACGCCATGCTAGCCTTCCCGATTGTCACCACGAAGGATCCGATTGTCACCATGGAGGATCGGATACAGATCCCATACCCATGTCCTATCGGATCGACACAGATACTTCTCTTTAAAGTGGTAAATGAGATTATAGTACAAGAATGTTATGGGTTAAAAGTAACATTATGTGAGGGGCTCTTTATGTAGTGCCTTAACAATGTAATTTTGTAGAACTTTGGATATGTACATATAGTAGTAAATTTTCTTTATTTTAGCAAAAAATAAAGTAGGTCAAGTTAGAAAGATATGAGGATAAATATGCAATAAAACAAGGTAAATAATAAATATTTTATCAAAGAGAATAGAACTAACAAGTACAAAAAAGGTGCCGATCAACAGTTCACATCTGGCTATTGTAGACCAAGCCATTCCCCATGAAAGATCATTAGATGCCCCATAACTCACACTACAAGCAGTCTTAACTTGCATGGCAAGTATTCTACTAAGAATTTGCACCAGATTCTACCTAATAACATAAGTATGGGCCTAATCCACTATGCAGTCTTAATTAATACATTAATTAAATAAACCTTTACACTAGAAGAGAATGAGACACGACCAAACAAAAATTGGGTATAGGCTTTGTTGATGTAATCAAGTTAATAGACAAGTTCCTTCATATATAGCAGGTCATAGAACAAAGACATCTTGCTTGCATAAGAAAGGATCTCTGTGTTCATCCTTCCAAACAATGGTGTTGCACATAGGTACCTCAACAGCATTAATCATCTCAAACAATATCCTCAATTTCCATATTAATTTGTTCCTGCCCCTGTAGCATCGACGACATCTTGCTTGCGAGAAAACTGAAGACAGTCTCTCTCCAGTTAACAACCAAGGTTCTGATATCTCATATTTGGTAATGATCCGTAAGGGCTTTCTAGACACATTCTAAGCATTTAAATCGCTACACCATTAATGATAACCTGCACTTCTCTAGATTGGTACTTAATGTCAAATGTCAATTATCACAAGTCCAAACTATCATCCTCTTTAAGCATGTCTAGGAAGGAGCATTCCTTAATAACTCAAGATATGCTTTGAAGCATTTTAATTCCCACGAACATTCTTTAACGACTCATGACAAACATGCCCGAGAAAAATTGATCCTCGCGATGAACAAAGGCAGGACACACCACAAATGTTGGGCATCGCAATGGTTGAGGCATTTGGTATGGGAAGGGGAAATCATGGGTTCGAAGTCCGGGGGATAGTGAGTAACCGGACCTTATAATCTCAGAAAAGGTGGGGGACATACCGACACAATAAAATATGACACAACTGGACATAAAAGGCCAAAATATAAGAGGTAGATTACAAGTACAACATGCAAGACAACTCATATTAAGCACATTTTTAGAGCAATACTTTTTGCAACCGCCCAAACCTGCAAATGCTTCCAGTAAGCAATAGCGAAAACAACAAATTATTCCAACTATTGGTCAGAAATATGAATGATTTTCTTCCATTCAACCTAGTAACGGCGACTTCCTAGGACCCGAGGCTAACACATCAAAATTTCCAAGTGCCACAAAATCGATTAATTGGCCGATTTATCAGATAAATCTCTAATCAGACACGGAATTAGCGCATAATAATAATATAACCGTGTAACATAATAATGTGTGGTGTCAATATGCAGGTATGCCTTTCGGTATACAACCACATTTATATGACGTATACCTTGCGATTGCATATCCACCAAGATCCTCAAATCCAAATTTCTGATCAATTATTTTAGGCAATCACTTGGCTACCATAATGGCCCACACAAAATCAGTGTAAGCATCTATATAATGTGCATAAATTTCAAATGGGTGCCTAATGATATCGTGAAAGAGGGAGCTGATCACTACACACCCTTGGAGCTATCAGATGCATATCATCTCAACTCTCAAGAGTATCCACCATCCACATAGGTTACAAGACTTGCATAATAAGATTATATCCGACTACAACATAAAGGAAAGCCACTAGAAGACTATTAAAGGCAATACCAGGCGCATTAGCTTTTGAACTACTAGGTTCAACCTTTTCAAAATAAAGTAAAGACAAGAGCATCTTAAGATTCTTAACCTGACACACATGATATCAGAATAGACTTCAGCAACACCATGTAAAGTACAGTGTTTAAGGGTTTCCATCTATGTTGCACATTGCAATTCAGACAAGCCGACACGGCGACTTCGAAAAATTAGGACAACATGCCAGGTGGCACACCTATAATATATAGAGACAGGTTGCGCATATTTGGAGTATGTACCTCACATGGTTGTGAACTTCGCCAACGTGATGAGGAATCAATAGGACACCTATTCTCTAAGTGTCCGTAGTGTAAGGATATCTGGAGTGAGAACAGTTGGAGGCTTCAGTTGCAAGTGAAGAAACACTACGTTCCAAAGGAGAGGTCCAGGATATAACCAGAACATTTTGTTGGAAAATGTGAATGAATATTTGTTATAATAATAATATCTTTATTTTTTCTATCAACGAATCTATGAAAAGGTGTATGAATCTTTTCATTGGAAAAGGTGTACGAATCTATTTATTGGAAAGGTGTCCCCTTTCCATCGTGTCTCTTTATTTCTATAAATACAAATATGTTTGGAGCATTCAAGCATTCATTCAATTCATCCATATTGCATTAGTTAGTCTAAGAGAGAGAGACAACCAACGTTGCTTCGACGAGTTCCTACGGTGTGAAGTGCTGCTACTGAAGAAAACAACCGTTGTATCCTGGGAGACTAATCGCCATTAAACCGTAAGCACTAGTGCGGGACGAATATTGTCTTAAGGACATTGAACCAAGTTCAAGTCTCGGTATCATTTATTTATTTTATTTATATTTTAATTTCAGAGTCTGAATACAGAGTTGGAAATATTTCTAATAACAATCTTAAGACAATATTTTTTTTGAACTTTCTCAACTCTGTTATTGGGTCATTGCTTCTTCAATTTCTCTGGTGTCTTACACCACATTATTCTCATGAAAAAATTTCCCATGGCGATCACGGTGGGACAAAAAAATCTCTTCTATAGAAGCCAGGACAAATGTCTTGAAAACAGGACAAAAAGGAAAAAAGCGCAAATACATTGGAGGCTCCGGTCAAGGAACCTACTCCGGTCAAGGAAACTATAAAAAGTTCAAAGGTAAATGTCACATATGCAATAAAATGGGACATAAAGCTGCAGATTGTCGTAGTCGCAACTACAACAATTACAACAAGAACAAGAACAAGGGACGTCCTCACCAGGCTCATATGACTGAAGATGAACGTCTGGCTAAGGGTGTTGACGACCTGGTTCTGACGGCAGTTGTTTCTGAAGTGAACATGGTAGAGAGCAACCCAAGAGAGTGGTGGGTCGACACTGGCGCTACCCGCCACATATGTGCTGAAAAGGCTATGTTTAATACCTGTCAAAGCGTCGACCAAGGCGAGCAACTCTTCATGGAAAATTCTTCATCATCAAAGGTTGAAGGACAAGGGACGATCATTCTGAAAATGACGTCGGGAAAGGAACTGAAGCTTAACAATGTTCTGCACGTACCTGATATTCGGAAGAATCTGATTTCCGGATCTATGTTAAGTAAGCATGGGTTTAAATTAATATTTGAATCTGACAAATTTGTACTCACCAAGAGTGGAGTTTATGTGGGGAGGGGTTACCTCAAGGAGGGCCTCTTCAAAATGAATGTAATGACTATTATGCCTAATAAGATGATTAATTCTTCTTATATCGTTGAGTCCTCCCATATATGGCATGGAAGATTAGGTCATGTTAATTATGATTCAATCAGGAAACTCATAAACATGGACTTAATTCCTCGATCTGCAATAGATTCAAATCATAAGTGTGAAATATGTGCAGAAGCATAATTAACCCGTACATCCTTTCAAAATCCGGTTGAAAGAGATACCGAAACGTTGGATTTAATCCATACATATGTATGTGATCTAAAAGGCATACAAACGAGAAATGGAAAAAAGTACTTCATCACATTCATCGATGACAGTACTCGTTATTGCTATGTCTATCTTATGAAATCAAAAGATGAAGCAATAGATATGTTCAAACACTATAAAACTGAAGTAGAAAATCAACTTAATCGAAAGATTAAAGTTATCAAAAGTGATAGAGGTGGTGAATATGAAGCACCTTTTGCAGAATTCTGTGCAGAACATGGAATTATACACCAAACTACTGCACCATATTCACCGCAATATAATGGTATCGTTGAACGAAAGAATCGAACAATTAAAGAAATGATGAATTCTTTATTATTAAGTTCAGGACTACCAGATAATTTGTGGGAAGAAGCTGTACTTACAGCCAACTATCTTTTAAATAAGGTGCCCCACAAGAAAAAGGATAAGACGCCATATAAATTATGGAAAGGAAAGAAACCTTCCTATAAATACCTCAAAGTGTGGGGATGTCTTGCAAAAGTGGCAATTCCTTTGCCTAAAAAGGTTAAAATAGGTCCCAAGACCTTTGACGGCATATTTATAGGATATGCTGAAAACAGTTCTGCTTATCGATTTCTCGTACATAAGTCGGACATTCCGGAGATACATAATAATACAATTATTGAATCTAGGAATGCATCTTTCTTTGAGAATATCTTTCCATGTAAGAAGATACATGAAAGAGAAACATTAAAAAGAAATTATGATGACATTATACATACTGGTCAAAGTGATGCAGATAATGAATTTGCCGATAAGGAAGATGTGCCTAGACGCAGTAAGAGGTCTAGAATATCAAAGACCTTTGGACCTGAATTTCTAACATTTATGTTAGAAAATGAGCCTCAAACTTTCAAAGAAGCAATATCTACACCAGAGGCACCACTTTGGAAAGAAACTATAAATAGTGAAATAGAGTCCATTACGCAAAACCATACATGGGAATTAGCTGATCTTCCTCCAGGATGTAAGTCATTAGGCTGTAAATGGATATTTAAGAGGAAGATGAAAGCTGATGGAACTATTGATAAATATAAAGCAAGACTGGTTGTCAAAGGATATAATCAAAAACAAGGAATTGATTATTTTGATACATATTCACCAGTAACAAGGATAACATCAATTCGGATGTTAATTGCAATAGCAGCATTGCACAATCTTGAAATACATCAAATGGATGTGAAGACTGCCTTTCTGAATGGTGATCTAGAAGAAAAAATCTACATGAATCAACCAGAAGAATTCATAGTAGCAGGTAAAGAAAGGAAGGTGTGCAAACTAGTTAAGTCACTATATGGACTTAAACAAGCACCGAAACAGTGGCACCAAAAGTTTGACAATGTAATGATGTCAAATGGATTCAAGATCAATGAGTGTGACAAATGTGTGTATTCTAAAAATGCACAAACTGGATATGTCATTATATGCCTATATGTAGATGATATGCTAATAATAGGCAGTAATAATAACATAATCCAGGACACAAAGAAGATCTTAATCAAAAACTTTGACATGAAAGATCTGGGAATTGCAGATGTTATGTTGGGAATTAAGATTTCTAAAACACCAGATGGGCTGGTATTATCCCAATCTCATTACATTGAGAAGATTATAGAAAAACATAATCAAAATGATAATAACATTGCAAAAACTCCAGTAGATTTAAATCTACATTTAAATAAGAATACTGGAGAAAGTATCTCACAAGTAGAATATTCTCGTATAATTGGGAGCCTTATGTATGTCACGAACTGTACGCTACCGGACATAGCTCAATCAGTTAACAAACTGAGCAGATACACGAGTAATCCAGGAAAAGATCACTGGAAGGCTATTATTAGAGTACTCAGATATTTAAGATACACTAAAGACTATGGATTGCACTATACTAAATATCCAGCTGTACTCGAAGGATACAGTGATGCAAATTGGATATCTGATACTAAAGACTCGAAATCCACAAGTGAATATGTCTTTACACTTGGAGGTGCAGCAATATCGTGGAAGTCCTCAAAACAAACATGCATAGCCAGATCAACTATGGAATCTGAATTCATAGCTTTGGATAAAGCAAGTGAAGAAGCAGAGTGGCTTCGAAATTTCTTGGAGGACATTCCAATATGGCCAAAGCCCGTACCAGCAATCTGTATACATTGTGATAGTCAATCTGCTATCGGTAGGGCACACAGTCATATTTATAACGGTAAATCAAGACACATTCGAAGACGTCATAATACTGTTAGACAACTTCTCTCTAATGGCATAATCACGATTGATTATGTAAAATCAAAGGAAAACCTTGCGGATCCACTAACTAAAGGTTTGACAAGAGAGCAAGTATATAAGTCATCGAGGGGAATGGGCTTGAAGCCTATGATAAAAGAAGTTCCATAAAGGAAAACCCAACCTAGTTGACTGGAGATCCCAAGATCTACGTTCAAAGGGACAACCTAATTATGTGAAATTCTTAAATGACACTGACGAGTATTTAAATACTCATCCCATTCTCTAGGATGACAAATAGTAGTGTCGCCTGCAAAAAAAAATTAGGGTAAGCATTGCTTTTAATGATTCCTATGACTTGAAATTCAAGTGGAGTATAGCAGGATACTCTTATTAGGAAGTCACCTATATGAGTGTGGAAGTGGGGCCGCTTCTATGAGAATTACAAGGCTGAATTCTCTAAGAACACTTATGAAACCAGGCATATGTTCAGGGCCAAAATGAACACAACAATAGAAGCAATATTGGTCGGAAAGAAGTTGTGTGATATTTATTGACTCAAGTTTACAACAAAAAGCTGCACAGTTCAAGACATCATGTTCACTGGATAGCTAGTAAACTCGATAAATATTTACAAGGGAAGGTTCAAGGCCAAAAGCTACCTATCCTGGTACAATAACTTTTCAAATGATCTCTCTCTCTTATGTCTACTGGAGTCTGTATTGTGTCTGCATTGTACACAGTCAAATATTCATTCATGTAGGGATTGTTGGAAAATGTGAATGAATATTTGTTATAATAATAATATCTTTATTTTTTCTATCAACGAATCTATGAAAAGGTGTACGAATCTTTTCATTGGAAAAGGTGTACGAATCTATTTATTGGAAAGGTGTCCCCTTTCCATCGTGTCTCTTTATTTCTATAAATACAAATATGTTTGGAGCATTCAAGCATTCATTCAATTCATCCATATTGCATTAGTTAGTCTAAGAGAGAGAGACAACCAACGTTGCTTCGACGAGTTCCTACGGTGTGAAGTGCTGCTACCGAAGGAAACAACCATTGTATCCTGGGAGACTAATCGCCATTAAACCGTAAGCACCAGTGCGGGGCGAATATTGTCTTAAGGACATTAAACCAAGTTCAAGTCTCGGTATCATTTATTTATTTTATTTATATTTTAATTTCAGAGTCTGAATACAGAGTTGGAAATATTATTTATCTAGAACGAGCATCTCTATGTACTGCCAGGCTCACTCAACTGTAAGTGGGACCTGTTGGCACACCTGGCAAGAAAGAAAAAGGAGGACATTCTAGAAAAAGAGTACAAAGGATTAAATTGTTAACAGGTTAGGATGAAAGAGGACAAAGCTGCTCTTGGGAGGATGCCAAAAGAAGAGTGAACCAGGGAATAGAAACTACTAGATCCTTAGGGTTTGAGATATAGTACCCAAGGACAAGAATAAGAGTAATTAAGTTGATACTCGATCACTTTAAATCTATTATGTTTTTAATATCAATAAGATTACCATTTCAAACATACGTATATAAATTTTGTAGTATCTATTTCGGACCCTTCTTATGAGTATCCGTATAGGTGGTTCAACCGTTCAACGACTTCAGCAGTTGCGAATCAGGCTTGGAGTTATTGGTTTTCAAAGAAATTTTAAAAAATATATATATTAAGAAAATTGGAAAAACTATATTTCATACATTTCAAGATAATTGTTTGTATAATTTTGTTGTTTTGTGTTAGTTTTGAGTGGAATAATATTCAACATTATTGAATTTTTCATCCAAGATATTGTTGTTTATTTACTTGTTTTTAGATGAAGTACACCCACAATAGATAGTTTTCAATGAAATAATATTAAATAAACAAAAATTACGAATTTAGAGATATACAACTTCGACAAATGATAATGATTATTGTATTGCACATTTATATATATTATATATTTAGCCTAGTTAGTGTAGATTTTAGTCTCATATCAAAAAAAATGACAGAAAATGTAAGTCACTATTGCCTATATATTATAGTCTCATTCCTAAAATAATCAAGTCAATTATTGTGGAGCCAACTTTTTAATTGGAACATTGTTACTTGTTGGAGCAAGAAAGAGACTCTTGTTGCCTACTCCTCTGCTAAATCCGAGTATCACTCATGGCTCATGTGGTTTCCAAGCTCACGTGGATGAAAAGTCTATTTAATGGTATGGATGAAAAGTCTACTTAACGATATTGGTTCTCTCTCTTCACCAACTATCCTAGCTAGCTATCCTCTACTGTTATAATCAGGACGCCATTCACATTGCAGAGAATCGAGTTCTCCATTAGCACACAAAACACATAGAGATTAATTGCCGTTCCATTCAAGAGAAGGTTAAGCTTCATAAGGTTCAGCTCACGCATGTTTCTGCCACTTCTCAAACCGTCGATTTCCTCACCGAGGCCTTGTCTCAGTTTTAGTCCCATATCAGGAAAATACTACGAAGGGTGAGTTACCTTGCCTATATATTGTACTCTTCAATCCCAAAATAATCAAGGCAATTAATGTTGAGCCACCTTATCAACAATTACAATATGAAGATAATAAGACACATTGTAGAATACTAGAATGTTGATCTTTAACATGACCGAAGCAATGTATCGACACTGTATATTCCCTACTTCTCTTTTTCTTTTAATTGCACTTTTGTTGAGTTAGCGGAAAAGGGAGACCCAATGTAGGAGTCACTATTGGATCAAATATGCTACGACTAACACATACAGATACCGGTCAATACTGCGAACCTTGAAATATATAAGTAAAACTTGTTTTTTTCATTTCACAATATATTAATCTAGTTTTAAGGAGACGTTTGCTAAGGAAGGTATGTTGAGGAAGTAGCTAACTAGCTACTGTGAGGAAATGCCGAGGAGGAAATGTTGGTTGTTGTCAAGATATGTTGCTTGCTGCAAGGAGCAAATGCCCTGGAGAGAAGTTTGCTCTGTGGAGGAGATGCCAGCATGAGGCAAGAAGTGTTTGGGGAGGCACGTGTTACATAAAGGATCCGGTTTCGATGGGTTGTGATCGATAATATTAGCAAGAGAGAAAGAAACGACAATATTCGCAAGATAAAGAAAGAGATGAGGCATTGGTACTTGAGTCTATATAGGGAGATCACAAATAGGTATGGCTATTTTGTTAGTTATGTAACAATTCTATCTCAAGATGCGTATTTTATCATATTCTAATGTTCTACAATTTAAAATATATTTTTGGATATAAATTTTCAATAATAGATTATGTCAAGTAGGGAATGTTGTGATCATTAGAATAGAAAATAGGATAAATATTTATATAACTATTAGCACTGCTATTATTATTATTCTTACTATTAGTAGGAGTAGGGTTTTTATTGTGCTAATTAGCATTAGTATTTGTAGAAAATAATGGTTGGATAATTTTATTGATGGACTACTTCACTACTTATAGGGAGTCTAGCTCCTCTACATACTACATATTCCGATGTGGGACTAAAAGTCCCTTATTGACTCTCAACACTCCCCCTTAAGATGGGCGATAGATATTGATCATCCCCATCTTGTTACATAGCTTCGACGGACTTAATGAACTAAGACCCTTAGTCAGACAGTCTGCAACTTGTTCTTCTGAGCGGACATGGTCAATCTTCAGTATCCCTTGTTCCAGCTTCTCCTTGATGAAGAATCGATCAATCTCAATGTGCTTCGTTCTGTCGTGCTGAACTGGATTGTTAGCTATACTTATTGCAGCTTGACTATCGCTCAGAAGATGTAGTGGTGTTCTCTTGTCTAGCTTCAATTCTGTCAGCAACGTTTTCACCCACAGCAACTCTGACACTCCCAGAGCCATTGCTCTGTATTCTGCTTCAGCTGTCGAGCGTGCTACCACAGACTGTTTCTTGCTTCTCCATGAGACCAGATTACCTCCTACAAAAACACAGTATCCCGTGGTAGACCTTCTGTCGTCTATGCAGCTCGCCCAGTCTGCATCACAGTATCCCTCAACTTCTATGCGTCCATTCTTCTTGAACCATAGCCCCTTTCCCGACGTTCCTTTCAGATATCTCAAGATCTGAAATACTGCTTCCATATGACCCTTTCTTGGATCATGCATGTAGCGACTCACTACACTCACCGCAAATGAGATATCAGGGCGAGTGTGTCCCAGATAAATCATTCTCCCTACAAGTCTTTGATATCTTTCACGATCAACGGGCTCTCCTGCTTCTGCTCCCAACTTGCACTTCTGGTCAATTGGAGTGACTGCTGCTTTGCATCTCAGCATCCCTGTCTCCTTCAGCAGATCTAGTGTGTATTTTCTCTGTGAGAGAACAATTCCTTGTTCGCCTTCACACACCTCGATACCTAGAAAGTACCTCATCGCTCCTAAATCCTTCACTTCAAACTCCTTCGCGAGTTTTGACTTCAGCTTAGTGATCTCGTCTTCATCATCACCTGTGATCACTATATCATCCACATATACAGCAAGTATAGTGATGTGGCCTCTTGCATGCTGGAGGAAGACCGTATGATCTGCATTTGTTTAACGGTATCCCATGCCTGTAACAGCCTTTCTGAATCTAACAAATCAGGCTCGAGGAGATTGCTTAAGCCCGTATAGCGACTTCTTCAGTTTACACACCTTTCCTTGCGACGTCCCTCCGTTTGATTCCGTCGCGTAGCACCCTGGCGGGAGCTCCATGTATATTTCTTCTTGCAGGTCCCCATGAAGAAAGGCATTCTTCACATCCAGCTGGTACAGCTTCCACCCATAGTTCGCTGCAATGGAGACCAGAGTTCTCACGGTGCTCATTTTTGCTACTGGGGCAAACGTCTCATCATAGTCTATGCCATATGACTGGGTGAATCCTTTTGCAACCAACCTCGCCTTGTATCGCTCGACCTTTCCTTCTGGCGTCTCTTTCACTGTGTACACCCATTTGCATCCCACAGCTTTTTTTCCTTTGGGTAATGGAACCAGCTCCCATGTCTTATTTTTCTCCAGTGCCCCAAGTTCTTCCATCATTGCAGCTTTCCACCTTGGATATTTCTTTGCTTCCTGCCAACACTTGGGCAACGAAGTAGAGTCTAACGATGCAATGAAGGCTCGATAATTCGCAGAAATGTTAGAATAAGACAAGAAGTTGGCAATGTCATGTTCGTAATCATCAAAACGAGCAGGAGCCTTACCCGCATTGATGCGAGAAGATCTCCTTAAGGGAGCAATAGGTGGTGGAGAGATCATACCATCCGAGTCGGAGAGATCCGCATCAGAATCCGAGTGATTCAGTGCGGGGGCAACATCTTCAGGAGTTGGAGCAGGAGTAGACAAGGGACTTGGTACAGTAGGCACAGGGCACGGCATAGGCACAGTACTGGACTTCTGTTGTCTCCTTCTGTAGACTTGGAGCTCCTTAAGGGAGCAATAGGTGGTGGAGAGATCATACCATCCGAGTCGGAGAGATCCGCATCAGAATCCGAGTGATTCAGTGCGGGGGCAACATCTTCAGGAGTTGGAGCAGGAGTAGACGAGGGACTTGGTACAGTAGGCACAGGGCGCGGCATAGGCACAGTATCGGACTGCTGTTGTCTCCTTCTGTAGACTTGGAGCTCCTTTTCCCTTGTCTGTTGCTCCCCCTGCGTAACATATGTATCTTCTTCTTCATTCTCTGTATCTGAGTCACTGTACTCTCCCCCTTTCGTCCAGTTTTCTACAACCGGACACGGAACCGATCCGACAACCACATTTGGGCTTATTATCTCCCCCTCACATCTAACACCATCTGTGGTAGGTGTGTCACCAAATGCTGAACCGTCATCCGAACCATAGTATGGTTCGAGTTCTCGGAATGTAACGGCCATGCTTACAAACATCTTCCGCTCGACTGGACTCCAACTGGCATAACCCTTCTGAGTCGCCGTGTAACCGACAAAGACACATTTAACTGCCCGAGGATCCAATTTGCCAACACCTGGCCTATTATCCTGGACAAAGCACACACATCCAAAAACTTTTGGTGGAACAGTGTATGTAGTTGCCCCAGTAAGCATCTCCAATGGTGTCTTCCAGTCCAATACTTGAGATGGCATTCTGTTGATGAGATAAGAGGCCGTCAATATAGTCTGCTCCCATAAGTGTTTAGGGACATTCATAGCCAGCATCTTCGTCCGTGCGACTTCCAGCAGGTGTCTGTTCCTCCGTTCCGCCACACCATTTTGAGCCGGAGTATAAGCACATGAAGTTTGATGAAGTATTCCATGAGTGGAAAAATACTCAGCAACCCGCTTATTAGTATACTCCGTCCCATTATCGGACCAAAAACACTTAATTTTAGCGCCATATTGTGTTTCCACCCGGCGATGAAAGTCCTGAAATGCCTCAAGGACGTCACTTTTATTCTTCAGAAGGTAGACCCATGTCACGCGGGTATAACAGTCAATAAAGGTGACGAACCATCGAAAGCCGTTAATCCCGATTGTAGGACAAGGGCCCCATACGTCCGAATGTATCATATCAAAAGCAGCTGAACTCCTATTCCCCGTGCTCACATACGAGGGGGGCGGAGGGGGGGGGGGTCGGCTAGGAGGGAGCGGGAGGGAGGTTGCTGGGGTCGGGGTTACTTCAGGGGGGCGGGAGGCTGCTGGGAGGGAGCGGGAGGGGGGCGGGGGGGGGGGGGGGGGGGGGGGGGGGTGGTCGGGCTGCTTCAGGGGGGGTGTTCGGCTAGGGTGGGGGAGCGGCTAAGGGAGGGAGGGCGGCTAGATCGGGGTGGGGGGGTCGGCTAGAGAGAATTTTGTTTTCCTTTTTTTTTGTAGAGAGAGTTATGGCTCTGATACCATGTAGAAAATAATGGTTGGATAATTTTATTGATGGACTACTTCACTACTTATAGGGAGTCTAGCTCCTCTACATACAACATATTCCGATGTGGGACTAAAAGTCCCTTATTGACTCTCAACAGTATTAAGTATCATTATTAATATTATTAGCAGTGCTAGCTTATTATCATTATTGTCATTGTGTTGTTATTGTATAGGAGTGGAATCTCTAACCCTAGTCCAATCCTAAACCTTAAACCTTGGCTAAGATCCTAAACTAATTCATGACTTAACCCTAGCAGTAATACCCATTATTGACCATAACCCTAACCTTAACCTAATCCCAAACCCTTAGCTAGACCCTAGCCTAACCCTGCCCTGCTGTTGTACGATAGGGGATCGGCTTGCCTAAGCAGCATTTGTTGCTTGGCATGCAGGGACTTGTGAGGGGCTTGTGAGTGCTCTAAGGTAGCATGGCCTAGTTGGACGAGGTGGAGGTGGACCATAGGTATCTATAGTAGGCTGGAGAAGTAGCATGAGGTGGCAAGTAGAATGAGTTGGCATGGTTGAGCAGTTGGGTTAGTAGGTAGTGGCAAGGGGTGGGTAGGCGAGAAGCTTGAGGGGTACAAGCAAGAGTTGGAGGGAAGGACTTATCTATATCCTCCACTTCTTTCATTTATTCATTCTTTATTCCCCTTCTTCTCCTTCCTAGAGAGTTTGAAGGGGAGAGAGAGAGAGAGAGAGAGAGAGAGAGAGAGAGAGAGAGGGTGGTGTTGGTGTTGGAGTGGAGAGATAAGGTTTGGAGCCAAGAGTAGAGATAGGCATGGAATAGGCTTTATATCGACCCTAACATAGCTTGGCAAGTGTAATTTTTCTTCCCCTCTTTAGTTTTCTTCTATGTTGTATGGGTGGGGAGCTAGGCGGGACGGCAGGGTCTAAAATTAGAGGGGCAGGGTGGGACGGGATCAAGGCGCTATAATAGTACCCTCCTTAGTATACAATATATAGATTGTCTCTCATGCCAAAAATTCAAATTAATAAAACTAAACCTTAGCATTTCCTAGTCTCAATATTAATTGTATGTTACCAAATGCTAGAAGTAAAACTAAATTAATATGCATAGTCTCATAGATCAATAAAATAGAAAGGGAACAAAAAAAAGATTGACATACCTTACCTTTGAGTCCTTGACTTGATATTGAACTTGATGGCTTGTTATTGTGAAGAATACTGAAGATAAAGAGATGAAATACTGAAGATGAAGAGATGAAGTGATGAACTAGATGAGGCATGAGATGATGGAGAAAGAAGCCCAACAATTAGTTTTTTGGTTTGCTAAATATTCTTGGGTCAAATCTTATTTGTTACTTGTAACTTGTAATTAAGTTTTAGTTTTCAAACACAATTTTTTTACTTATGTCCATGAACATTGGATTATTAAAATTTTGGGTCTCTAGCATATTACATAATTATACTTAAGTCCCTGACCCCATCTATTATAATTCCTTGGTAACAACTAACAAGGCCAACTAATTTTAAAAAGATACCTTGCCCAATCAGCGCCTGGGCCTAGGCAGATCTTCTAGGCGCCAAAACACAAGGACGGGACGTCCTATATTAAAAAAAAGTATGGGCGCCAACAAGGCGGCGCCTTAAACCTATGTTACCCGAACTCTCCACTTTTAGAAGAAGTACCCGTGTCGACCCGATAGGACATGGGTATGGGTATGAAATCCGTATCTGATCCTCCATAGTGACAATTGGATCCTCCATGGTGACAATCGAAGACTGGTAGAGAAGTAGATAGTTTATTTTAATGTGGTAATGATGTAGATAGTTTATTTTAATGTGGTAATGATGTAGATAGTTTATTTTAATGTGGTAATGATGTAGATAGTTATTTTAATATGGTAGACTGGTAATTAAGTAGTAGGGGAGCAGAAGGGACGGTCCTTAGAGACTTATTCAACTAGTTCAGTAAAGTTTACTAGTAATTTATAATTACATATTGTCGTTTTATGAAACCTTAGTCATATCCCCGTACCCGTACCCAAAATTTGGATCATTTTCAGCCGAGTCCGTGTGTCCTTCAATTATGAGTTTGAAGGGCACGACTCTTGGATATGTATCCGTACCCGACACCCGTACCCGAGTCCAGGTAACATAGCCTTAAACAACATAGGTTTTCTTCTTTTCATTTTCATAGCTGAAGTCATGTTAACCATGGAATCCATGTACAATCATTATCAATTCCCTCTTGTGTAGCATTTAGAACTTGTAAGAACGAGTCACTAGAATATAATTGATAGTAAGACAGTAATTTAGTTATTGTGAAGCTTCATGAGTTAAAACTTGTGTTCACACAAATTCGGCATTCATTCTGGCATGTCCATACTTCCCAGGTTTCCATGCAACTTCTAACAAGAAAATGTGAAGTTAATAATTACAATTTGAATGAAAAAAAAAAACCAGCCTATTAGGGTTTCCAAAAAAGGATGTTCAAAATACAATATCTTCTCGTTTCAAACTATCCAGCCCTAACATCCTTATTTTGATTTACCAGTAAATTGGATGTTTTTTTAAGAACTCTTGATGTTTTAAAAGCAGTATGGAAGAACTTGCTTGATAAGTTGAATTTAAAAATCAAAGAACTGAATAATGACTACTATACAAAAACATGCAAATGTTTTCTAATATCTACAATTCTATATGGCTGTTAATCTGTAGCGGATTCATGTGCTAACAGTACCCACGTCAACCAAAATCAATGAATAAGTGAATGGTGTCGGAATCAGGATTTCACTCACGATGGTGCCGGAAGCAGGATGTTCAAAAGAGAATTTATCATAACATTCTTTCACAAAATTTGAACATAGCAGATGTAGCATCATATTATCATTTCAGCGTCATATTATCATTTCACAATGCAAATCCTACAGGGGCGCAGGAATGTTAACAAAAAACCTAATAAAGCTGAAATATTAAAATGAAGATAACATTGCAATTCACAACCTCACTTAAAGTGCATTCTCCAATCTCTCTAAGAGAGTGTGGTAGCTCTACTTTTTCTCCTTCTGGCATCAAGACCTTGACGTGCCAACTGCATCATGAAACTTTTATTATAACAATGACAGATCTTTCCATGTCTTAATGAACAACAGATGATCTTAGTTCCAAAGAGTTAGAAAGACTGTTAGACAGAAAATGTAAATCAATCCTACCTATCAAGGTGGCAAATAGGACCAGTAATTGCCTTATGAAGATACCTTTTGACAGCTGACCGCCATGCAAAAGGAAATGAACCTCCCTACAGGAGTATAAGTTGAAGGTTAACATTAACTCAGTGCTATAAGAATTGCACAGACATGAATAAGACACAACCCAATATAGACATGAAGACATATTGCACCAATTATAGTGTCCTAATGTATTTTAGAGTGTCCATGTTGTGTCCAATTCGTGTCTAATGCAACACGGTACTGATTTATGAAGTGTCGGTGCTCACAAGGTGATATTGCAGCAATCAAACCGCGAAACTGCCAAGGTAGTCAAAGGCACAAGGCGCACTGCACTCAATGCGCAAATGGTCCATATCGACCGAGGCACAAGGCGCACTTAAGGTTCGCGCCTGAGTGAAGCGAGGCACAAAATTAAAAAATAATAAAAATATACATAAATAAACTACTATTGTAAGAAATAAAACCAAATAACATATTAAAACAAAAAATAAATAAAAAATAACCAAGTGAACTAGCAGAACAACAGTACCAGTTAACGAACTAATAAGAATTTGTGTTCCCCTACCACGCTTTTAGCAAATTTTAGTTTTTTCAGTTCAACTGTAGCAAACTTTGGCAACCGTGGAAAGGACTACATCCCTCCACTTGCATGAAGTAAGATCTATCCCTATCTCAAAGTTTTTTTTGAAAATTAAAGAAATAAAAAAGGCACGCATAGGTGCACCTTTTCTTGGTTGCGCCTTGCTGAAAGGCACGCCTGGAGAAAGGCGCATCGCCTAGTGAGGTGCGAGACGTAACTGTTGAGGCGCACCTTAGGCACGCCTTTGACTATCATGGAAAATGCCAAAATGAAGATGGTCTTACCCAACCAAAACTGCGTGAAAGATCATTGCCAGTTCCAAGAGGAATAATAGCTGTTGGTGGAACTGGCTGTCTTTGCTCAAAAAGTTCTCCAAGACTTGATAGTACCCAACCTACAGTACCATCACCTCCTGCAACCTGTATAACAAAACAAACAAACAGTTTGGAAATTACTTATACACCCGAAACAGGAAAAAAAATATAGGACAATTATTCAACATACCACAATTCTCAACTTCTCACGAGTACCCCTTGCACACCTGTCACCAAGTTCAGCCAGTGTCTCCAAGCAGCCTAAACCGTAATTAACAAACTCAGGAGGCTTCACACTTGAGAGATCAATCACCTGCACCAATGGAAGTAACAACTATTTATTAATTTCCAGCAATAAACCATAACTCAAACATGAGCATTCTTGGATCTTCAATAGAGATACCAAGTTATATTGAAAATGGAACAGCGTGATACATGAGGCGCTATGCTGAACGAGCATGAATAGTAAACGACACAATATGGACAAAGAGATGCAGACAGGGTACATATTTTGTGTTGTTATTGGTGAAAAAACTAATTTTAAAACATTATTAGTTTGCACTTTATTTCTGACTGTTTTCAACATTGATGTGGGCTATTTATCATTTCTAAATCGCTAAATTATTAGCCCATTGATTCCTATTAAAACATATTTTAATTGTTGGATTGAGGGGATGATTGTATATATAAATTTTCTATTTCTTCATTTGGATATGGTCTCTTTTGGAGAAGATAGTCTCTCATTCCTCCTTCCTTCACCAAATTCTATCAAGTCCTCATTTTTATTCCTCTGGGCAAAGCAAAGTTCGGGTCATTTCTTCCGAAGCTGTGTGTGGCAACGGGAAGCCGGTAGCAAGGAAGTTTTACCCCTGGAGGATTTGAGAAGAAGTCTGCACATAGACCTCGAATAATCTCTTAGGAGAGTGCTTCGTACACGACTTCCCCGTAGACCGGTATCTCTAACATTTTCTTCTTTTGTGGAAAAATTAATAAATATTTTCTAACAATCTAAGAGATTATTCATGTAATTATTTTACATGTCTTCTTTAACTTTTGACAAATTTGATACATACAGTTTTACATACTTTTCTAACCGGAATAGTCTTATTTTGTTTAGATTCAATTTCATATCCTGTTTAGTGAATTGCCAAGTGTTCACACGAGAATGCCACAATGGTTAGCATATTTGTTATTGCCGGGAACGCTGGGGCACGCTATTCGATGGAAAACACAGAAACTGAAACAATTGTAAAGACAACGTTTCAAATGCAAATCCTTAAAGAAGGTTTTGCAACAGAGATCCAGAAGGATTCTGCAAATTACGAGATCTAAAAAGATATCGTAATACACGAATAATCTAAAGAGATTTTCGTGATTGTAGCAAACTGGCAGTAGTGCCTTCTAAAAATAAGATACTGACAGAACTGCTAAAGGCAACAGAAGGATGACAGGCGAGAGATGGAAATGCTGGGGTGAATTATCACCGTTGCTCAAAGCTTTATTCGCCCTCTGCGAACAGCTTCCAGGAACCAGCAAGGTTGACGGAAAACCTTGGAACACTCCTGCTCTTCTGACTCCTCGGAAGACGGCGAACTCCTCTGGCAATGGCTGTGCTCTTCTCTCTCTGTTTGAAATAACAGAACCCACGCGTACTAAAAAGTACTAGTGTTTGTGTTAAAGAACACGCTCACTACTCTGTTGTGTTAAAGAACACTTAGAGTTTTTCTCCCTGGAAATTCTGATTACTTCTACACTCAGAGAGAGGAGAGAACCTGCATATATAGCCCACGGGGCGGTTGCCAAGCAGTTGCCTGAACTTCAGGGTAGTGGCAGAACCACTCCTGAAAGTGCAGCAACTGCTGCAACCGTTCCCGCTCTAATATGCAGCCAGCCATACGCACACTGCGTACGTTGCGCACACTGCGCACTCTAAGCACGCTGCATACGCTGCGCACACTGCGCGTACTGGGCGTACTGGGCTGCGTAACTGGGCCAGCGTAACTGGGCTCGCGTAACGGGTCGCGCAAGTGGCTCGCGCAACGAGCGCAACTTAAGCGCACTATGCGCCTAACGACGATGCTGACGTGCTAAGTGCAAAGTGCGCCAACAAAACGCCACATTACGCCTCATGAGCCCTTGAGCTCGAGTCCGAGTCCGAGTCCGAGCCCGAGCCCGAGCCCGAGCCCGAGCCCGAGCCCGAGTCCGAGTCCGAGTCCGAGTCCGAGTCCGAGTCGCTAAGCTCCTACGGAGCTTAGCTCCATGGAAATAAATTTCCAAGAGCAAAAAGCTTACAGCTTCTTAATTGTTGATTAAGCCTTTATACCATTAATAATTAATCCCACATGGCATACACCCATGTGCATCTCCATAAAGAGAAAAGACTCATATATGTAGAGATACACATTCCTTTCTAGCCGATGTGGGACTAAAAACCAAAACAAAAGGCTACAACTCCAACAATCCCCCACATATCTCTATATATATGAGTACGAGTGTTCCCCACAGTAACTGTCCATTATGCTTTTAGGATAGATGCCACTTAAGACTTGAATCTTCCCACGTGAGTCAAAAATCAAACTATAATACAAGAATGGACTAAGCCTTGAATTCTGCATTATAGCTGAAATTCTTTCCACTCACATAATGTAGTTACATGTGCTTCTGGCTACACATTAAAGGCCCTGTGCCAGCCTGGTTTCAGTGTATAATTTTGGGTGTCTACAAGTTTACCCTCAAGAGACGGCCTGATATCTCTGTCATACACTATAGGTGAGTTCATTATAAAGAGACATGGCATGAAGCGCTTTGCGCTTCCCTTGCGGTGCTACGCCGCTATGACATGGCTTAAAGCCAAGGCCTTACCCCGTACCGGAAACCTCATGGTAGTGTCATACTACAGTAGCATGAGGCAACCGCCTCTTTGTAGTGCCAAACTATCCAGCATGAAGCCTTAGGCTCCCTTGCGGTGTTACGCCGCAACGACATGGCTTGCAAGGCCGAGGCTTTATCCCTAACCGGGTACCTCATGGTGGTGTCGTGCCACTGTAACATGAGGAACTCCTCCTCTTTGTAGTGCTGACTACACCCCTCTTTATTTTTAACATACAGCATTAGGCTAACTGCCTATTTCGGTGCTACGCCGCTGTGACTTGGCTTGTAAAGCCGAGGCTTTATCCTATTCCTGGGCAACACCCCATATATAGGAACCTCATCGTGGAGTCACCCCACTGTAGCATGGAGTTTCACTCCTTGTAGTGCTGCTCTACCGTGCTTCCTGTAAAGCACACCAGGCATTCACTCTGCCTGAGAACTCATTAAGGCAATTAAGCCAACCTTCCCACAGGAACCGTTTTCCGCAAAAAACAACAGTAGACAACAGTGGTTATAGGTCCGTAACCTCTCCATGCCCAATAGAACATGTACCCACCGTTCCTGATATTCTTCCGATTAGTGGTCCTCCCTTGAACCAAAAGCTAGATGCCTAGTAGATAAATCTTTGAACTATTAGCATAAAACTTTATGGTAGGAATACAATAATCCAATATCAGAATGCCTTCAAGCCTATTTTACAAGCTGTGTCATTGACCAGCTGGCGCTTAAGGCCCTTGGTGAACGGATCCGCCAGGTTCTCCTGACTCCGAACATCAATCACTGCAATAACACCACTCTTGATAAGATCGTGTACTGCCCTGTGCTTCAACCGCACAGTCCTCTTCTTCCCGTTGAAGAGATCATTTGATGCCACCGCCGCAGTCGCCTGGTTATCGCAGTATATCGGTATCGCCGGTACTTGCGCCCCAACCACTGGAAGATCATACATGAGCTCCCGAAGCCATTCTGCTTCCTCGGCTGCGGTATCAAGTGCAAAGAACTCAGATTCCATGGATGACCGCGAGAGCATAGTCTGCTTCTTCGACTTCCACGATATAGCAGCTCCACCCATTGTGAAAATGTATCCACCTGTGGACCTCTCGCTCTCCACCTCTGAGCACCAACTGGCATCACTGAAGCCTTCCACTACCTGCGGATCTCCGCTGTAGTACAGTGCATATGTTTGAGTCTTCTTGAGATATCTCATAACCCGTTTCACAGCTTTCCAGTGTTCAGCACCTGGGTTGCTCATGAAACGACTCAGCATTCCCACGGCGAAAGCTATGTCAGGCCTTATGGCAGTAGTAGCATACATCAAACTTCCCATTACGCTTGCATACTCCAGCTGTCTGACGCTTTCCCCTGAATAAGGCTTCAGCTTCAGATCACACCTGTACGGCGTATCGATCCCTGGAAGATCCCGATACCCATAACGAGTGATCATTTTCTCAATATAATGAGACTGTGACAGCGCTATTCCAGTGTCTGTCCGGATGATCTTGATCCCTAAGATCACATCAACTTCCCCCAAGTCCTTCATACTGAACTTGCTTGAGATGAACTTCTTTGTCTCCGTGACAAAGCTAATATCCGTACCTAGGATAAGCATGTCGTCCACGTACAGACAAACGATCACACCTCTTCCATCAGCGAACTTCGTGTAAACACACTTGTCCGTATCGCTGACCATGTAGCCATTTGACCTTATAACTTTGTCAAATTTCTCATGCCACATCTTGGGAGCTTGTTTAAGACCGTACAAAGATTTCACCAACTTGCAGACTTTGTCTTCAAGACCCCTGATGACAAATCCCTCTGGCTGTTGCATGTAAATCTCTTCGGTCAGCTCGCCATTTAGGAAAGCCGTATTCACATCCATCTGATGTATCACCATCTTATGTATTGCTGCGAG
Organism: Iris pallida; assembly: GCA_029216955.1. Taxonomy (NCBI): domain Eukaryota; kingdom Viridiplantae; phylum Streptophyta; class Magnoliopsida; order Asparagales; family Iridaceae; genus Iris; species Iris pallida. Next base: position 252,677 of record JANAVB010009399.1, on the reverse strand, counting down.
AGCAATCAACATTCTGATGGTGGTCATCCGGGCTACTGGAGCATACGTGTCAAAATAGTCAATCTCCTGCTTCTGAGAAAACCCCTTGGCTACCAACCTAGCCTTGAACTTGTCAATAGTTCCGTCTGCTTTCTTCTTCTTGAAGATCCATTTGCATCCGATGGGTTTTGCTCCTTCAGGAAGATCAACCAACACCCAAGTGTTATTTGAGGTGATGGAATCAATTTCATTGTCAACGCCTCCTTCCAGAAAATCGCATCTCTGGTCTTCATCGCCTCATCATAGGTAAGCGGATCTGCTTCCACATGATAGGTGACAAAGTCACTTCCGAAGTCCTTCGGCCTCCTCACACGCTTAGCTGACGGCTCGGCTTGTTCTGGTTCAACCGTTGTTTCAACAACATCTTCTTGGACCACATCTTCATTGAAGACTTCAGTTTCTTGCGCACCCTCATTATTCTCCGGAACATCCGGAAGAACAATATTCTTGTGCCTTGCAAATTTGTCTTCAAAATATTCTGCGTCGCGAGATTCAATGATATGATTTGACTCAATATCAAGAAATCTCCGAGCATCACTCTTCTCGGCATACCCCAAGAAGATCGTCTTAGTAGTCCTTGTCCCAAGCTTCTGAATCTTCAGATCTGGAAGCTTGACATATGCCAGACACCCCCACACTCGAATGACATTCAAGTTAGATCTGACTTTGAACCAGAGTTCATGAGGAGTAATGTCAGAAGTTGCATGAGGCACTCTATTTAGAATAAAAGTGGCCGTCAAAGCAGCTTCTCCCCAGTAGCACTTAGGAAGACCAGCAGTCAACAACATTGAGTTAATCATTTCTGTTAACGTTCTGTTCTTCCTCTCTGCTACTCCATTTGATTGAGGAGAGTACGGAGCCGTAGTCTCATTGACAATTCCATGTTCTTTGCAGAACGATGCGAATTCATGAGACCTGTACTCCCCACCTCGATCACTTCTTATCCTTTTGAGTTGTTGTCCAGTTTGCCTCTCAGCTTCGGCTCTGAACTCCTTGAACTTCTCGAATGCTTCGTTTTTAGCCTTCAGCAAGTAGACGAACGCATACTTTGAGAAGTCATCGATGAAGGTTATGAAATACTTCATCCCGGCCTTTGTAGAGAACTGTTTGAAGTCACAGATATCGGAGTGTACCAACTCCAGAAGATCTGTACTTCGATTAACCCGAGGAAAGGGTTTCCTTGTGATCTTTGTTTGAGCACAAACTTCACATTTCTCTACCTTACCCCCACATTTGGAGATAAGTCCTAGACTAGACATTCTGTTTATTCGTTTACAATGAACATGTCCTAGCCTATTATGCCACAACTCAAGAGTATAAGCAGAATGAGTGACTTCATTAATTACATTAATTACATTGGACTGATTTACAAGCTGAACTTTGAACATTCCTTCGGTATAAAAAGCTTTCCCGAAATATGTTCCCTTGATAGACATCACCATCTGGCCAGCATTGATGTCCATCCTGAGGCCTGCATTGCAGAGTAGGCCTTCCGAGATCAGGTTCTTGGCGATAGCAGGAACGTGCTTCACGCCTTGAAGCGTCAGAGACTTGCCCGAAGTCAGCTTCAACACCACCGTCCCGATCCCGAGCACTTCAGCTTGTGCCTGGTTCACCATCATAACCACTTTAGAAGTAGGTATATAGGTGGTGAACCACTCCTTACTGGAGCAGACATGGCAGGAGGCTCCAGTGTCTACCCACCAGTCAGAGTCAGTCCTTACTGCATCAACCTGTGCAATCATAGCAACTACGTCAGTGATCATTGATACCTTACTAGGCTCTCCCTGCTTTGATTGCTTGGTCTTTGCTTTACACTCATTCTTAAAGTGGCCCTTCTTGTCACACTTGAAGCAAGGCATTTCTGACTTTGGCTTCTTTTTCTTGATAGAAGTTCCCTTAAGTTTTAGATTGTCAGGGTTCTTCTTCTTGCTGTGGAAAGTCGCCTGCTTTCCCTTTGGTTCCTTGGTCTGAACCAGATTGGCGTTAGCCAATTGCTTGGACAGTGTGTCCACCTTCAGTTGAGCCCGCATCTGGTCCTCAACATAGATTTCCTGTAGGAGATCTTCAAGGGTGATCTCCAACTTCTTCCTATGCATGTTTGCATAGAACTTGCTCCACCCAGCGGGGAGCTTTGAGACAATCCCTCCAACAACAAACTTGTCGGGGAGGGGCATCGCCTCGTCTTCCAACTTCTGTCGCAGTTTCAGGAACTCCTTCACCTGCGGCAGCATAGACTTTTCGTCCTCAAAGAACCACTTGTGATATTTTTCAACCACAAATATTTTACTGCGGTTCTTGTCTTCTTCGTAGAGTTTTTCTAGAGACTCCCATATGTCTCTAGCGATATTCTTCTTAGAATAGGATTCTGCAAGGGAATCCTCCATAGCATTCAGGATAAGGAGCCTGCAAATGCTATTTTCTCTTCTCCACTTGGCCTGAAGTTTAGTAGCCGCAGAGATTGCGGCAGCAGACCCAGTATCTGGAACGGTAGGTTCCTCTTCAAGAAGCACGTGATCCACGTCTCTGAGTTGAAGAGTGAGATAAACCTTCCTCTTCCAGACTTGATAATGCTCTCCATCAAACTTTTCTAACTTACAGAAGTCAGTGTTGAGGAGTGAAGCATTAATGTTTTCCATCGTAGCAATAAAGCTTTGAGATTGTTATTGCCGGAAACGCTGGGGCACGCTATTCGATGGAAAACACAGAAACTGAAACAGTTGTAAAGACAACGTTTCAAATGCAAATCCTTAAAGAAGGTTTTGCAACAGAGATCCAGAAGGATTCTGCAAATTACGAGATCTAAAAAGATATCGTAATACACGAATAATCTAAAGAGATTTTCGTGATTGTAGCAAACTGGCAGTAGTGCCTTCTAAAAAGAAGATACTGACAGAACTGCTAAAGGCAACAGAAGGATGACAGGCGAGAGATGGAAATGCTGGGGTGAATTATCACCGTTGCTCAAAGCTTTATTCGCCCTCTGCGAACAGCTTCCAGGAACCAGCAAGGTTGACGGAAAACCTTGGAACACTCCTGCTCTTCTGACTCCTCGGAAGACGGCGAACTCCTCTGGCAATGGCTGTGCTCTTCTCTCTCTGTTTGAAATAACAGAACCCACGCGTACTAAAAAGTACTAGTGTTTGTGTTAAAGAACACGCTCACTACTCTGTTGTGTTAAAGAACACTTAGAGTTTTTCTCCCTGAAAATTCTGATTACTTCTACACTCAGAGAGAGGAGAGAACCTGCATATATAGCCCACGGGGCGGTTGCCAAGCAGTTGCCTGAACTTCAGGGTAGTGGCAGAACCACTCCTGAAAGTGCAGCAACTGCTGCAACCGTTCCCGCTCTAATATGCAGCCAGCCATACGCACACTGCGTACACTGCGCACACTGCGCACTCTACGCACGCTGCGTACGCTGCGCGCACTGCGCGTACTGGACTGCGTACTGGGCTGCGTAACTGGGCCAGCGTAACTGGGCTCGCGTAACGGGCCGCGCAACGTGGTCGCGCAAGTGGCTCGCGCAACGAGCGCAACTTAAGCGCACTATGCGCCTAGCGACGATGCTGAAGTGCTAAGTGCAAAGTGCGCCAACAAAACGCCACATTACGCCTCATGAGCCCGAGTCCGAGCCCGAGCCCGAGCCCGAGCCCGAGTCCGAGTCCGAGTCGCTAAGCTCCTACGGAGCTTAGCTCCATGGAAATAAATTTCCAAGAGCAAAAAGCTTACAGCTTCTTAATTGTTGATTAAGCCTTTATACCATTAATAATTAATCCCACATGGCATACACCCATGTGCACTACATGTGCATCTCCATAAAGAGAAAAGACTCATATATGTAGAGATACACATTCCTTTCTAGCCGATGTGGGACTAAAAACCAAAACAAAAGGCTACAACTCCAACAATAATTTTTTTTAAAATCAGAATTTCATTATGAACATCCTGTTACCTTGAGTTTCAGACCATCTAAAACAAGACTAGAGAAACTAAATATACCGTAACAAAGGCTCAAACCCTTCATGGCCACTCCTGACTTTCACAGACAGAATCTTTAATTGGACACTTCAACAGGAATTTGTTTGTTTTGATCGATTACATTTGAAGATAAATTGAAGAATGTATCCGATAAGTTGCTTTGTGTGATATTGGTGGAGTAGAAGAGTCATCTACGTGATATATTATTTACTACTAAGTTTTAGATAATTATGTAATCAGATACATGTAACGTGATTTTTATTTGAATTAGTCTGATTGTTTCTTGATAATTTTGTAGTTCTACATGGTAAATGTAAATTAGAAGATATTCGTAGTTTTGTACATTTCTTGCTCATTCCTGGGAATGGACTATAAATGGATAGGACCTGATGAGTTAGATTTGATTTATGATTAACAATTAAAAAAAGACAAGATCGGAGGATGTATGTGAAAAGTTGCATTTGTTATGCATTTTGTCTTGGAACTTCTTTTACATACATTACATGATACATTCATTCTTTATTGTTTGTGAACTGATTTAGCTAGATTTAGATTGGTAAACTATACCTGATTATACAAAATCTTTACTTAATTCGGAGGAGTAAATATGGCTTCATCTTATAATGGCACCATAACTAGAAGTATCCAGATTAAGCAAAATAGATAATATGATGTGATACACATAAACCCATACTGTGTATATCCACAATAGGTATATTTACATTTTCAGTCCACTATTTCTTTAGTAGATACTTAAATTCTCTCTCTAAAATCTGGACTGTTAGACGAGCAGAACCAGTTAGGAGAGAGAAAAAAATGTCTAAATTTATTTTGTCACAGTTATGGCTTGGGATAATTGGATACTTCATTGTAGAAAAGAAGTACATAAACAAAGGAGACGATTAGCCTCCTTCTTATTCTCTACCCGATGTGGGACTAAATCCAATAGACTTCTCAACACTCCCCCTCAAGATGAGCGATAAATATCAATCATCCTCATCTTGTTACATAGTTTAGAAATACTCAAGGAGCTAAGACCCTTAGTAAGATCATCTGCGACTTGTTCTTCTGAGCGAACTAGTGTTCTAAAAATCGGCCTAGGCGCTAGACGGCCGCCTGCCGCACCGAAAACCCCCAAATCAGCCTCCTAGGCGCATGTTCGGCCCTAGGCGGGCCTGTTCGGCGCATAGGCTGGCCTGTTCGGCCAAGTCGGCCCCTGTTCGGCCAAAGCGGAAAATTCAAATTTTTGAATTTTGAATTTTGAAATTTCAGAAATTTGAAATTTCAGTTTTGAAAATTCAAAAAAAAATTCAGATTCTAAAAAAAATTAAAAAAAATCATTAAATTTAATAATAAACAAATAAAATTTCAAAATTTCAACAAAATTCAAAAAATATATCAAAATTTTTCAAAAGTCAAAACCCAAAACTTCAAAATAAAAAATAAAAAAATTTCTATGCGGCCGCCTGGGCGGCCTAGGCGCAAGGTGCCCCTTTGCCGCACCGAATCCGCCTACTGAAATTTATAACACTAGAGCGAACATAATCAAGCTTTAATGTTCCGTTCTCTAACTTCTCTTTGATGAAGAACTGATCGATCTCGATATGCTACGTTCTGTCATGCTGAACTGTATTTTTAGCTATACTCAATGCAACTTGACTATCACTCAGAAAGCGTAACGGTGCTCCTCGATCCAACTTCAACTCCGTCAGGAGAGATTTTACCTACAGCACCTCTGACATTCTCAGAGCCATTGCTCTATACTCTGCTTCAGCGGTCGATCGTGCTACCACAGTCTGTTTCTTGCTTCTTCAGGAGACTAGATTATCCCTTACAAAGACACAGTACCCTGAGGTGGACCTTCTGTCATCCATACAGCTTGCCCAATCTGCATCACAGTATCCCTCAACACACGGGTGTCTATTATTCTTGAACCATAGCCCTCTTCCAGGAGACCCCTTCAGATATCTCAGAATGTGAAAAACTGCATCATTGTGGTCCTTCCTTGGATCATGCATGTAGCAGCTTACTACATTCACAGTGAATGAGATATCAGGACGAGTGTGGCCTAGATAAATCAGTCGGCCTACTAGTCTCTGATATCTCTCACGATCAACGGGCTCTCCTGCCTCTGCACCCAACTTATTTCTTAGGTCAATCGGAGTGACTGCCGATCTACAACCCAGCATGCACGTCTCTGTGAGCAAGTCTAGTACATACTTTTTCTGAGAGAGGACGATCCCATCTCTTCCTCGAGCCACCTCGATCCCAAGAAAATACTTAATCATTCTCAGGTCTTTGGCAAGTTTTGACTTTAGCTGGACAATCTCCTCCTCGTCACCTGTGATCACTATATCATCTACATATACTGCAAGTATGGTGACATGAGCTCTCGCATGTCAGAAGAAAACCGTGTGATCTGCATTGGTATGGATGTATCCTATGCCTGTGACAGCCTTCTTGAATCTCTCAAACCAAGCTCGAGGAGATTGCTTGAGTCCATACAGTAATTTCTTAAGCTTGCACACCTTTCCAGTTGACTGCGCAGTGCAAAACCCCAGAGGAGTATCCATGTATACTTCCTCTTATAGATCCCCATAAAAAAAAGCATTCTTCACATCCAATTGATGCAGCTGTCGCCCGTGATTTGCTGCAAGGGAGACCATTCTCAAAGTGCTCGTCTTTGCTACCGGAGCAAATGTCTCATCATAGTCGATGTCGTAGGAGTGAGTGAATTCCTTTGCAACCAATCTTGCCTTGTACCGCTCCACGTTCCCTTCTGGCGTCTACTTTACCGTGAAGACCCATTTGTATCCAACTGCTTTCTTTCCTTTAGGCAATGGAACAAGTTCACATGTCTCATTTCTTTCGAGTGCCCCAAGTTCCTCCAACATTGCAACTTTCCATCTCGGATCTTCCTTTGCTTCCTGCCAACACTTAGGCAAAAAGGTGGTGTCTAACGATACAATGAATACTCCATAAGTGGGGGATAGATTAGAATACGATAAGAAATTAGCAATGTCATGTTCATAACCATAACGATTATGGGATCTTCCCGCATTGCTACGAGAAGATCTCCTCAAGGGAATATGAGATAGAGAAGAGGAGACCATATCATCCGAATCTAAGGGATCCGCATCCGAATCAGAGGGATCTGATGTGGGTGCTTCTTTAAGAGTTGGGCAAGGTTAGGTGAGGGACGTGACAAGTAGGGGTAATAGGCACAGTATTGGGCTTCTGCTTTCTCCTCCTGTAGACCTTGAACTCTTCTTGAGCTGTAGATTGTTCTAAAGACTGCTCCTTCACATGCGTTGGTTCCTCCCCCTATGTTGGATCGTTACTTTCTTCCTTCTGATTGTGTGTATCCGTATCGCTTTCACTTTCTCCACTCTCACTATTTCTCCTTGTTTCCTTGGACCATCTTTCCTAATCGGGCATGGAACTAACCCGATAATCACGCTCGGGCTTATCTCCCCCTCACTCCTAACACCTCATGTGTTAGGTATGTCATCAAATGAGAAGCCTTCACCTGAACCATTGTGGTAGTATGGATCCATTTCTTTGAATGTAACATCCATGCTCACGAAAAGCCTTCGCTCCACAGGATTCCAGCAAGAATATCCCTTCTGGGTCCCTGATTAGCCGACAAAGACACTTCACTGCTCGAGGGTCCAACTTTTCCACACCAGCCTATTATTCTTCACAAAACATACACACACAAACACCTTTGGAGGAACAATGTATTTGTTCTCACATGTAAGCTTCTCGAACGATGTTTTTCGTCCTAACACCTGAGAGGACATCATGTTTATTTGTTCTCACATAATGTCCTCTCAGGTTCCATTTCTTTGAATGTAACATCCATGCTCACGAAGAGCCTTCGCTCCACAGAATTCCAGCAAGAATATATCTTCTGGGTCCCTGAGTAGCCGACAAAGACACACTTCACTGCTCGAGGGTCCAACTTTTCCACACCAGCCTATTATTCTTCACAAAGCATACACACACAAACACCTTTGGAGGAACAATGTATTTGTTGTCACATGTAAGCTTCTCGAACGGTGTTTTTCGTCCTAACACCTGAGAGGACATCATGTTTATGAGATATGCAACTGTCAACACGGCATGCCCCTACAAGTATTTGGGGACATTCATAGCAAACATCATCGACCGAGCCACTTCCAACAGGTGCATGTTCTTCCGCTCTGTCATACCATTATGTGCTGGTGTGTAGGCGCATGAAGTCTGATGATGTATCCCATGTGCTAACAAGTACTCTTCAAGAGCTTTGTTGGTGTATTTTGCCCCATTGTTAGACCTCAACATCTTCACATTAGCATTGTACTGCGTTGTGACCATGCGATGATGTAGAGATTTTAAGTAATTAATTGTTATTGGAATAGAGACTACATATATATAGGAGAGGCTAGCCTCCTCTCCTATCATTCTAGGCAATGTGGGACTAAAGCCGAATAACACTTAACACATATATCAACGCTCCCCCTCAAGATGGACGAAAGATATTCACTAAACCCATCTTGTCACATCCACTCATCATGCTGATAGAACTAAGCCCCTTTGTCAGTCCGTCTGCTACATGATCTTTGGTTGGAACGTAGGCCAGCTCTAGTACTCCTTTCTCCAGCTTTTCTTTGATGAAGAATCTGTCAATCTCGATATGCTTGGTCCTGTCATGCTGCACTGGATTGTTGGCAATACTAATAGCTGACTGGTTGTCACACCATAGCTTCATCTTGGCTTCCTGGTCCAGCTTTAGCTCCGTCAGCATATTCTTCAACCACAATAGTTCTGTGACTCCCAAGGCCATAGCTCTATACTCTGCTTCAGCTGTTGATCTGGCCACCACTGACTGCTTCTTACTCCTCCAAGAGACCAAGTTGCCTCCTACAAATATGCAGTAGCCCGATGTGGATCTCCTGTCGTCAGCACAGCTAGTCCAGTCAAAATCACAATAGCCCTCGATGCTTACATGATTATTTCTTCTGAACATCAGTCCCTTCCCGGGGGCTCCCTTCAAGTACCTCAGAATCTGGTATACTGCGTCCATATGACCCTTCCGGGGGTCATGCATGTAGCGGCTCACTACACTGACCGCAAAGTTGATATCAGGTCGAGTGTGGCTCAAGTAGATCAACTTGCCCACCAATCTCTGATATCTATTCCGGTCAACTTCAGCATCCAGTTTGAACTTCTGGTCTATCGGTGTCGTAGCCGGTTTGCATCCCATCATCCCCGTTTTCGTAAGCAGGTCCAGTGCGTACTTCCTTTGAGAAAGAACGATTCCCTCATTATCTCGAGCAATCTCAAATCCCAAGGAAGTATCGAAGAGGGCCAAGATCCTTCACCTCGAACTCCTTGCCAAGCTTTCCTTTGAGTTGGGCGATCTCCTGCTCATCATCGCCTGTGATAATCATATCATCTACATATACCGCAAGCATGGTGATGTGGCCTCCACTCCGTCTGAAGAAGACAGTGTGATCAGCATTGATCTGCTGATATCCCATCCCTATCATTGCTCTCCTGAACCTGTCAAACCATGCTCGAGGAGAGTGCTTCAGTCCATAGAAGGACTTCTTCAGTCTGCAGACCTTGCCTTCTGTCTGTTTGGTGCCGAATCCTGGTGGTATCTCCATGTACACCTCCTCCACTAGATCCCCATGAAGAAATGCATTCTTTACATCCAGTTGGGTAGCTTCCACCCTCCATTGGCTGCCAGGGAGATCAAGGTCTTGACAGTGCTCATCTTCGCCACTGGTGCAAAGGTCTCGTCATAGTCGATGCCGTACGTCTGACTGTATCCTTTTGCCACCAGTCGAGCTTTATAGCGCTCAACCTGTCCATCTAGGTTCTGCTTCACAGTAAAAACCTATTTGCATCCGACTGCTCTTTTTCCTTCTGGCAATCTCACCAGCTCCCAAGTGTGGTTCTTCTCAAGAGCTCTCAACTCCTCATGCATTGCCGCTTTCCACTTTGGATCGTTCTTGGCAACCTGCCAATTGTTAGGTACAGTAATACTATCCAAAGATGCTATAAATGCTCCATGAGAAGAAGAGAGATGATCATAAGAAACAAACTTAGCAAGGTCCCAACCATATCTGTCCGGAGGATTTCTCGCATTACTGCGAGTAGTCCTTCATGTAGGTAGTGGTATGGGAGAAGTAGGAGGAATGATATCACCTGAGGGTGGTGGTGTAGATGAGGAGGATGGTGGTGTCTCAGGAGTTGGGACAGACGCATGCAAGGGACTTAGCACTGGCACTGTAGGTACTGGTCCTGCAGTTTGCTTCTCTCTCCTGCTGTAGGTAAGTAACTACCCCTGAGCCGTAGGCCTGATACTTCTTATCTCCTCCTCCTGTTCTGCTTCACCTTCATGTTTCTCCTCAACCGTGCCTCTATGCCATACTTCTAGATCGGTTACCACCAAGTTCTCCATCTTCCCCTCTCGCCTTATACTGGTAGTATTAGGCGTGCTGTGCGAAGTTCCCTCCTGGCGGTAATATGGCTCATACTCTCGGAAGTGGACATCCATACTAACGAACTTCTTCTTCTCTACTGGACTCCAGCACACATATCCCTTCTGAGTCACTGAGTAACCCACGAAGATGCACTTAACTGCTCTGGGGTCAAGTTTTCCAACTGATGGTCTGTTGTCTTTCACAAAGCACACACATCCGAACACCTTAGTGGGAGTATCCCGCTATTATTGCCTTGTAATACTTCGCATGGGGACTTCTATCCCAGGACTTTTGAAGGCATCATGTTGATAAGTTGAGCTGCTGTCAATACTGCATGTCCCCATAGATTTTGTGGGACATTCATTAGAGATTAGACATCCCTATTTACTGTGATAACACTAGCTCAATAAATCTCATAAAGAATCATGTTTGTCACTCTCGCACTAAACACATAGAGATTAGACATCACTTTCTTTGAGACCATGTTTTACAAGGAGATGTTGGTTTAGAGTATGTCGACACAAAACGTCAATTAGCTGACATATTCACTAAACCCCTAGCTGAAGATCGTTTTAACTTTATACAAAGAGAATTGGAAATTTTGGGCGTTGAAGTTTTATAATTAAATATTACTTCACCTAAATTCATAAAATTGTAAAAAGTATTTTGGTTATAAGCCGAAAGGGCCCTTCTGTCACACAGGAGTAAATAGCCTGAAGCGACACGGTATACTAGTCTTCGAACTACCGCTAGCTGGGATCCGGCCCCTACAGCTAACCCTAAATATTTGATACGTTTTGTGTATTCTTGGTTAATTAACATTAATTATTTCTCATCAACACCTTTATTTCATATTACTTTTTGTATTAATGTTAAAACCTGTATCACATTCTGTCCAAATCTGTCCAGACTACCTGGAGACCGAACTCGGACCGAGCTATGGCCGAACTCGAGCCGAACTCGGTCCAGGGTAGTCAGAACAGAAGCAGAACAGTCGGGTTCCCCTCTTTAAAAAAACCCTCAAACTTCATCTTCTTCATCAAAACAGCAGCCATAGCCACCGAAAACCCTAACCCTAGCCACCCCAAACTCCCTCCTCAAAGCCTCCCAAGGTCTAAGAGTTTGGATTCGGAGCTGTCTCGGAGTTCTCTTCCATCTCCTCTACTCAATTTCGGTATATCTCAATTTTCTTTCTCCACTTTCAATTTTCTAGTGGCTCCCAAAATTACTCATTCTTCCAAAAAGAAGAGGAAGGTTAGAGAAGCTTCCTCCTATAACGTCCAAGAGGAAGGATCATTTTCACTTTTTAGTCCCGCCATTCCGGACGGTGACTATTATGATGAATTCATTTTCGTCTCTTGATGCATCATATAAGTGGTTCGATGACTTTCACCAATGAAAAATTTGTCTGGAAAGTCCACTCAATTTCACTTTGTTTATCACTTGAACGTGTTTGAACACTTTGACTTAGAAAATTTAGTTCAATCCACGTATCCAATCTATTCAAATGTTATTCGCATATTTTACTGCAACCTCACGGTCACAAACGACATGGATAAATCTAAGGTCGATAGGATTGATATTGAATTTGATGCCGATGATCTGGCAATTATGCTTCATATTCCCAATTAAGGGGAAGCATTAGTTGGTATCACCAAAGTTCAATTTCCGGCCCACATAACTTTTGACTCTTTTCGTGATTCGTTCTGTGCACCAAATCCACGTCCCAAAGGTAGTCTTCGACCCAAGCATATGAACGACTACTTCTGTGATCTTCATCGGATGATATTTTCTGCTATTCTTCCAAAACAATCTTCTACCGATGAGATTACATACTTAGAACTCTTTGCTATTTACCATATCCAATTCCAAGTTCCTTTCAGTCTACCTAAGACTCTCATCACTGCTATGGAATAATGTCGCAAGAAACCGCGACAACTTCTAGAAAAATCCTTAGTAATATGGAATGATGTAGCCATGTTCAACTTGATTTCGATAATTGAGTTAAAACTCCGACTTTGATATGGAAAGCAAGAAGACGTCAAAGAAAACTACAGAAGAGTGCACTTAATCGTTAAGAAGACTTTTTCTACTTTTTTCTGTATTTTTCATTTCTTGAGTCTAGATTATTTTTGTGAGTCGAGATCACTGGTATCTAGAAGTTTAACCTCACAAAAATAAACCATTTTTTTGTCCCAAACCAAACCAACATCCAAAAGCCTTCTTGAACCAAAAATTTCCTGAAAACCTCTTAGCCGAACTCGGGCCGAGTTCTTACCGAACTCGGACCAAACTCGGTCCCCTAGGATCACTCCTGGCCAGCAGCAATTCCTAGTCTTTTGGATCTCCAACGTTCAAAATTCTAACGTTTACCCTAACAGAGTTCTGCCCGAACTCTGGTTCAAAAACTACTATAAATAGAGAAGAATTTGACATTCTAATCACTCAATCCATTCTTCATCTTCTCTATTTATTCTAAGCCTTCCTATTACAAAGAGCTTTCAATCTTTACATTTCCAAGACAACTCCCATTCTTCTAAGTGTTAGTGATTTCCGATTACGAGTATTCGAGTTGTATAAGCTTAGAGTATAAAAGCTTTTTCAGACGGTATTGAAGTTTGATCGTGGGCTTCGGATTAAAATACGACCGTGTTGAAGTTTGCGTGTTCTTCGGAGTAAAACACACGGTGTAACCTCTATTTTAAATAGTAGATTAAACAACAAGCAGGAGTACTCGAGACTGGACTAGTCCTCTCAAAGAAAAACCAATATAAAACATCGGTGTCTGCGTATTGCCTTCTTGTCCCTATTTACTTACTGCTTTACTTTTCTGCATTTAAGTTTTTGTTTATATGTCTTTACCTACATAATTTTTATTAGGGATATTTCTTCCGCTACACTCTATTTACCCTCCCTCTAGAGATGTCATCGATCCTACAATTGGTATCAGAGCACAGTTTTCTCTTAGTTGGATTAAAACTCCTTGAGAAATGGCATCATTATATACTAGCAATGGTGAAAGCCAGTCTACAAATAGGCCACCCCTATTTGATCATTTGATGGCACAAACTACACGTATTGGAAAATACGCACGAGCTTTTACCTCAAGTCACTTGATTTCGATTTATGGTCAATCGTCATTGACGGTTACAAAAAACTACTACCTATCATCGTAGATGGGAACCTGGTTGAAAAATCGCATAACAAGTATACTGATCATGAAAAGAAGCAAGCGAGTCTTGATGCAAAAGCTATCAATGGTCTATTTTGTGCAGTAGATAGAACTGAGTTTAACCGAGTATCAACATGTGTCACGTCTCACGAGTTTGGAAACTTCTTGATGTAACTCATGAAGGAACTTCACAAGTGAAGGAGCCCAAAATCTCACGACTTACACAAGAGTATGAGGCCTTCAAAATGAAGCCTAATGAGACTATTACAAACATATTTACTCGATTTTTAGATATTGTTAACCCTCTATCTTTCCTTGGAAAAGAATACAGCAATTATGAAAAGATACGAAAGGTACTTCGCGGTTTGACCAAGGAATCCCAAGACAACGGCTATTATTGAACGGAACGATCTCACTAGAATGACTTTCAAGACGCTTATTGGAAAGCTTATGACACATAAGCTGGACCTTATATATATATATATATATATGTGTGTGTGTGTGTGTATGGAAAAAGGGTAAATTTTATTCCAAAATCAACTCAACTCATACAGATTACAAAACATCCCCTGGACCTCTCACCCTACTAGGGTGACATAGCATTTACATCAAACTCTATATTGTGGAGAATGCCTATAGGAGGGTGGATAGCCCCTCAAACATACGCCGATTTCGTTCCCTCCACACATGCCAAACCAAGGCAGCTAGTTGCAATCTGACAGTCTTGAACCAAATCTGCCCCTACATCTCTGGCCACGAATCCCCGTGATGATGGCGCGAACGTCTCTATCGGTGTCACAGCCACCAAGCGAACTGTGGCACTGTTCAGACCATATATACCAAGACACCTTGCACTCAAAGAACAAATGTCTCATGGATTCATTTCCTGCTTCACACAGCATACATCTGGGGTTAGGGATAGGGATCCCAAACGTAATAAGCCTATCTCTCGTAGCAGTCGCCCCATCAGAAACCTGTACATGCAAAGTTGCATCTTGCGTGTTAGGCCCTTGTACCAGATAACGTCGTAATCCTCGCTCCTGGGATACGTTTGGCGAACCAGGTTGTAGCAGCTCTTGAATTGGAATTTCCATGTAGCTCCATGATTGGCAGGCGGATCCCAAATTCATCTATCAGACAGCAGACTCGGGTCAATGTCTACCGCTCGAATAGTTGCTCCAAGGTCTGTCGTGTGGCGATACAACTCTGGCCTCCATTCACCATTCCTGATGATATGCTGAAACTTCATCCCTCTACCAGCCTCCCAGTGAAACTGGTCGCCCAGTATCCCTAGCAACGATCGCCTCTCCACCCAGGGGTCTAGCCAAAGATCAGTACCTATCCCATCTCTCATAATCCGCCGAATAGAGGATTTGAAAACAGCTCTGTGACGGATGATACTTTTGAAAGTCACCGAGTGGTTGTTGTTGTGGGCACAGATCCAGTAGTTGCCCGTCTTCACATACCGACTGGATATCCAGTCCGCCCATAGCGACCCGCCTTTAATGAACCTCCACGCCATCTTCAGCCCCGAGGCCTCCCTGACTGCTAGGAGTAGTCTAAGCCCCACCCCACCCTCCTTCCGAGGACGGCAGAGTTGCTCCCAGGAAATCGCACGTAAGCCCCCTCTCCAGATGAAGTTGGTACAGATGCTCCCCACCTTCCTGATAATGGCCACCGGAACTAGGATAGACTGGAGCCAGAATAGCGTCAGGACAGAGATGACTGGCCGCACTAGCTCAATGCGACCCCCAAAGGACATGCCAGCTGCCTGCCATCCTTCAGCCCTCCTCTGAGCATACTCCACCAAGCCCTGACAGTCCAGATCCCTCGCATAATTAACTGTCAGGGGCACCCCCAGGTATTTGACGGACAGCTCCCCTTTGTCAACGCCTAGAATTGCCGCTCTTTCCTCCTTCAGCGTACAAAGAGAGCTGAAATAGACTCGGCTCTTTTCTCGGTTCAGTTGAAGCCTAGAAAGCTTGTCGAACTCATCCATAGTCCCAGATAGTGTGGTCATCCCTCCCATAGTCGGTCGAAGGAAAACTAGGAGGTCATCCGCATAAATGAGGTAGGAGACATGTGGCGAGATTAGCTTGTACAAAGGCACAACCCGACCACTATGCACCGCCAAATCCATCAGGCAAGAGAAGTACTCCGTGACAAGGGTGAACAGATAAGGAGACAGGGGGTCCCCTTGCCTCAACCATCTGTTGCTGTGGAAGAACCCATATGGGATACAGTGTATAAAAAAATTTACAAACAGTTTAGACAGCTCAATTTTGAACTCTTTTCAATATATATTTTTTGAAGAAAGGGTAATTAGTTTCCGAAATCGCTCCGACTGGGATTCGAACTCCTGACCACTCGGGCCACATGCCTCACCACTACCACTAGGCTAGGGGGTCATTGGCAAATATATATATTTAGGGGATGATGGTCTCTTTTGGAGAAGTTCTCTCATTCCTCCTTCTTTTACCAAATTCTATCAAGTCCTTCCTATTAAATCATATTGTAATTGTTGTATTTAGGGGATGATCGTGTTATATATATATATATATATATATATATATATATATATATATATATATATATATATATTGGAATAAGGGTGAATTTATTCATCGCATATAGCGAAAAAGGTATTAAAGTACAACATCACAACTTTCCATGCCCCAATAATACTATTATGGGGCCATTACAGATACATCGAATTCTATATTATGTAAAATTCCAATAGGGGGGTAGTCAAGCCCTCAAAGATACGTCTGTTCCGCTCCTTTCAGATGTGCCAAACAGACGCAGCAAGACGAACTCTGGCTCTTCTAGCCCACCCCGGATCCCGTCCTCTGTGATCTCGGATCCAGCTGAGAATGCTCCGAATGTCTCGGTCCATCCCCACTCCTCCTCTCAGCTGTGCACACTGCTCAGTCCAAATGTGCCAGGTCACCGGGTAACCAAAGAAGAGATGCCCCATAGATTCATCTTCATCATTACATAGCACACATTTGGCATCCGGGATCTGCATCCCAAACCGGAGGAGTCTGTCTCTCGTCATCAGTCTACCCGGAGAAGGTGATAAGCACATAGTTGTATTTTCCGTGCAACTCCCTTGCCCCAAATGAAGTCCACCTCCTCAGTCTGGTCGTGGTGGGTCCGAACCAAATCGTAGCAGCTACGAAAGCAGAATAGACCTGACCCACCCCCCGTACCTGGACCGGCCCAGCTCCATGTATCCTCCGCCTGGCTAGTGTCGATAGGAATAATGCGAATCTCCTCGGCTAGCTGAGCAGTATATGTATATCCCTCTGGCCTCCAAACTCCATCTTTGATGATCCGACTACATGTGAGCCCCCTGCCCGCTTCGATGTCCAGCTGCCCTCCCATAATCTCGAGCAATGATCTGGAACCCAACCAGGGGTCCAGCCAGAGGTCGATAGTCGTCCCATCCTTCATGTGCCTGCAGATAGCGGTCTGGAGCACCGGTCTACACCTAAGGATGGCCTTGAACGTGACCGAGAAATTATTGTCTATCCTGCAAGCCCAGAAGTTGGTCCTCCTCAGGTATCTGTTCGTCATCCATCTAGCCCAAAGCGACCCCCCTTGATGAATCTCCAGGCCATCTTCACACAAGCTGCCTTCCTGACCGTTTGAAGAGGCCTCAGACCCACTCCTCCTTCCTCCCGTGGCCGACATAACTGGTCCCAGGATATCGCATGCATCCCTCCCCTCCAAATAAAATCAGCACAGATGGCCTCCACTTTACGAATAGTAGCCGTGGGGATCTGGATAGACTGGAACCAGAACATCGTGATGCCTGCAATCACTGACCGCACCAACTCTATCCGGCCGCCGAAAGATAGACCCGCAGCTTGCCAGCCTTCCACCCTCCTCTGGACAAAGTCCACCAAGCTGTGACAATCCTGCTCTCTGGCATAGTTGACCGTCAGCGGAACCCCCAGGTATTTCACTGGGAGCTCGCCTCTATCCACCCCTAAAGCGAAGGCTCTCTCCTCCTGCTGTGTGCACCGGGAGCTAAAGTAGACTCTGCTCTTCTCCCTATTTAACTGGAGCCCAGATAGCCGCCCGAACTCCTCCATAATATCAGAGAGCGCTCTCATTCCCCGCATGGAAGGCTGGAGAAGCACCAATAAGTCGTCAGCATAAATCAAGTGGGATACAACCGGACGCACCAACCGGAAAAGGGGGACTATCCTCTTGCTATGCATTGCCATATCCATCATGCAGGTAAAGTACTCCATCACCAAGGTAAAAAGATACGGGGAGAGGGGGTCACCCTGCCTCAAATATATATATATATATATATATATATATATATATATATATATATATATATATATATATACACTCTATTTTTTCATTTGAATATGGTCTCTTTTGGAGAAGTTAGTCTCTCATTCCTCCTTCCTTTACCAAATTCTATGAAGTCCTCATTTTTATTCCTCTAGGTAAAACTAAGTTCGGGTCATTTCTTCTGAAGCTTTGTGTAGCAACGGGAAGCCGGTAGCAATGGGGTTTTACCTCTAGATAATTCGAGAAGAAGTCTGCACATATAACTCGAATAATCTCTTCGGGTACTGCTTCGTACACGACTTCCCTGTAGACCGGTATAACATTTTCTTTTGTGTTATTACAGAAAAATAAATAAATATGTTCTAACATTTTGGTGTCCTGGTGTATTTAATGTGTCTGTGTCATGTCCGACACAATGCAAAGCCACAATAGTTTTTGGAGTATCCTTGCTTCCTAGATGAGTAAGATAGGGAAAGAAGTACTTTTTCTGTATTTTCAGAGAAAAATACTGAATCAGGAGAGCTGAACTCCAAATGAAGTGAAAAAATAGAGTGATATGTTCCGTTCTGCACTTTGCCCGAATGAAAGTATCTTGACATTCTCGATTAACTCTTCACATAATAAGACACGATAAGGACACGGCTATACTGACTCAGACACCTATTCTGGCGTGTCCTACTGTTTCATATTTGGTGTCCGCAACCCAAAGAAAGAAATCTCAAACAAGGAAAGCTATAAATAATATCAGTATTATGAAGCGAGAAAATCGCTCAGAGTGATATGCTCAGGAACTCTGCGCTTAACATAGACATCGATCATCGTCTAGCGTAATTGATGAGTCCGATGTTAGCTACAAACTTCTTATTGTAATTTGCTGGAGACAACGACGGTGAGCAAGATGTAGTTGGAGAAGACACAGAGAGAAAGAGGGAAAGGGAAAATGTAATTGATGCTATGTTGAACAAACAATTACACTCCAATTTATAGCTGCTACTCCTAACTACTTCACACTAAAATCATGCAAGCTGATCCTATTAAGAAGGATCTGAACTTAGACAAGTTCAACTCCACTATTAACGATTGACTCACAGAACTTTGACAAGTTCTCTAGATTATTTACTAACAATCTCCTCCTTAATCTAGATTTGATCCAGATTGATAACTCCAAGCATCTGCTGCATCTCGACAAATTTCACTCTAGCGAGAGCCTTCGTGAGAATGTCGGCACGTTGCTTTCCAGTGCACACAAACTCCACCTTTATCTGCCCTTTTTCAACACACTCGCGAATGAAATGAAAGCGAGTGTCAATGTGCTTGCTGCGCCCATGAAACACAGAGTTCTTCATCAACGCAATTGCAGACTTGTTGTCGACATAGAGTGTAACTGGCTTAGGTTCACGACCAGTCACCTCACTAAGCAGATTCCTCAGCCACACAGCTTGACACGCTGCACCCGTTGCCGCCATGAACTCAGCTTCACAGGAGGACAACGCGACAGTTTTTTGCTTCTGAGACGCCCAAGTGATCATGTTCTTGTTGAGGTAGAATGCCATTCCACTGGTGCTCCTCCTGTCGTCGACATCTCCGGCTAAGTTGCTGTCAGTGAATCCATGCAGCTCATCTTCATCATGTCCTCTTTTATACATGAGTCCATACTCAAGTGTTCCCTTCACGAATCTGAGGATCTGTTTCACCGTTTGGTAATGTGTGGTTGTTGGCTTCTCCATGTACCTACTCACCATTCCAACAGCATAAGAAATATCCGGACGAGTGTGAGTTAAGTACCTGAGACAACCGATGATGCGCCTATATTGTGTCGGATCGACTCGGGTTCCTTCAAGGTCCTTGCTAAGTTGCAGTTTAGCTTCCATGGGATACTTGGTTGGATTGCAATCTCCCATTCCAAACTGCTGCAATACTCTCTTCACATATGCCGATTGCTTCAGAGTAATGCGATCACCCTGTTGGTCTACCTCTATACCAAGGTAGTAGGAGAGTAACCCAAGGTCACTCATCTCAAATTTCTGCATCATCTGTTTCTTGTAAGCCTTTACTGCAGTTGCTTTTGCGCCTGTGACAATTAAGTCATCAACGTACACTCCAACAATGAGTGCACCCTCTCCATTGTTCCTCGTGTACACTGCATGCTCTTGAGTGCATCTGACGAATCCCAGCTCCTTTAAGCAGTTGTCCAGGCGTATGTTCCAGGCCCTCGGTGCTTGCCGCAAACCATAGAGAGCCTTGAACAGTCTATACACCTTGTGCCCCTGGTTCTTGACGATGAAGCCTTCGGGTTGAGCTACATATACCTCCTCTTTGAGGTCACCATTCAGGAATGCAGATTTGACGTCCAAGTGGTGAACCTCCCATCCATGTTGGGCTGCGAGAGCGATAATCAAGCGAACTGTGTCGAGTCTGGCCACTGGAGCAAACACCTCATCAAAATCGACTCCATGCTGCTGGACGTACCCCTTTGCCACAAGTCTAGCTTTGTGCTTGAGGATCTTGCCTTCACTGTCTCTCTTCACCTTGTATACCCATTTTAGACCGATGGATTTGTGCCCAGATGGTAACTCAGTAAGCTCCCAAGTCCCATTTTTCTCGATGGCTTCCAACTCCTTCTTCATAGCTTCCCGCCACTCATGGTCAAGTGCAGCATCTTGAAAGTTTGCCGGTTCTTCAGCCGACAAAAACAGCATCTCTGGATCAAGAGGTGTCTCCTCAGTTTCAGCATATATGTCAGCAATTGGGCGGTATCTCCTTGGCTCGCTTGAGTCTGTCGTCAGTGTGGGTGAGCCGCTTGAAGTTGAGGCTGCAGCTTGTGGTGTAGTAGGCTCCCTTGACGCCATTGCCGCTCCGTGCGTCATAGGTGTTGCCGCATCTCCCGTGCCCTCTGGCATGTGTACAGCCTCGGCCACCGCTCTCTGTGGAGTGATTATTGTCTCGACAACAGGATCTTCGACTGAAATATCTACCCAGCCTTGTGGTTCGGTACCGTCACCATCGTTCCAGTCCCATCTTCTTTCTTCCTCGAACACGACATCCCTGCTCACCTGGATCTTGCTGTGTTGAGGATTATAGAGGCGGTACGCTTTGCAGCCCTCTTCCACGCCAAGGTACACCAATGACGTGCTTCGGTCATCGAGTTTCTTGTGATGAGGACCTGCAGCCTTCATGTGTGCGACGCATCCAAAAATCCTTAAGTGTTCCAGGTTCGGTTTCTTACCAGTCCAAGCTTCATACGGCGTGAGCGTACCGAGAGCTTTAGTTGACAACCGGTTGAGCAGGTACACAGCATGTCTGACCGCCTCGCCCTACATGCTTCCAGGAACATGCATGCTCTTGAGTAGGCTCCTTGTCGTTGCCATCACGGTGCGATTCCGGCGCTCCACTACGCCGTTCTGTTGTGGCGTATATGGTGCGGTAAGGTGCCGTTGTATGCCTTCGCCTTCACAGAAGCTTGTGAATTTCTTGGACATGAACTCACCTCCTCGATCAGTTCTGAGTGTCTTCATCTTGCTGTCACACTCATTCTCTACAAGATACTTGAATTTCTTGAAAGCATCAAAGGCATCGCTTTTTTCTTTGAGCATATACACCCGCATCGGGTAGTGCAGGGTTATGTGATGTGGGCCCACCTATCATCATTTAGCCTATGTTCTATTTTAGTCATTTTCCTGTTTTAGTAAGGAAGGATTATTTTGGTCTTTCACCAATAATAACCCTTCCTTAATAGTCATTTTCCTATTTTAGTAAGGATGGTCTTTCACCAATAATAACCCTTCCTTAATAAGTCATTTTCCTATTTTAGTCAGGAAGGATTATTTTGGTCTTTCACCAATAATAACCCTTCCTTAATTAAGCCTTTGTTTTTCCCTATATAAACTAGGGTTAGCCATCTTTTATTTTCCATGCTTGAATTGAGAAGAAACTCTCAAGTATCAATAAGAAGGATTTAGACTTTGTCCGTCCACCAAAGTTGGGAGTTTGTTCTTTTCTCACAAAAAGATCATTATCTTTCTCTGTTTCTCTTTTCCACAAATCTTTTGTGAATCGAATAGGTCGATTCACATCAATTGGTATCAGAGCTCTCTACGATCCATGGCGTCCGGCACAAGGAACACGATCGAGGAGAAGATCCAGGGGCTTCGGGAGGATTTCAACATCGAGATCGAAAGTTTGAAGGCCGCAATCAAAGATCAAGCGTCCACACAGAAGGATCTCTAGACCGAGGTACGACGCATGCGGGAGGAGATGACGTCGATTCCGGCAATGATGAAGTTGTTGCAAAACATCTCGAACAAGATCAATGGCGGCGAAGCGGAGGCGGCAACAACCCAAACCCTAGGCGACCAACTAGGGTTTGTTCATACGGAGGGGGAAGCGACCGACGACCACGGAGGACCGACCGACGGGAGCTGGCCCGCACCCGCCGTCGCCGCCGCGCCGTCGGGCGGGGCCCTGGCGGCCGGCGACCCTCGCCGAACAGCGGCCGAAGGCCGCGGGAGCGTCGCCGCCAACCGCGCGAGCCCGGGCGGGGCCGCTGCTGTTGGGGGCGGTCGCTGGCCGGCCCCCGACCGCCACCCCTGGCCGGTCGGCGCCAGAGGAGCCGCCGGCGAGCGGCCGTGGCCGGACGCCGTCGATCCGTACGGTCCCGGCGGACCGGTTCCACATTCGGGAGAAGCCCTAGGGCTTGGGGGCCCCTTTGGGGGTCGGACGAGGATTGCGAACTACGGAGATCGGTTCGTGGGCCCGGGAAGGGGCTTGGCGGGAGTTCCGGCGTGGACGGGAGGAGCGGAACCGCCAGGAGGAGCGAGGCACGCCGGAGGCAGCAATTTCTTTGGGGGAATGGCGGATCCCGCCAACTTCCAGAGAGGGGACCTCCCCCCACGACGACCACCACGGAGGAAGAGGAGGAGAAGGAGGATCCGACGGAGGAAGAGGCCGCCATAGCAACAGACGCAGTTTCCAGATTTCCACCTTGAGGACAAGGTGGCTCTTTTAGGGGACGGTATTGATGTGGGCCCACCTATCATCATTTAGCCTATGTTCTATTTTAGTCATTTTCCTGTTTTAGTAAGGAAGGATTATTTTGGTCTTTCACCAATAATAACCCTTCCTTAATAGTCATTTTCCTATTTTAGTAAGGAAGGATTATTTTGGTCTTTCACCAATAATAACCCTTCCTTAATAAGTCATTTTCCTATTTTAGTCAGGAAGGATTATTTTGGTCTTTCACCAATAATAATCCTTCCTTAATTAAGCCTTTGTTTTTCCCTATATAAACTAGGGTTAGCCATCTTTTATTTTCCATGCTTGAATTGAGAAGAAACTCTCAAGTATCAATAAGAAGGATTTAGACTTTGTCCGTCCACCAAAGTTGGGAGTTTGTTCTTTTCTCACAAAAAGATCATTATCTTTCTCTGTTTCTCTTTTCTACAAATCTTTTGTGAATCGAATAGGTCGATTCACATCATTATGCTCACCTCCTTTGTTGTTGGCGCCGACGAGTGCTCGATGATTGACATCTTGTCGAGTCGAAGATACTTTGGCATACAACCTGGTGCTCTGATACCAAATGTTAGCTACAAACTTCTTATTGTAACTTGTTGGAGACAACGATGGTGAGCAAGATGTAGTTGGAGAAGACACAGAGAGAAAGAGGGAAAGGGAAAATGTATTTGATGCTATGTTGAACAAACAATTACACTCCAATTTATAGCTGCTACTCCTAATTACTTCACACTAAAATCATGCAAGCTGATCCTATTAAGAAGGATCTGAACTTAGACAAGTTCAACTCCACTATTAACGATTGACTCACAGAACTTTGACAAGTTCTCTAGATTATTTACTAACATCCGATACCTGCTCTGGACCCATGAGCTCCTGGAGCCTGAGCTTGAGGACCTCCCCGTGCCTCCCTCCGCTCTTGGAGTTGACGAAGACGACAAGAGGGGCGAAGGGAACGTCCTGCTCGTCCCCCTCGTCGACGCCGGAGCGCTTGAGCGCCTCCTTCGCCACGGCCACCGGAGACTTGGTCCGGATCGCCTCCGCCATCGCGGTTCGCAAGTACTCCGGCATCGAGATCCTCCTCTTCAGCTGCTCCTTGTCGATCCGCATCCCTCCCGTAGCCAGCCCGCACCCCTTCAGCGAGTCCAGCCACGACGACCGCGCCACCGATCGGCTGCTCGCTGGCGTTGGCGATCCCTCCTCCTCCATTTCTTGAAGAGCGCTCTCTCTCTCTCTCTTCCCTTCTTCTGCTTTGGTTTTGGCTTTGAAGCTAGCAGCAAAAGTGGGTTGGTTCCTTTATTTGTACTGATATTCCTTTCTTGTTCCTGAACATTTATTTATTTATTTATTTATTTATTATTTTGCTCTTTTATATTTGTTGGGGACCGTGTAGTGCTCTATTGGATGCTGGATTTTCAAAGTGGGGGAGTAGGCGGCTGTAGTGGTCTTTGCTTTTGAGCGGAGTCGAAAAATTGCTTGGCTCCGTTGTCAAAAGAGTATTATTGTTTATTCTTACAATCCAGAGGAAGAATCGGTGAGGGAGTGTGTGAAATTACGAGAGTACCATGACGACAGCGTGGGAATAGCTAGGATGGTGACTGGAATATGGTTCATGCCTAGTGGTGTGTGTTTTCCACCCTTTCTGTGATGTATCATGTATGCTTGGAGACGATAGTAATACACAGTGAGAAAAACATAAAAGATTCTTATATCTTTTTGTTGTCCTACCTAGTATAGTTTTATCCTAACAGAAAATGGATCCGTCTTTTTGGCACGGGTAGGTCGACTTTGGTTTGCATAATCGTTAGTCTTAAAACCAGAAAATTTATTTATTTTCTGTGTTTGGATATAAAAAATTAAAAGAGAAGAAAATTAATTTCCAAAGGAAAAAAAAAAATAATGGAAGAGAGTGACTCCCACTATACCTCCAAGATTCACTCTCTCTTCTTCCAATTTTCTTAACATTTTCAAACACCAAAGAGAAACTTAGATTAAAATTATAAGAAAAATTTTGAATTGCATCCCACTGATTTTACCAAAATTCAATTTGCATTCCACTTGAAAGAAAAAAATTGTGTTGCACCCCACTTGTTCTACCACAATGCATGAAATTTCTCACTTCTAATGGAAATTGTCAATGACTAACAGTCAACTACTTTGACCCTCAACGTGGACACTTTTGAAACCAAAATACTTTACGTTGACACTTTTGAGACTAAAACTCCTTTAGTCCCAAGTAGTTTCATACTCAGATGTGCATAGATAGATGCAGTGAGAACAACTCATAGAGAAAATTTTGATCTCAAAAGTGTCCATGTTGGAGGTCAAAAGAGATGACTGTTAGTCATTGACGGTTTTCGTTAAAAGTATGCAGGTTTCATGCATTATTTAAAATAACAACTCAAAATTTCTCTTTCAAGTGATGTGCACCATGAATTATGGTAAAATAAATAGGGTGTAACTCAAAAAAATTTAAAATATAATTTTTCAAAGAAAAATAAAAAACAGAAAATTGATTTCTATTCTTTTCTGTGAACCAAAGAGGCCTTAGGGTTGGACTCCCAATCAACCATAAGATAGTGTCTAGATCCACATAAATTTAATTTAGTTCGAATATTGACTAAAACATAGAAAAGCTTAGAGATATAGATTATGAAGTATGAAAGTTATTGTAGTTTTTCTAAAACGAGATGAAATATTAGACTGATCTGAACTCGGACCAACATCTAATAAAAAGTTTATGGTGAAAGGATGGTGTCATAGGATGCCAAAATCTTGAAGTGGATCTCTCTATCAACGTTGCTTTTTTGCTTTCGATATTGACGTCTTCAACGTAGCTTCTCCGCTTTTTACGCTGACGTTTTCAACGTTGTCTCTCCGCTTTCGACATTGACGTCATTAATCATAGTATTATTTTGCATTTATATTTTATAATAGTTGTTGTTCACTTTTCAATTAAAGCTTTTGCACCAAATTTTCTCAAATTTCTAATTTCATATTAATAATTTATTTTTGGGTCTTCGTCCCGCGTCAAATTGGTATCAGAGCTAAACTATGGTTTAGAAATGTTTGTACGAAGGTAGGTAAGATCCATACAAGATTGTCTAAAAAAATTTCTCTCAGGGGCTGTAACAGATTCACGCAAGCAAGTAATAAAGAGTGGTCGTCAAGTAGCGCTCATACGAGACACTATCGGCCGGGCAGCACGTAGTGCTCATCCAAGTCACTATCACCCATAATGTGTGTAAAAAGTAAATGTAGCCCCTATGCTAGTAGTTGTCCCTTCCCCCAATGCTCCTGTCCAAGATGTATCCACAACATGTCCAGTTGGCAACTGCTATGGCTTCTAACTCGACTCACTAATAGCAGTTACCTCCTAACCGTCGCACGTCCCATACGTATCGATGGCCAGTCGAGTACGCAGGTCCGTGTCCTATATAAACTCACTCATCACGTGATACACATGTGTCAAGGACATAGGGGATATGAAAATACTCCACATACTCATAGGGTAGTCAACTGACACAAGGTCGACATGCAAATAAGACATAAATAAATATAACGACTAAATTTAGCCGCTTGCACCCAAGTGTGACTTGGACGTCCAATATAAACAAAATGACAAATAAGAAAAAAATATACAATATGTCACGACCCGCACCCAGTGTAAGGGCACGAGAAGTAGTTACGTCCAGCCTACGCCGCAGTGTCGGCGGTAGAACGCTGTCCTAGGTCACATGCATCTAACAGTTATAAGGTACCTGTACAGTTTATACACTCCGAATGGAGGTGACATAAATAAGTACAACTCAATCACAACTAAGGAATAAAGTATGATACGATAAAATAGATGAAACACAGAATCCACAGATGATAAATACAAGATAGAGAGATAGCTGAAATCTAAGATAACATCTCCATAAATCCAGAGTACAAATTCTAATATATACAAGTGTATCTGACATACATGAAGATAAATAGAACTAGCCTGGCTAACTAGCCTAGTCTATAGGAGTAGTATCATCAGCAAGTATTGGGTCCTCCTGAGGGTCCAGCTCAAGTGTGTCGTCTAAGCCTGTTCCGTAATAGGTGGGACACGGCTTCTCAAAATTATCTGTAATATTTCAACAGGTCCAGTCAGGACTGGAGTGAGCACAGTACATCTCACGCAGTTCATATCATGACAGGAATAAAATACAGGCAATAGAGTAAGATACATGAAACGCTGAAGAATATACATGAAGTAAAAGAGAAGGCTGTAATAAAATATCTACTATAAATAAAGAGCATCAGTGAACTAGTGATTTAGAGTACAAGCTTGTCACGACCCGCTCCCGAATAATCGGACACGAGTCGAACACGCCCAGCCTTCGTTGTTAGACACGACGAAGTAAGTTGTACCAAGCTAGCGAAATCTAACCAGATAAACATAAATGTGTACAATCACAGCATCTAAAAACGTTCCCAGAAAGATCACCATAATCCACAAATCCAGATATCATAAAGTACCAGAATCACAGGAATGAAAAAAAAATACTACGAACTCTAAAGACAATATCTAGAAGTAAAGCTAAATAGTCTAAACCTGAAGCCTCAAGCTAAGTCTCATCCTGCTCAGCTAATATCCTGGGCTCTGGCCCATAGAGTAGAACAATGTCCTGCAAGTACACCTGTAACACATCCTAGTCAGGAGCGGAGCTAAGTATATCCAAGGAAATAAACATGAACATCATGGTATGAACAAGAAACAGGAAATATATAAAAAGAATAAGAAATGAGACAAGACATGAAACTGAGCAGGAATACTGAAAGTAAATACAGGAAACATGGTAAGAGTCCTGAATCATGAAATACAATCTGAACATGAAGTATAACCTGAACATGAAATACAACCTGAACATGAAATACAACCATGAATCCTGAAATACAACCTGAATCCTGACATGTGCAATATTGAAATACATCTAGATTGTGATCGGCTTGGGTAGATGCAATGAACATGAAATGGTACGGCTTTGGTCCCGCATGCACGATGCGGGATCTAAGCTATTCACATGAATAGTAATAGGGTTTGATCACATATCTATAATATTTCCCCTCCCAGACACAAGTAATCTATGAAACATGAAATCAGATAATCCCGTGATACATCATGTCAACAAGGAGATGCAGGAATGAACATGCAAGACATAAGAAATGAACAAATCCGAGGGGTATACTTGCCTTGCTCATGGTGATCAAGTGTAGGAAAATCGCTGTAAGTCCACCTGATATAATAGGTACAAATTGGTTAAGCTCTAAACCACGGGCTCTCCATATATATATATATATATATATATATATATATATATATATATATATAAGGATGAAAGAAATGCTCGGGTGACCAGGCGACGGTACGGAAGCGCTAGGGCATCCGCGTGGGCCGCCTCCAGGCGGTGGGGGGGGGGGTCGGGCGGACCCCCCGATGCTGGCGAGCGCACTTGGGCCCCCCCAGGCGGTGGTGGGGGGGCGGGAGAACAGGGGGGCCGGGCGGTCCCTCCCCTAGCGCTGGGGAGGGGCGGGAGAACGATCGGGGGGGTCGGGCGGACCCCCCCGATGCTGGAGAGCGCACTTGGGCCCCCCCAGGCGGTGGTGGGGGGGCGGGAGAACAGGGGTGGGTCGGGTTCCTCGGGAGTTGGATCGGGTTCCCTTCACGCAGTGACGGAAAGTTCGGGCCTATTGCGTGGAGGCCCCATTGAACCGAACTTTAAATTCGGATCAAGTTCTGGAGCGCTTGGGAGCCAAAAGGAGGAAGGTGGCTGGACGACGGTTACGCGCCGTCGAGTGGCGAAACCCGGGAGGAAGGTGGGAGGCGGCAAAGGTCAGGTTAGGGATCAACGTCCTGTTGGCCGCCAGACCGGGTCTGGATCTCGGACATCTGGCCGGGATCCGGAGATGCCTGCTGGGAGATCGGTGGGTTGGCGGCCTAAGGCGACTGCGGTGGCCAAAGGAAAAAGTAAGGTGGTGGTCTCGGATGTTCAGGATCCGGGAATTCTCGCCCGGTGATTGCCCCGAGACATAATGAGTCGCCCCCCCCGGCCTGCTGGACGGTCCTGGGCCGAGATATGCAAACCTGTGGGTCCGAAATTCCCTCATCGATGGAGTACGTCCTGCCTATCAAGGTTGGGAGGGAGTTCCGGGCTATGTTTCCTGCGGAGGAGATTCAAAAGGTGACAGAGTACTGGGAGAATACCCTCGTCCTGTATGTCTTGGGCAACAAGCCTTTCTACGGGCAGATCCGGGGCTATGCAGCGCGTGTCTGGCAGCCTAAGGGGAGTATGTAGTTCTATGCTCGCGAAAATGACTTCTATTATGTGAAGTTCGGGCTGGCGGAGGATGTCGCTAGGATCCTCCAAGGCGGCCCCTGGACGTTCGACGGCAGACTTATCATTCTCAAGGAGTGGACTCCGGAGCTGCGATGCGAGCGGGAAGTTCCGAATGCCATCCCAGTTTGGATTCGATTTCCGGAGCTCCCGGTAGGATTCTGGAGTATCCCCTTGTTGATGCGGCTGGCTAGTTTAGTGGGCACCCCGATCAAGGCAGATGAAGCCACTACCTTCCGGACGCGGTTGATGTATGCTAGAGTTTTTGTGGAGATTCGTGCAGGGGGGAGCTCCCGGAGATGGTGGAGTATGAGATCCCTTCTGGGGAGGTTCTTACCCAGAGGGTAGAGTATGAGTGGATTCCACCTACTTGTACACGATGTTCCTGTTTCGGGCATTTGGCCAGTGCTTGTTTGAAGGTTGGCCCTCCGGTGGAGCCTTGTTCCCCTCCTCGTGAGGCTTCCGACGTCCCCTGTGACATGGATTTCAGAGATGATAGCAGAGCGGAGGTCTTGGAGGGGGAGGACACTAATCGGGTGCGGGAAGGCGGGCTGAGCCTCGTTGTATCGATCCAGCTGGCTCCAATGGGTGGGGTGGTGGCCACTTGCCCGGGGCAGAGTAGCATAGTTACCAGAGGGATGGTGGCGACGGAGACTGAGGCACGAGAGGAGGGCGGACCGTCTGGTGGGCAGGTTTACTGTAGGAAGCGACGTGCTGTCGGCCTGTTACGAGATGGTTCCTCCATGGAGGAGGGACGTACTACAGTCAGAGAGGAGACGGTATGTGTTGACAATCCAGGCTGGGCGTTGGTGTTCTCTCAGGGCGCTCTCCAACAGACAAGTCCGACTGGAATGGATGAGGATCCTTTAGCGACGGCTGTGGCACCTTCCCCAGGTGTCGTTCCGGGAGTTACTATGGGGGCCTCCACCTCTCATTAATTAATGGCCATTATCGCCTGGAATGTGAGGGGGGCGTGTTCGCTAGGGAGGTGGAGAGAGATATGTGGGGTGCTCAACAGGGAGCATTGTGACATTTCTGTTATTTTAGAGTCTAAGATCAAAGGTGAGAAGACTCTTACCCGTCGGACCCCTGCTCATTGGGCCCAATTGCACAATTTGGCCCTTTGTGACATGGCCAGAATTTGGGTTCGCTGGAACCTGAAGAGCTGGGACGGTGACTTGCTCTTGCTGTCAGAGCAGCTGATTGCCATCTCCTTCGTGAACAAGGGCGGGTTTCGGTTCTTGCTGGGGGCTGTCTACGGCCACAATGACAGAAGGAGACGGGAGTCCTTATGGAGCGACATCTCCCGTATTTCATCTGTTGCTGACTCATCTTGCCTTCCGCTTCTCTTGATCGGGGACTTCAATGCCCTTCTGCACCAAGGGGAAAAGCTGTGTGGCCGCCCGGTTCCGGATTCTATACTCTATGATTTCCAGATATGCCTCATGCTTGCGGGGCTGCGGGGTTTGTCTCGCTCAGGCTGCATCTAGACTTGGCACAACAAAGCAACTCATAATAGGGTTGCTTGTCAGCTTGATCGTGCCCTGGGCAATGGGGAATGGTTTCGTCACTTTTCCAATTCTTCCGCTGAGGGTCTGGCAGCTGGGACGAGCGATCACTCCCCCATCAGGGTTGGCTTTACTGCTCGGTCTATTGTGAAGTCCCGACCGTTCAGGTACAACAACAGTTGGTATCTCTCGGAGGACTACCTAGAGGCTGTCGCTGAGGGGCTATCTAGTGGCCAGGAGGGGATGGCTCAATTCCGTTTGGTTCGTCGTCTCAAGGCCACGAAAAGAGCCCTTAGGAGTTGGGTGAAGGGGCTTTCCAAGTCCACCTTAGAAGACAAGGAGGTGGAGTTGCGTACCTTACAGCAGGATATGCAGACTGACATGCTTAATGGAGACCTGGCGGCTAGAGAGAAGGAGCTAATTGGCGAAGTCAACATCCTGAGGCTGCAGAAGGAGATTAGCTCGGCCCAGCGAGCCAAGTGCTCATGGCTGAAGGATGGTGACCGGTGCTCCAAGTTCTTCTATGATGTGATCTGGACTAGGCAGAACAGGAATCACATTTCCCAGCTTCTTGATGCTGATGGCACTCTGGTGGGGACGCCGGCTGAGATCCAGGGCGAGGCTGTCAGGTACTACTCCGAGTTGTATTTTCAGACTGATTACCTTTCTTTGTTCCTAGAGGTTGTGACGAAGAGATTGGTGACACCTTTTGGCAATAGTATCCTGCTTGCTCTTGTTTTATTGGAGGAGGTGGAGGCTATTGTCAAGGGGGCGGACCCCAACAAGGCTCCTGGTCCGGATGGCTTCAGCAACGGTTTTTTCAAACGGTATTGGGAAATTATGAAGCACCAGGTGGTAGAGGTGGTTCAGGAATTCTTCACCACAGGGAAGCTTCTGAAGGAACTGAATCACACCTTCCTGACCTTGGTGCCGAAGAAGGAGGGAGCGACAGCACTGGCAAATTTCCGTCCTATTGCGTGTTGTAATTATCTATACAAGATAATTACACACCTTATGTGCCGACGGATGGAGAGGATTATGCAGGAATTGGTTTCCCCGAATCAGGCTGCTTTCATCAAGGGGAGGTCGATCGCTGAGCACAGCCTCCTGGCTCATGAGATGGTGAGGGGTTTTAACAAACCCGGAGGAGAGAAAGCTTATGTTAAACTGGATCTGAGGAAGGCGTATAACATGGTCAATCGGGACTTCCTCTGTCATCTTATGTTGGCTATGGGATTCGCGGAGCACTGGGTTGCGATGATTCAGGAGTGCATTACGTCCCCTACTTTCTCTGTGCTCATCCAGGGTGTTCCTTATGGGTACTTCCAGAGCAACCGTGGACTTAGGCAGGGTGATCCTCTATCCCCTTACCTGTTCACGCTTGTTATGGAATACTTCACTTGCTTGATGGACCTTGCTGTGCACCATGGACGATTGATACCTATGTTTCGGAGGATGGACCCTCCAGTTACTCATCTTATATATGCTGATGATCTGCTAGTTTTCATCCAGCCATCGACGGAGGGGTTACTGACACTTGCGGCTATTATGGAAGATTTGAAGTCTGTTTTCGGTCTCCAGATGAACAGGGATAAGAGTAGGGTCTACTTCAGTTCCCTGTGTTCCCGAAAGGAGGAGCGGGCTGATATGTTGGGTATCGTGAGGAGTGATCTTCCCGTGCGATACTTAGGAGTACCTCTCACAGTCAATTATGCTCGGGATCAGGATTGTCAGAGTCTGGTAGATTATGTCCAGAGGAGGGTTGAAGGGTGGCAAGCAGCAGGTCTGTCATTTGGCGGTCGCATAGAGTTGGTCAGATCGGTGATCTCGGCTGTGGCCCAATTTTGGCTGCAGTCCATCCTCCTTCCTGTGGCCACTATTCGACGGGTGGAGCGGCTATGTACTGATTTCATTTGGAGGGAAGGTATGCATGCTATCTCCTGGGACCAGTTATGTCGCCCAGAAAGGAGGGGGGAGTGGGGCTCCGACCGTTGATGGAGGTTAGAGAGGCTTCTGCGCTTAAGCTGGCTTGGAGATTCATCAGCGGGGGTTCTCTCTAGGTGGACTGGATGCATAGCAGATACGTGAAGCAGGGCAGCTTTTGGACGTGTCCTACAGACAACAACCATTCAGTCACGTTCAAGACTGTCTTGCGACACAGGGGGTGCTCAAGTCTGCCATCCGGAGGGTCATGAAGGACGGATCGGGTACGGATCTCTGGCGGGACCCTTGCATTGATCGGCGGTCGTTATTAGACATTAGGGGGGCACCGGTGCACCAGGAGGACAGGCGTGGGCTGTTGTGCAGCCGGATCATACGTACTGGGGAGTGGAGGCCGGATTCTTATCGGTTCACGGAGGGACTGGAGGGAAGCATTATGGCTACTGTTATTGATCCGTCGTTGCCCGCAGACCGGTAGATTTGGGAGCCGACTGATGGATCTTCAGGGACTGGGGAGTTCCAATTCCGTAGTTGCTACAACCTCATCAGGCGTACTTTTCCGTTGAGTCCTGATTTCGAGTTCGTTTGGTGCAAGGGACTAGCCAGGAAGATGCAGTTGTGTATGTACAAGCTTCTTCTGGGTCGCCTTTTGACTAGAGATCGTCTGAGATCGTTTGGAGTGCCGGTTTCGGACCCCAAGTGTGTGCTCTGCGGTTTGGTGCCTGAATCTATGAAGCACATCTTCTTCGAGTGCACTCTGGTATGGCACATCTGTGCGGAGCAGGGTCGAGTATTGGGAGTGGGTGCTACTGGACATTGGATTGGGGACATCATCACGATGATCCGAGATAGCAGAGGAAGAGGGCAGGACTGGTTCCGCATAGCCAGAGTTCGTCTGGCTGCTTCGGTCTGGCATGTATGGCAGGAGCGAAAGCGCCGAATCTTTGAGGGGTTGGTCACTCCTCCGGTTGGCATTCTCCATAACATTGAGTTTGATGTAAATGCTATGGAGAATTGATGAGTGGGAGTCACACTCGGGTTGTATGTTGTAAGATTATGGCTTTTACTTTGGAATAAAATTTACTTTTTTTCAAATATATATATATATATATATATATATATATATATATATATATATATATATATATATATATATATATATATTGGAAAAAGGGTAAATTTTATTCCAAATGTCACGCAATAATCTTACAACATACAATCATGGTGGGACTCCCACATTTCAGTTCTCCATAGCATGTACATCGAATTCAATGTTATGGAGGATGCCTACAGGAGGGGTGATTAACCCCTCAAAGATACGACGGTTTCGTTTCCTCCATACATGCCAAACAGCGGCAGCCAGTCGGACTCTGGCGGTCCAGAACCAGTCATGCCCACTTCCTCTGCTATCTCGGAGCACAGTGATGATGTCCCCAACCCCCTTTCCGGAATCACATCCACCCAACACCCTGCTTTGCTCAGACCAGATCTGCCATGACAGGTTACACTCAAAGAAAACGTGCCGTATAGATTCATTATCCACACTGCATAGCACACACTTAGGGTCAGGGACCTGAACCCCAAAAGCACTAAGTCGATCCCTCGTCAGAAGACGACCAAGAAGAAGCCGATAAATACACAATTGCATCTTCTCTGGAAGCCCCTTACACCATACAAACTCATAGTCAGTACTTAGAAGGAAACTACTTAGAAGGAAAGTACGTCTAACGAGATTATAGCAGCTCCAGAACTAGAACTGTCCAGTCCCCGTAGAAACTCCAGGTGGGTCCCAGACCCATCGATCAGCCGACAACACTGGGTCCAAGGCGATTGTCCTGATAATCTCACCAAGCTCCTTGGTATAGCGGTAAGACTCAGGGCTCCACTCTCCATCACGGATAATCCGTTGGCAAGTCAGACCCCTTCTGTCCTCCTGATGCGACGGTGCTCCCCTGATCTCTGACAGAGATTGGCGATCAATCCAAGGGTCCCGCCAGAGGTCCGTGCCAGCCCCATCCTTTATGACCCTTCGGATTACAGATTTGACAACCCCCCTCTGCCTCAAAATAGTCTTAAAAGTGACTGAATGGTTGTTGTCTATGGCACAGTCCCAGAGGTTGCCATGTTTCACATATCTGTTATGCATCCAGTCCGTCCAGAGGGATCTCCTATTGATGAATCTCCATGCCAGCTTCAGCGCCGAGGCCTTCCTGATCTCCAATAATGACCGTAGCCCCACTCCTCCCTCCTTCCTGGGACGACAAAGCTGCTTCCAGGAGATTGCATGCATACCACCCCTCCATATGAAGTCTGCACAAATCCGTTCCACTTTCCTGATAGTAGCAATAGGAAGTAAGATGGATTGCAGCCAAAAGTGGGCCACAGTTGATATCACCGATCTAACCAGCTCGATACGTCCTCCAAAGGATAAACCAGCAGCTTGCCATCTTTCAACCCTCCTCTGGACGTACTCCACCAGACTATGACAGTCCTGATCCCGCGTATAGTTAACTGTAAGAGGAATCCCGAGATACTTCACCGGTAAATCGCTCCTTTCGACTCCCAGCGCACCAGCCAACTCCTCCTTCTGGGAACAGAGATGGCTGAAATACACCATGCTCTTCTCTCTGTTCATTTGCAGGCCTGAAAGGGATTCCAGCTCTCCCATAATCTCCGCAATCGTGTGCATACCCTCCGTAGATGGCTGGATGAACACCAAGAGATCGTCTGCATAAATAAGGTGGATAACCGGGGGATCAATCCTCCTGAACAGTGGAACCAGTCTCCCACGATGCACTGCCATGTCCATCATGCATGTGAAGTATTCCATGACAAGCGTGAATAGGTAAGGGAACAGAGGATCGCCTTGCCTAAGTCCACGGTTGCTCTGGAAATACCCAAATGGGATGTCCTGGATGAGGACAGAGAAAGTGAGAGTCATGATGCATTCCCGGATCCTCGCAACCCAGCCGTCGTCAAAACCCATGGCAGACATCAGATGACACAAGAAATCCATATTAACCATGTCATAGGCCTTCCTCAGGTCCACCTTCACGCATGCCTTCTCCCCGTCAGGTTTACAGAAGCCCCTCACCATCTCATGCGCCAGCAGGCTGTGCTCCGCGATCGACCTCCCCTTGATGAAAGCGGCCTGGTTCGGAGAGACTAAGTCCTGCATGATCCCCTCCATCCGCCGGCACATAAGGTGTGTAATTATCTTATAAAGATAATTACAACACGCAATAGGTCCGAAATCTGCCATCGATGTCGCTCCCTCCTTCTTAGGCACAAGTGTCAGAAAAGTGTGGTTCAGCTCCTTCAACAACTTTCCTTTGGTGAAAAACTCCTGAACCGCCTCAAGGACCTGGAACTTTTGAATGTCCCAGTGTCGTTTGTAGAACCCACTGCTAAAATCATCCGGGCCTGGAGCTTTGTTGGGATCCGCCATTGAGATAATAGTCTCCACCTCCTCCATAGTAACAGGGACAAGAAGTAGGCTATTCCCATAAGGAGTCACCAGCTTCTTCGTAACTACGTCCGAAAATACAGACAGATAGTCAGTCTGAAAATATAGCTCAGAGTAGTACCTGACAGCCTCCTCTTAGATCTTTGCCGGCTCCCCTACCAGATTACCCTCCGTATCAAGCAGCTGAGAAATGTTGTTCCGATGCTGTCTGGTCCAAATGACATCATAGAAGAACTTGGTGCAACGGTCACCATCCTTCAGCTAGGAGCATTTAGCGCAATGTGCCGCATTAACCTCCTTTTGGAGACGCAGGATGTTGACTTCCCCTATCAGCTCCTCTCTCGCCGCCAGATCTCCGTTCATCATGTCAGATTGTATATCCTACTGGATGGACCGGAGCTCTACCTCCTTGTCTTCTAGCGAAGTCTTGGACAAACCCTGCACCCAGCTTCGTAAGGATCTCTTCGTGGCCTTGAGCTGGTGCACCAGACGGAACTGAGTCGTACCATCCTGTCTGCTAGAGAGGCCTACCGTAACAGCTTCCAAGTAGCCTTCGGAGAGATACCAGTTATTGTTGTATCGGAAGGGACGCGACCTCACAGTAGGCCGGTCTGTGAAGCCAACCCTGATGGGAGAGTGATCACTCGTCCCAACGGCCAGACCCTCAGCCGAAGAGTTGGGGAAGCGCCGAAAGCACTCCCCAATGTCCAGGGCTCTATCCAGCTGGCAAGCAACCCTGTTACGGATTACTTTGTTATTCTAGGTCCAGATAAATCCCTAGCACGACAGCCCTGAAGCCCTGCCTGAAGTAGGCATCTCTGGAAGTCATATAGGACCGGATCAGGGACCGGCATGCCTCCCACCTTCTCCTCTCTGTGTAGTAAGGCATTGAAGTCCCCTATCAGTAGAAGCGGTAGGTGCGAAGAAGTAGCAGCGGAGGCCACCCTGGAAATGTCGCTCCAAAGGATCTTCCACCGTCGCCTGTCGTTGTGGCCGTACACCGCTCCCAGTAAGAACCGAAAATCGTCCTTGTTCACAAAAGAGATGGTAATCAGCTAATCCGTCATCAAGATCAAGTCCTCATTCCAACAGGTAGAATTCCATCTGACCCATATCCTAGCCATGTCGCAGAGTGCCAGGTTGTGGACTTGGACCCAATAAGATGGGGTCCGACGAGCAAAAGTCTTCTCCCCTTTAATCTTCGTCTCCAGCAGGATAGAGATGTCACACTTCTCTTTGTGTAAGACCCCACAAATCTCCCTCCATCTCCCTAACGAACACGCGTCCCGCACGTTCTAGGCGATTACCGCCATTAATTATTTAGAGAGGTTCCCCTGAATATCACTCGGACTGGCACCTGGGGGTGGTACCACATCCGTCGCTGTCATATCCTCCTCCATCCCAACAGTAGGGGACTGTCGGATCGCTGTCTGGGAGAGCACCAAAGCCCAGACCGGGTTGTCCACACAGAGCGCCTCATCCCTAGCAGGGGAATGCCCCCCCCCCCAAGTGGTCCAGCTCGTCTCTTCCTGCTATATACTATCTTCTCAGAGGAACCGTCATCAACCCGCTCCTCTCTTCCCAAGACCACCATACCTCTGGTGACCATACTCCTTTGCACAGAGAAGGTGATCATAGTCCCACTAGTAGGAGCCAACTGGGGCGAGATAGTGAGGCACAGCCCCCCAGCCTCCTCCATCGGTCGGTCCCCCTCCTGCATGGTATCCTCAGCTCTGTCATCCTTGGAAAGAGACTCCATTGTCCGTGGTAGACCAGGCACCTCAAGAGGTGAAGCAGATGTAAGCTCCCTAAATTTTTGGATATTTTTTAACATTAATTTATATTTTATAACAATTTTTGTCACCGTAATCATTGATTCTCAAAATAGAACTTGTATATATTTATGTCCTATTTGTCCTACTGAAATTCGATGGTTAAGAATCTTAAATTCTATGGTAATATATTCTAAATATTATTTATAAGTTTATTAATTTCATAATATAAAGTGTTATATTTTTAAGATTTCATCTAGTTCGAATCAACCGAAATTGGACAACCTAGTGAGATTACTTGAATGTGCTAACTGGCTAGCTTAATTTTAGTATATAAAATAAATATGATATGTTTGAATTATTTTCAAATATTATTTCAGAATTAAAATAATTTTTCTATTATAATTGGTTCCAAATAAATATGTATGTTGGCCATATTGTGTCATTAATTAGACATACTAACTAGATAATTATTTCTTGTATATATTATCATCAAATAATGTTTATAAATAGTTTTAATTTATATTTTAGAATATAAATTAGTATATTTTATATATTAAATGATTTATTTTTACATAAGTTGGCAACTTTGCATGCACAAACTAGTTGTCAAGTTGCTAAAATACCTAGTCGATATGCAACGAAACATTGTATATGCAACAACAAATATTTTAGTATTTTTTTAACTAAATAAATATAAATTCCAGAAATTAATTCACATTAATTTCAGTTTTATTTGTCGTCGACATGCGTGTTTGAGAGGCTACATCCATGTTCGAAGTATCGTTTAGCGTCGTCGTGAATTTGGGACATCGTGTCGTATCTACGTATGTTTAGGATTACAGTATTGGAATCATATAAATGCCAAAATGTACGTGTGATAACATGATGTTCGAGACCCACACGACATAATAGAAAGTAGCATGGTACGTGGTTATTAGCACGTTGTCGAAGGCTACACAACTGTTGGATCGTTGGCATGAAAGTCACCATACTAGTTGACGTTGTGCAAATGATCACATTCTTTTTTTATTAATTGAATTAGATTGTGCATTAATTAGAATATGTTATAATAGGACAACTTGGATCCGTTGTACCTCCAACTGCAGACATCAGTCAGGCGACACCGCAGCAGGCAACAGGCAACAGGCAAGTGTACCTTGCCATCATGTATCTCAGTTCTTGCTCTATTTATTAGTATTTAGTTACTATAGCTATTTCATAGGATTGGCGTGTGTGTGTCTAGCCTAGGACCGTGAGACGATACTTAGTGTCCGAATAAGGTTCGGGTGCCGATATCCGTCCGCGGAGTCGGGCATCGTCAGTTAGAGAGTTGTTACCACGAAACCATGATACGTGCTTGTATCCTGAGCACGACAGACCGTAGGACACTTGACACTATTACATGTAACAGAATCCTTCTTGAGGTATTTATGGTGATTCTGTGTAGGCTTATAGGTTACATGATATGAGATAGGTATATAACATATATATTATTATGACTCCTTGCATTAGTTAGAGGTCATGATCTTGCGTGTTATGGACATGAGACGTCGTGGACATGAGACGTGAGGTTACATTGGGAGGGGAGAGTCTTCATCGTGCTCTGGGCATATTCTATATACATGAGTACTGGACTTTGGGTTCTCTATACAGAATCTAAAGTGCATATATCTACATATACTATCCTTTATTGGGTTCCCCCACACGGAGCCTAGAGGGTACTGTCTAGCATACAGATGAGTCCGTGAGTACCAGCCCGGGGTACGATACCATACTCTCATTTGCATACCACTTAGATGGTTACAGTAGTTTATCATTGAGTATGTGGCATTATACTGTTTTACTTTTGGCATATTGTTTCTTGTACCTTGTTATGTCCCCTGAGGACCTGGTCCCCTGCCAGTTTTGTAGCTTAAACGGTTGTGCAGCCTGTCTAAAGATGCTGAGGCTGATCGCCTTGATATGCGAGCATTGGTACAAGGTACTTATTTCATTTCTACCGAGGTATGTTATTTAATCATGTTTGTTACTCCTCTGCTGCCATAGCCTAGTTTTTTTATAGACTCATATTTCTTTCTCGAGTCTATTCGAGTTCCTGTGTTACTGGGCGGCCGACTTTAACACAAGTGGCTCTTTCTTGTGTTTTATTTCATTATGGATTGAGACATAGATATAGTTGTATTATGTAGATTGTGTCCATTATAACACAGCTTATATGTATTCGAGTCGGACCAGAGTCTGGTCGAATGCGTAGCTAGCATGTTACGTATTTCTAGTCCTACGTATTTTGGGACTGGGGCGTTACATGTTTTTGTGGTGGCCCATGCAGGTCAGAGTATATCGTTT
The DNA here is from genome assembly GCA_029216955.1 of Iris pallida. Taxonomy (NCBI): domain Eukaryota; kingdom Viridiplantae; phylum Streptophyta; class Magnoliopsida; order Asparagales; family Iridaceae; genus Iris; species Iris pallida. Next base: position 212,281 of record JANAVB010009399.1, on the reverse strand, counting down.
CGGTTATGTTACTCTGCTGAACGAGCCTGCAGTAGGATATTGTAATAGGATCTCAATCCACAATTGCTTTGAAAATTATTTTGTTTTATCATCGCCTTTGGAACTCATAATTGAAGTCGATCATCCTTCTTGAACTCCTTGTCTTGGACTCTCGTCTATTCCTATTTCGGAAGGACGAATACTTGTGCTTGATGAACTAATTGGATTATGTTCTAGCATAGCCTATAAGGCATTGATAGAGTGTTTTATAAAGGGAACTAGTTATCTACGGTGGTAAGGGTTTGGATAGACATCCCACTTAGATTGACCGAGTAGATCGGACTAACAATCTAGAATTCTTAGTGGCTAGTTAAACCTAATGAGAGACCCTATGAGAAATTGACTACAACCATTCTACTATTCACCTATGGTGGATGGAGACAGATTAGAATACCTTTGTTATATAGAAATAGGGTAGAAGTATAGCACAGTTTAATTGGGGATTAGTAAGGAAGGCAAGTTATGTTCCTCTATCCTAAAGATTGAGTGGTTGAAAGACTATGAAGTAGAATTTTAGAGTTAGATACAGTTTCCTAACTAGAATATGATCACCCACATGAAAGACTACAGTTGAAAGAATTCGAAAGTCTTGATATAAAAAGGATGAGGTACAGTAGATAGATATGAATCCTTATAGACATTGTATGGTTGCAAAAGTTTTTTTTATTCATTTGAAGGATATAGAAGTTATGATAGTATGCATATGTAGAAAATAAAGTTATCTTGGACAGTGACCTGAAGGATCTTCACTAGGGAGATTCCTATCGAAGGAGTGAGTCAAAATGATGCTTGTTGATAGGTTGTGCCATGGTGTGGATCTAAGAATATTTGTTGTATAATGGCGAGGACGGTGTTAGACTGGATATACCCCTATACATATGAGGAATAGCTTGAAAGGACCTATTAACAACCATGACTAGAAGATTAGTCGAAAGGTAAGTGGTTGTTAAGGTATCATATATAAGCTTGTCCACTGCCTAGTAAACAAGCATAAAAAGATTAAGCATACCTGTAGGCATTGTATGGCTTCCTTATTAAAAGGGTGGGTTGTTAACCATATTAATAAGAAAATTTGATAACCTATAGGAAAATGGGATAATGTGATTAAGGAATGATTTATCGCAATCCTAACCTCCGTAAATAACACTTGAGAGTAGGATTAGAAATCTTATCTTAAGTAGACAAGAAGTCGTATGCATAATAAAATCCTTCATCGATACAGGTTAGATAGGAACCCCAAAGGACTTATAGTTACAATAATTGTATTCGAATAAAATACAGATAGGGGTATAAAGATGAAGGATCATAGGAGCAACACTATATACAGATTAAAGAACTGCAAAGGATTAAGGATGGTTAGGACCTAGCGTAAAAAAAAAATTGCCAGGAGTGACGATTGGAGAAAATCCAAGCCACATAAGTGGGTGAACTGGTTGGAATCAAGATATATGACCTCTAAGGTAGTATAAGTTAGAACATAACTTTAAAGATTAGCTAGTCTCATCCTTAGAAGATCTTGATAGATACTTTATACTTTAAAATGAGTCAGGGATCATCATCTCTAGGCAGATTGATCATTGAAGCCCAATATCGTTCTGGTGACTCGAAGTATAGTTCTCCATCAACCGGTTCAACCACCTGACAAGAGCGAAGGTATTGAGATCAGGACACCATCAGGTGACGATGCGGAAAGAGGATACTCCAAGGACAGCATTCAGATTTTGCCACGACCACTACAAGATTGTTGACACTTTTTGGATCGATGAATGCGCTGCTATAATTATGTGTTTGATGAACAAGGTGTCCCATCAGTACCTGGACTAGTGATGGTAGATTTGATTATATTTTATCGTAGGATAAAAATTATATTGGTAAAATATTTCATAGGTGGGTGATTATCTAAGGTATATACGAGTAGGGTAGAACAACTATGCTAGAAAGACCAACTATTGGCAATCTATTTTCTATGAGTTTTAGTTTGGTAGAAAATTGCTCTTAGTCGAATGATAGGTATTCCTAAACATGTCCAACTAGATATGATAGATTAGAGACTTTTGGTATGAATAGAATGGTTTGGTAAGCCTTGTATTTAATGCTAAGCTTGTATAGAGCCATTATTCTAAAAAAATGAAGGAGATAGGAATCCAGGATTAGGTAAATAATTAACGTGGGTAGAATTTCATAGATACTTCCGCAAGAAATAAGTTAGAATATAGTTCAGTATAAAGCCTAACCCTAAGAAGCAACCATTAGACCAAATCATGCTATCTTTTGCCTAAGACAGGGCCTATGATAGAAGTACTAGAGAAATTATTATTAGGATGGTATATGAATAGAGTAAGAATATATGTGATAATAAAACGACCATCTCTATACATGGTAAGACTAGTCTTAAAATGACCTATGGAAGTCCAGGATTATAAGGATGACTAATAGGTTTGTGTGACTGTCTAGTTGAGCATCGACCTTTATCCTCAAGTTAGGAATCAATGTGTAGGCATACTTGTAAGGATTGTATAGATTGCTTATGAATAGAAGTGGTGGATCGCTAATTGAACTACTATAGAAGTTAGTGATGTAACCTTTAGGAATATAGTATAGATTTGAAGGATTGACAGAGTTATGGAGGGAATGTGATTTTTCTATCTCCATGGTTAGTTATAGATAGATATTTAATAGCCAAGTTAGAAGCCTTACCTCTAGGTTAGTAACATCTCGATATTAGAGAGCGTGTTGGAGAAGTAACATTTCGTCTTTTATTACTCTCATCTCTGGAGGGAGTGCATGATGTATTTCATGTCTCACACTTGAGGAGGTATGTGACTGACCCCAGTCATGTGGTCAATCATTCTGAGATTACGGTGGAACCCAGTTTATCATACGAGGAACAGTCAGTTGAAATATTGGATACTAGCGAGAAGACGCTTAGAGGGCAGAAGATAGGTTGGTTCGGGTTGCATGGAAGCACTATTCCCCTGGATAATCTACTTGGGAACGATAAGATTCCATGAGGGAGCACTATCTATTCGAGGATTCTGGTAAGATTCTAAAACTAACTTTAGTGCTATAACTTTATAGAGTTCTAGTTATAGTTTTAATTTCGAGGACGAAATTATCTAAGGTGGGTAGATTGTAAGCTCCCTAAATTTTTGGATATTTTTTAACATTAATTTATATTTTATAACAAATTAGACTTTTATATATATTTTTTATTGTAAATCCTAATGACAATCTCTAGTCCTATTGAGCTACCGGTTGACTTAGCTGGTCCAAACTCAACCCAAATATTCCCATACCTCCACATGGTTCATACCAAACATTATATATTATTGTCCTCTCTACAAAACACCAAACATAATGATATGACATCCAAAACCTAACATTTAACCTACTAGAAATAATTCCAGCCCTATATACTTTGGACTTGACCAAACCATTAACTCACCACTTAACCACTATAGGTTGGACTTAAGTGTGGTCAAGTAAACTAAATGGGCAGCCAATCCTCCCCACTTATTCATCTTCCATAACCCCCAAGCACCCTTAACCAATCTCTTTCCATAACCTACAAAAACTCCCAACCACTAACTCTTCACTCAACCCTTCACCTCCCCCTTAATGGTTGGCTATATATAGACTTCTCCTCACCTTATTACTTTATATCATCTGAACAAAAATTCTACCTAGCCCACTTCATAATATTTTCTCTTCACAAACCATCTCCAAAATCCTTCTCAATTTTCCTCCAAGCAACCATCTTTCCACCCCTATCCAGGCTGAATCTGAATTCAACTAATCTCCACCATTCCTGCCATATCTCTCTCTACAGTAAGTATTTCTCTCTCAAATTTAGTATGCTTCTTCCTCTCTCTGTTCTCACCATTTTCTATTTACAAACTTTTCAGTAAAACTCGCTCTAACTCCCTCAAAACAGCCCCTTAATTAGAGGTGTCCAGGCTGAAACTGAATTCGGTGCACTGCTGTTCGCGCACCCTTAGGAGACCCCATGACAGCAACTAATCTCTTGGTAATGTTCCTAACACTCTTCTACAACATCCCACTATGTCCTAAAGTCATCTCGTAAAGTTTTATGTATATATTTTGCTTGCAACTTCATTATTTTTGTCACCGTAATCATTGATTCTCAAAATAGAACTTGTATATATTTATGTCCTATTTGTCCTACTGAAATTCGATGATTAAGAATCTTAAATTCTATGGTAATATATTCTGAATATTATTTATAAGTTTATTAATTTCATAATATAAAGTGTTATATTTTTAAGATTTCATCTAGTTCGAATCAACCGAAATTGGACAACCTAGTGAGATTACTTGAATGTGCTAACTGGCTAGCTTAGTTTTAGTATATAAAATAAATATGATATGTTTGAATTATTTTCAAATATTATTTCAGAATTAAAATATTAATTTTTCTATTATAATTGGTTCCAAATAAATATGTATGTTGGCCATATTGTGTCATTAATTAGACATACTAACTAGATAATTATTTCTTGTATATATTATCATCAAATAATGTTTATAAATAGTTTTAATTTATATTTTAGAATATAAATTAGTATATTTTATATATTAAATGATTTATTTTTACATAAGTTGGCAACTTTGCATGCACAAACTAGTTGTCAAGTTGCTAAAATACCTAGTCGATATGCAACGAAACATTGTAAATGCAACAACAAATATTTTAGTATTTTTTTAACTAAATAAATATAAATTCCAGAAATTAATTCACATTAATTTCAGTTTTATTTGTCGTCGACATGCGTGTTTGAGAGGCTACATCCATGTTCGAAGTATCGTTTAGCGTCGTCGTGAATTTGGGACATCGTGTCGTATCTACGTATGTTTAGGATTACAGTATTGGAATCATATAAATGCCAAAATGTACGTGTGATAACATGATATTCGAGACCCACACGACATAATAGAAAGTAGCATGGTACGTGGTTATTAGCACGTTGTCGAAGGCTACACAACTGTTGGATCGTTGGCATGAAAGTCACCATACTAGTTGACGTTGTGCAAATGATCACATTCTTTTTTTATTAATTGAATTAGATTGTGCATTAATTAGAATATGTTATAATAGGACAACTTGGATCCGTTGTACCTCCAACTGAAGACATCACTCAGGCGACACCGCAGCAGGCAACAGGCAACAGGCAAGTGTACCTTGCCATCATGTATCTCAGTTCTTGCTCTATTTATTAGTATCTAGTTACTATAGCTATTTCATAGGATTGGCTTGTGTGTGTCTAGCCTAGGACCGTGAGACGATACTTAGTGTCCGAATAAGGTTCGGGTGCCGATATCCGTCCGCGGAGTCGGGCATCGTCAGTTAGAGAGTTGTTACCACGAAACCATGATACGTGCTTGTATCCTGAGCACGACAGACCGTAGGACACTTGACACTATTACATGTAACAGAATCCTTCTTGAGGTATTCATGGTGATTCTGTGTAGGCTTATAGGTTACATGATATGAGATAGGTATATAACATATATATTATTATGACTCCTTACATTAGTTAGAGGTCATGATCTTGCATGTTATGGACATGAGACGTCGTGGACATGAGACGTGAGGTTACATTGGGAGGGAAGAGTCTTCATCGTGCTCTGGGCATATTCTATATACATGAGTACTGGACTTTGGGTTCTCTATACAGAATCTAAAGTGCATATATCTACATATACTATCCTTTATTGGGTTCCCCCACACGGAGCCTAGAGGGTACTGTCTAGCATACGGATGAGTCCGTGAGTACCAGCCCGGGGTACGATACCATACTCTCATTTGCATATCACTTAGATGGTTACAGTAGTTTATCATTGAGTATGTGGCATTATACTGTTTTACTTTTGGCATATTGTTTCTTGTACCTTGTTATGTCCCCTGAGGACCAGATCCCCTGCCAGTTTTACAGCTTAAACGGTTGTGCAGCCTGTCTAAAGATGCTGAGGCTGATCGCCTTGATATACGAGCATTGGTACAAGGTACTTATTTCATTTCTACCGAGGTATGTTATTTAATCATATTTGTTACTCCTCTGCTGCCATAGCCTAGTTTTTTTATAGACTCATATTTCTTTCTCGAGTCTATTCGAGTTCCTGTGTTACTGGGCGGCCGACTTTAACACAAGTGGCTCTTTCTTGTGTTTTATTTCATTGTGGATTGAGACATAGATATAGTTATATTATGTAGATTGTGTCCATTATAACACAGCTTATACGTATTCGAGTCGGACCAGAGTCTGGTCGAATGCGTAGCTGGCATGTTACGTATTTCTAGTCCTACATATTTTGGGACTGGGGCGTTACAGCAGAAGGCGTCGCCGCGTCCCCTGACGGGCATGCACTGTCCTTATGTCCGAAACACGCACACTGTGAACAGGTTGGGGGAACCCATTCATACTCCACCTTCTGGGTAAGAACCTCTCCAGAAGGCACTTCATACTCCAGTATACTCGGTAACTCCCATCCAGCCCGGATCTCAACGAATATCCGAGCATACATCAGCCTCGTCCGAAAGGCTGTAGCATCATCAGCCTTGATCGGGGTGCCCACCAAGTTGGCAAGTCGCATCAGCAATGGGATACTTCAGAACCGAACGGGGAACTCAGGGAAGCGTATCCAAATCGGGATAACATTCAGGACTTCCTTCTCACAGCGCAAATCTGGGGTCCACTCCTTCAGAATGATCAACCTGCCATCAAATATCCACGGACCACCCTGCAGGATCCTGGTAACATCTTCTGCCAGCCCAAACTTCACATAATAGAAGCCATTTTCCTAACAAATATCTCTATACTACCTTTAGGCTGCCAGACGCGTGCCGCATACCCCCTGATCTGCCCATAAAATGGCTTGTTGCCCATGACGTACAGCACCAGCGTGTTTTCCCAGAAGGCAGTCACCTTCTCAATCTCCTCTACAGGAAACGAGGCCCGGAAGCCGCTCCCTACCTTCTTCGGTGGCACATACTCCATAGAAATTGGGCTTTTAGGCCCCACCGGTGTGCAGATCTCAGCCCAAGACCGACCCGCTGGACGGGGAGCCGTTCCCAGTAAGCGGGTGGCAACTCCAGGGGTAGGAGACCCTGAACCCTGACCTCCCCGCTCCACTAATTTGCCCTTTCCTTTTTCCGCCATGGTCGCCTTAGGGCGCCAGCCCACTGTTCTCCCAGTAGTCACCGTAGGACCAGGAGCCGACATCCTCAGCCCCGATCCCTCTCCCGGTTTCCTCCCAGCAAAAGGGCGCGACTTTTGGAGACTCTGCACGCCCCCCACCTTGCTCTCCGCCTTGGCCCCTCGACGTCTCGTAACCGTCGTCCAGCCACCTCCCTCCATCTGTCCACCCGGAGATCCAGAACCGAATCCAGATTGGAAATTCGGGGTTTCCGTCAGATCGGGGACCCAACGGTCTCCCCCGGACACTGTCGTCGTCGACCGGTCGGACACACCCCTGCCACCGCCACCACCGACAGCAGCCTTGCCGCCCCCGCCGTCGTCTCCGCTACCGGATCTGCCCGAGGTCGGGCCGCTCCAGGCCAGGCCGCCTCCAGCCACCCCGCCGGGGTCCCCGTCTTCGCCAGCTCCGCAACCGTCGTCGCGGCCTCCTGAGGCTGTAATGATTCTAGATCGGGTTCAGTTGAATGAACCGTTAAAGTTGTTGAACAGCTGGAAACCGAATTATACTACTTGACCTGTACAACCCGTTTGAACCGGTCGTGGTTCAATTGGACCGCACGGTTCAAATAAATGAATAAAGAATGTTAAAATATGATATCTTTGTGAAAATGTTTACAACAAAAGAATCTGAACCCATTATTTCATACACAAGTGTTCACTACTAGGCTACCAAAAACTCCCATCAAAATGAGGACAAGATATAGACCAAAAGAAAGCTCCATACAAGACTTGACAAAGTTTTATGACCGATTTTCAACTTGACGTCAACCCTCTATAATGGAGTTAAATTTCTAGCTAAAGTAGCTATGAGCATGAGAGGACCATGCCATAAAACCTAGGTAGCCAATTGGTAGAAAGGTTTACCTTTTGGTACAGTTTAAGCTATGCAACCAAGGAGCACCCTCCAATTTTTCCTAGACAATAAACGAACTAGACGAAAAGGTATGATGAAACAATTTGCTATAGGAAAATTGCATTCATCACTACAACATTTTACTCAAAAGAGTGAAGGAATTAGAATCCAATTATACTTAAACAATAAGAATGAAAATAATGAAAAATAGACAATACAACCAAGGTGGCCTATGAATTTCATAGTATCAGAGCTAAGAATATTTAGAAAGAACCCTAATAGACAATAAAAAAGTGACATCTGAATTTCATATTATCAAACTAAGAACATTTAGAGAGAACCCTAACCGAAAAAAAAATCGACCCCACTCCACCAAAAAAAAAAAAAAAATCGACCCCACTCCACCAAAACCTAGTTGTCTCCCCAACCCTAGCTCCTTCCAATCTTTCTACTTCTCTCCTTTGTAGCTCTTACCAATTTTTCCATAAAAAGATGAATATTACCAGTTGCGTTGGACCCCTTTCTCCGTAGCTCATCCCAATCTTCTCACTCCATCAGATATATCTCCTTTCTTATTCTTGTTCGTGGGTTGTTGATTCTGATGTGTCTCGAACAATGTCTTATGACGGGCCCTCAAATCTTGCCTCTATAACCCTCACAAATTTATTTCTATAGCTAATTGTACTACTACTCATGTCCTGGTGTTGTTGATTTACACTTCATCTTTACATTTGAAAAATAGTTCATCACTCCATCATAACTTATGATCTATTCGTCAACTTACACATGATTATAATTGTTTGGTAACATTTTATTCATCTCACTTTATAGTAGAGGTCCTTCTAATGAAGTAACAAATTGGTGGAGGGACATGAACATAATGGCTTTTACTATGTAGATCATCTTCCTAGTTCATTAGTGGATGCATCATTCATTATCTTCCTTGCAAAGTATGTTACATAATTTATCATTACTTGAATTTAGTTGTCAGTCATGTATTCTTTGGAAGTATCATCGATTCTCTTTTCATCTAGTTCGTAAACGACATGATTCACCTTTTGCTTTGGTTCATAATGATATTTGGGGTCCCTTTAAGTTTTTGAGTGTGCATGGTTACACTTTTATTGATGATCATTTACGCATGACATAGTTATATCTTATTCGTTTTAAATATGATCTTATGTCTGTTATTCAAATCTTCGTAGTTGAAATTTCTAATCATTTTGATGTTTGCATTAAGGTTCTTTGCTCTGATAACGCTAAGGACTATATGAGCAAGGAGCTTCAAGCATTTTGTCGAACTCATGGCATACTTCATCAGATTTTATGTTCTTATACTCCTCAGCATAACGGTATTACGGAAAGTAAGAATAGACACATTTTTTAGGTAACTCCCTCTCTCCTTATTCATATGAATGTTCCAAAGAAATTATAAATTTTGTAGTCTTAGCTGCTTTTTTTTATAGAAAACTCCACTCATACTTAACATGTTTACCTGCATTTGCTATATGAAATTTAGAGAGAACTTTTAGTTTATTGATGTGAATAAGCCTTGTACATTTATAGAAGTCATGACATTTGTCTTATAGCCCAGGCAATATGGGACTAGAGTGAGATACATAGTAATAATTAACTGGTACACCACCTCAACCTGGAGCATAGCTATCAATCATTCTAAACGGCGGTAGGCGGGTGGCTACGGAAAGAGTCTACCTACCACCTAGGCCCGCTTAGACGCTTTATACATTTTGGACATTTTTACTATTTTACTACTTTTTTCAATAAATGCATATTTTAAGGGTGTTTTATTTATGCATAACTAATTTGTAGAACAAAAAAAAATGAAGTTTCAGTCTTGTAAAAGTGAACCATAGGTCCATAATACTTGCAAAACTGTTTTGTCAAAACAACTAGTCAGGTATTGCTTCGCCTAGGCGCCCGCCTACGCCGCCTACGTCATCAAACATTCGTTGGTCGCCTCTTAGAAGCCATAAACTCCTAGAAGGTCAACGAATCTCAATAAAGAACCTCGATTCGACGGTTCTTACTTGGAAGCTTGTTGGGAGCTCATTTCCTCGATGATGGAAGCTCGTTTCTCAGGCGACGGGACCACGTTTCTCCGACAACGTAAGCGTTTTCCATAATATAACCATAATTTTAAAAGAGGATATAAATTTTTGGAAGAAAGTTAGAAGATTTGTAATACACGTTTATCAAAGTACCAAGAAACTAAAAATAATTTACCTTGACATCATAAAAAATCAACATGCGAATGATCTCTCTTTAACTTCGAACTGAACTTTATAAATTCGAATAAATATTAAGATATTTATAAGTTTTGATAACAATAATTAAAATACATAATTTTTTATTAGCACATGTTCCCATCACGCTCCAAACTTTAGACTCTTCTAGGTAGTCGCGTTCCCCCGCTCCCTCTCCTGCCCCCGCTTCTGTCCTTGCTTCCGCTTCTGGCTTCTAACGGTCGCCTACTCTACCGCCAACGGCAAAAGTGGGGCAGATAGCGGCCGCCTAGCGCCTAGGCGGCCGCCTCAAAAAGGATTTAACATGTCGGGTTGAGCACTAGTCTTATTACAAACTAGACAATGTAGGTTCAAGTTGGGTTTCCACTGTACACCGATCATTGAATTTTGTGCCTGGTGTATCCTACTCAATCCACCACTAGGACAAATCCCCACCACATGCTCCACCTCCTCTGAGGTTGGTCTATCTTAGGAAGTCTTGAATCCTAATTAAATTGTACGATCCCCAAGTTGGTTCAGCTACACCAGTAGTAAGGACCCTTCCGAAGCAAGTTCAGCGAGCGAAGCTGAGAGTTGGGGAATTTTTTTATTACTTAGTTTAGGTTTTTATTTTTATTTTTTTTTGGTTTTTTTTGGGGGGGGGGGGGGGGGGGGGGGGGGGGGGCGCATTTGTAGATAACCGTCGTTTGATCATGTTATATACTGAATCATCCATGTTATATACTGAATCATCTGAAAAATATTAAAGAATAAAACAATATGTTGTTTCCCGTGGTTTTTTCCAGTTTGGGTTTCCATGTAAAAATCAGGTCTTGCTTGTTCCATTTTGTTGTTCCGTTTGTTTCTTCTTGTGATCTTATGCTTTTACCTCGATTATAGGCAACAATCTACGCTATACACGACCCACTGTGTCTAAAATCTAAATCGTCATTGCACAATCCTTGGCCCATGTAGAGAGTTCCTCCAGGTCCGACACTCGATCAACAAAAACTTGGATACTTTGGTTCACCTCCCTTTTTAATTAAGTTCATACTGCACTCAGGGGGATTGAACGCTGATCTGGTTTCCCACACAATGTCTTCAAGTTTTGGTCAGTGCTTGTTGACTAGTGTGTATATATTAATTATTTGGCTAATAATAAAGAAAGAAATCAGAATCATACCTTACACAAATGTGTTCAAGTTTTGGTCAGTTCTTGTGACTAGCGTGTGTATATATACTAATTATTTAGCTAATAATAAAGAAAGCAATCAGAATCATACCTTATTTGAAATTGGACCTTGTGCGAGGTATGGTTTCTTATCACGTAAACGGTGGAAACCATAAGCAACTTGGGCATCCATTCCTGAAATGAACCAAATCGGTTACGATCTTCAAGACTTCCACAAACTGAAGGAAAACCAGCAGTAAAGGACACTTTTTACATGTCTATCATATGGTGGATTCCACTTATCAACTGAAGATAAAAAAATGTCAGTATGGAAATGGCCCATAATACAGATAGACAACCCCGAACTTTTTTGGGATTAAGGCTTCGTTGATGAGGTGGTGTTTAATTAATCAAACCATAATTCACACTTTCTAACAAAAAAATATTATAATCAGTTATAAGTTAGCAACACCTCGGATGTTTCACATATTGTCAAGAACATGGCCCAACATACAGCTTCATTCCTAGACAAGAGAGTACATCCACTTATTCTGTACTGCACCTATAAGAAAATGAATATGCATTGTTCTCACGACTTAGTGACTCTTAGTACTAGTTTAATAAGTTTCAGACGTTCAATAAGCAATAGCATAATTGGAACGAAAATGATACAAGCAGCCAACCCTAAACAATTTGGATTAAGGCCTTGTTAGTATGGTGGCGGTTACTGTAGTGTCCCGCTCCTAGCGGTTCACTATGTAAGGCTTGTGGCTTGGCTAACTCGGTCGGAAACCGAGTATTGGGGAAACTTACCGTCGGCATCGAATCGATCACGGACAAGTGCATAAGAACCTTTCCAATTAATGGATCGGTTTCTCTTGAAATGCGTCCAAGAGTTTTCTCTGGATGTTTTGCTGCTGGTTTTGCTGCTTGGTTTTGATGGATGCTTTTCTGAATGATTTTCGATGATTTGATTCTTGCCCGTTTTCATCGATTCGCATAGCATTCATTCTTGAGAATTCTGAGAGAAGAGAACACAACGAGACGGATTATTAATCAATCTTTTGGTGCCAATGCAGACTGACGCGTGACGGAAGGCTAAGCGTGCAAGTGTTCCTCTCTCTCTCGACGATTCTCTAATTTGGTGAGTGTGGATCTCTGTGGTGGTATTGTCCCTCTCGCTATTCCTTCATGCCAACTAAATAATTGTCTTGCAACATCCGTTGATCGATACCAAGATGCTAATGCCACAAGTCATACCACTAAGATGCTAGAGATAGAACATTGAAATGAATTGATTACACTGCAATGAACTGAACATTGAAATGATTGAATTGATGCCTAGAATGATGGTTATGAAATGCTAAGAATGATCTTGTTGCCTATTACTTCAAATATTCTATGCACACTGTGTATATCGAGTCGGACACACATTCGCCTGACCATGGACAACTTGTATACAAGGATTGAGCAATAATTTCCTCGAACGGTACAGGGGCGCCTGTACCGATTCGGCCTAGGAGGAAATAATGAAGTGCTTTGGGGAACATGAGTAATGCGAGGCATCATAGAGGCTAGCTCCCTACTGTGCTGTCATCTCATCATTTGAAGTCCCAAATGCAAATGAATGAATGAAAAGAGTCCATATGGTTTAACAACACCAGTGGTCACATCGTGGGAATGTATGCTAATCAATGTCTTATGCAGGGGCGGTAAGTATATATTATTATCCTGTATCTTATGCAGGAAAGCTGGATTCGGCTAATGGTAAACTAAACATGGTTTATTGAACTACCATGTCACTTGAATTGTGATTTACTCTAAATGTCGCCTGCCCCTTATAAGTTCATATCTTTAAAATGCTTGTCATTAATAAAATGTTGGTTTAGCTGAGTGGGCCAACGGGGCTCACCAGCGCATTGTTATAATGTGCTGACCCCTCCTCCACAGGTACTGGAGAAGGCTTGGGCGCACATCGTAATTAAAGCCTTCTGAACTGCTGTTTCCTTTCAAGTTGTTTTCCTAAAGACGCACAAAGTATTGCGGAGATTTCAAAGATAGCTGCTTATATTTCAAGTACTAAAGGGGCGTGATGTATGGAACGGGAAATTATTTTATGGCAGCCTATCAGTTGTACTTCTTTTCATGAATCAATGTAGCCGAAAAGACATTTCAAATATTATCGAGAAAAGTTGTATTCTGACTACAATCATCAATAAAATGAATATTTTCTTCCTATTCCGCTTGCTTAATATTTCCACAACTGTGGCTTATTTTCAAATGTGATGAATTGATAAAATGTGCATGTTCTAGCCTTGTACAAGTGCAACTCCAGACTTGTACGGCATCACGCCTTAGCGAGGACGATCGATTCGGCGTGAATCGAAGCAAAGCGAGCGATTCTCCGAATCGGGGCGTGACAGTTGGTATCAAAGCACGGCTTCACTTCCTCGGATTTCAAAAATAAATGTTTCAAAAAGGAAGTCTTGAAGCAAATTCTCGATTGATGGCTGTGTCGATGGAGCTGGCATGAAATAATGTTCCATACAATAAGCCATAAATATTTATGAGTGCTAATGGAATTATTTCCTTGTTGTAGAATGACCAAGGGTGATAGCTCAAAGACGAATTCATCGTCTGACCCGATGAGAAAACTGATTAAGCAAATGGAGGCTCAGAGGAAGCAAAGCGAAGCTCAACATCGCGCGCTTCAGGAGCAGCTTCAGTATCAGTTTCAGGAGCGATGGATGCTCAACAAAGCAAGTTGAGTCTAACTCAGATTGTCATCAAGCTGTCGGCCGATTCTAATGTTTCTGCAAAAGGCCGCAGCAACGAGACCGTGGAGGTGCCGCGGCAGAGAAACCTGAGAGCCCGACACGGAAGAGGACGAGCTTCAAGTTCTCTGAATTTAAAAGTTGCGACCCGCCGAGTAGTTGATGGGAAAGAGGAGCCAGATGAGTGATGGGCTTCTTGAACACACTAGAGGGCTATTTCCGAATGTTAGAGATTCAGGGCTAGTAAGAGAGTGGAGTGTACTGCTGTACAACTTCGCCTCAAGGTCCAGGAATGATGGATTTCGCAGAGACAGGCACTTTGCGGAAATAGTCAGGATATAAAGATGTCTTGGGAGGCCTTTAAGCAGGCTTTCATTACTCACTTCATTCCACCGCTGTCCGACAACAAAAGAGAATGAGTTCATTGCACTTCGACAAGGCAGTATGTCAGTGCATGACTATGAGACAGAGTTTTTGAAGATAGTCGCATTCGCTGGGTACATGGTACCGAATGACGACGCCAAGCGAGGAAGATTTGTGCAAGGCTTGAATGAGGCCTAGAGAAGGATGTGCTAAATCGGGAAATGTAGTCTTACCGGGAGGCGTACGAGACAGCTTCGAAATGGAGAGATTTCATAAACCGGCTAGTCGTTGAGACAATGAAGAGCAACCAAGGACTCAAATCAGAAACGACCTTGGTCTGCTAGCAGGAATGACGCACCTAAGCGTCACAATACTGGAGACAATCGAGGGCCTCAACATAACAGAACGTTGTAAATTTTGCAACGTTGGGGACAATCGATCCGAAGATTGTCGGGTGAAGTGTTTCAAATACGGCGGACAGGGCCAAAGGAAGCTGACTGCAGAAATAGAGGAGGGAAATCAGTATCCTCCTCGTGGGCATAACAATAATCAGTATCGTGGGCATAACAACAACCACACACCGGGGACAATATTAAACCAGCATCGTGGCGGAGCGCCACCAGCCTTACCGGCTCAGCTGGGAATGCACCGAATCAACAAGGTGGGCAAGCAAGGGTTTATGCTTGACTCAGGCAGAGGCCCAGACCGCGGAGAATGTTATAACAGGGTACGTTGCTATATAAAGGCACACATGCAAGGTACTTTTGATCTGGCGCTACTAATGCTTTATCTTTTCTGATTTGCAACGGAAATAAATTTTGTAGGACTCAACTAAAGACAACTTTGTGTTGTAGCATCTTCGGGTAGTAGAGATATGCCTTGCAACTTGATTTGCAGGGACGGCTACATTAAAATTGGAGGCAAGACTTTATCTCTTGATGCAATTGTACTCGACATCAAAGAGTACGATATCATCTTGGGAATGGACTGGCTCAGCGCCTGTCATGCAACGATTGACTGTGCGGATAAGAGAGTTGTGTTTCGCCTAACCGAGAAACAGAGTTCTCTTACTCGTGCGGCTCTGCGTTCCAAGGACCTATGGTAATATCGGCAGTTACAGCAAGGCATATGTTGTACTCAGGGTGTGAAGGGTTCCTTGCTTCTGTTTTTGATACTCAAATGAAGGGTGTAGATTCGAATCAGACCGAGATCGTGGCAGAGTTCCCCGATGTGTTTCCGGACGAGGTACCTGGGATGCCGCCGGATAGAGAAATTGAATTCACAATTGACACATTTCCGGATACTCGTCCGATATCTAAAGCGCCGTACAGGATGGCTCCGGCAGAATTAAAGGAATTAAAGGTACAGCTACAAGAATTATTAGACCGGGGATACATTCGTCCAAGTGTATCTCCATGGGGAGCTCCAGTACTGTTTGTAAAGAAGAAGGATGGAACGATGCGGCTATGCATCGATTACAGAGAACTGAATAAGGCAACCATCCGTAACAAGTATCCTTTGCCAAGGATAGATGATCTATTCGATCAGCTACAAGGGGCGACCGTGTTTTCAAAAATCGATCTTCGTTCAGAATACCATCAGTTGAAGATCAGACCCGAAGATGTTCCTAAGTCAGCATTTCGTACGAGATACGGACACTATGAGTTTTTGGTCATGCCATTCGGCTTGACTAATGCTCCAGCAGCCTTCATGGATTTAATGAATAGAGTGTTTCGACCGTTCTTAGACAAGTTTGTTGTTGTGTTCATCGATGACATCTTGATCTACTCAAAGGATAGGGAGACTCATGTCGAGCACTTGAGAGAAGTACTTCAGACGCGGGACAACCAGCTCTATGCAAAACTAAGCAAGTGCGAATTTTGGATGAACAGCGTGTCGTTCCTTGGACATGTTGTTTCGGCGGAAGGTGTTGCCGTCGACCCAAAGAAGATTGAGGCAGTGGTGGACTGGAAGCAGCCTGCATCAGCTAGTGAAATACGGAGTTTCCTTGGTTTAGCCGGGTACTACCGTAGATTTGTGAACGACTTCTCGAGAATCGTCTCGCCTTTGACTCGCCTGACTCAGAAGGGAGTCGTATTTAAGTGGACGAACGACTGTGAGAGTAGCTTCCAAGAACTCAAGCAGCGGCTCGTCACGGCCCCAATTTTAGCACTTCCGGAAGGCTCTGAGGATTTCAGATCTACAGTAATGCGTCGGGACTTGGTTTGGGATGTTCTTATGCAACATGGGAAGACCATATCTTATGCTTCGAGACAACTCAAACAGCATGAGAAGAATTACCCAACACATGATTTGGAACTGGCGGCGATTGTGTTCGCGTTGAAATTGTGGCGACACTATCTCTATGGTGTGTCCTGCGAGATCTTCACGGATCACAAAAGCCTGAAATATATATTCACACAAAGGAATTGAATTTGAGGCAGCGGCGCTGGTTAGAATTGATCAAGGACTATGACTTGACAATCTCTTACACGCCGGGTAAAGGGAACGTGGTAGCTGATGCCTTGAGTCGAAAATTTGTGGGATCACTAGCAATAGCAAAAGAGGTACTACGGGATCTTGAAGAGATGGGCATCGAGTTCAGGATCCGTCCGCAGAATGTGCAGTTGGCTCAGTTACAACTTGAGCCGAGTCTCCAGGAAAGGATTAAGTTTGCTCAGAAGGATGACCCGTTTCTGCAGAAGATACGCGAGTTGATTCTAGCAGGAAATGCGTCGGACTTTACCGTTGAAGATGACACTATTCGTGTCAAGGAGTGGATGGTGGCTATGTAGGAGGAGATGAGTTCCTTGCACACCAATTCTACTTATGATCTGGTGCGGTTGCCAAAGGGCAAGAAGGCTTTGAAGAATCGATGGGTGTTCAGAGTGAAGCAGACGGATGATGCTACTCGCCCTCGATACAAAGCGAGGCTGGTAGTCAAGGGCTACGGTCAGCGGAAAGGCATGGATTATGATGAAATCTTTTCGCCTGTCGTCAAGCATTCGTCTATTCGGGTGGTGCTAGCATTAGCAGCCAGTTTCGACTTGGAGGTCGAGCAGATGGACGTGAAGACGACGTTCCTCCACGGTGATCTTGAGGAGGAGTTGTACATGGAGCAGCCGGAGGGATTCTGTGAGAAGGGCAAGTCACATTTGGTCTGCCGGTTGAGGAAGAGCTTGTATGGTCTGAAGCAGGCTCCGAGGCAGTGGTACAGAAAGTTCGAGTCGTTTATGGGGGAGCATGGTTATGCACGGACGACGTCGGACCATTGTGCATTTGTGAGGTATTTTGCCGATGATGATTTTATCATCTTATTGCTCTATGTTGATGATATGCTATTAGTGGGTCGGAATGCCACTAGGATAGCGGAGTTGAAGCGCAAACTGGGCGCGGCCTTCTCTATGAAGGATTTGGGCGCAGCGAAGACTATTCTTGGGATGGAGATCAGCCGAGAGAGAGAGTCCAAGCTGCTACACTTGTCCCAAAAGAAGTACATTCACCGGGTACTTCAGCGTTTCGGGATGGACGGGTCGAAGAAAGTGAGTTTCCCCCTCGCGGCTCACTTTAAGTTCACTGAGGAGCAGTGTCCATCTACCGAGGACGAAAAGGAAGATATGGAGCGGGTTCCATATGCTTCAGCTGTGGGAAGCCTTATGTATGCCATGGTGTGTACGAGGCCAGATATTGCTCATGCAGTTGGTACGGTTAGCAGGTATCTTTCGAATTCTGGAAGGATACATTGGAGTGCGGTCAAGTGGATTCTACGATATCTTCAGGGCACTGCTGGTTGGAGACTTTCCTTTGGTGGTGACGAGCCGAAGCTGGTCGGGTATACTGACGCTGATATGGCTGGAGATGTAGACACGAGGCGGTCGACTTCGGGCTACGTGATGATGTTTGCGGGAGGAGCGGTGTCGTGGCAGTCGCGGTTGCAGAAGTGTGTTGCCTTGTCGACGACGGAGGCAGAATACATTGCGGCGACGGAGGCTTGCAAGGAGCTGTTGTGGATGAAGAAGCTGTTGCAGGAAATGGGACTGAAGCAAGAGCAGTATACTTTGCTTTGCGACAGTCAGAGTGCTATCCATCTTGTGAAGAATCAGACGTTTCATAGCCGGTCCAAGCACATCGAGACTCGGTATCACTGGATACGGGATGTGGTTGAAAAGAAGGACGCGGAGCTTGAGAAGGTGCATACAGATGACAACGGAGCTGATATGTTCACGAAGATTCTACCAAGGGGGAAGTTTGAGTACTGCAGGCAGATCGTCGGGATGACGACGTCCTCCCCATAGTTGTGAAGGGGGAGATTTGTTGGAGTGGGTGGGGTTCCCAACCTATGTGGAGAAGACCCCGGAGTGCGACGAGCGCCGTTCGTGTGTCGAAGAAGCTCGGGAAGGAAGCAGGACTGCTGAGAGAGCTGCAGAGAGCTGCTGGAAGCAGATGGGCCGAGTTCGGGCCGAACTCTGCCCCTGGCAGAGTTCTGGCCGAACTCTGCCTCCTCATTCCAGAAGTGGGTCGGCCAGTGCTGGTTGCCCCGCACAGAGTTCTGGCCGAACTCTGTGTGTCGGGGGGCTGAAGCGGGATTTTGGATGAGTTTTCATCATTGGATCTAATCCAACAGTTCAGGTTGGTTGCGGGATTAGGGAGATATATATTGAGTTTTCTCAACCCTAATTCATAAGTACAACATAACACAAGTTTGAGAGAGAAGGAGGCAAGAGTGCCATTACAACTTCGGAGAAGAATACGGAGGATTGAAGGTCGTTTTCGAAGGAGATCGTGTTTCGGGTAATCTCTACTCGTCGTTCTCGTTCTTCGTAGCCTTGTGATCATTGTTCTTGTCTCTGAGTGTTGTGGGGATCCGATTTGGATCGGGAGGAGTTTGTAGAGGGTGTAATTCTTCTATTCCATTAGTGGAGGCTTCTCAGGATTGGACTCCGATCGTCCCGTAGGTTTTTCCCGCAAGGGTTTCCACGTCAAAAATTCTCTGTGTCTGCGTGATTGTTGTGTGTGCTTGTTTTTGGGTTCGTGCGTTGTTTGCTCGGTCCTCTCGCAGGTACTCTCCGGTTTGGGGAAAGGTTTCCGCGCTTCTTTCCCAACAGGGGGGGGGGGGCGCATTTGTAGATAACCGTCGTTTGATCATGTTATATACTGAATCATCCATGTTATATACTGAATCATCTGAAAAATATTAAAGAATAAAACAATATGTTGTTTCCCGTGGTTTTTTCCAGTTTGGGTTTCCATGTAAAAATCAGGTCTTGCTTGTTCCATTTTGTTGTTCCGTTTTGTTTCTTCTTGTGATCTTATGCTTTTACCTCGATTATAGGCAACAATCTACGCTATACACGACCCACTGTGTCTAAAATCTAAATCGTCATTGCACAATCCTTGGCCCATGTAGAGGGTTCCTCCAGGTCCGACACTCGATCAACAAAAACTTGGATACTTTGGTTCACCTCCCTTTTTAATTAAGTTCATACTGCACTCAGGGGGATTTGAACGCTGATCTGGTTTCCCACACAAATGTCTTCAAGTTTTGGTCAGTGCTTGTTGACTAGTGTGTATATATATTAATTATTTGGCTAATAAGAAAGAAAGAAATCAGAATCATACCTTACACAAATGTGTTCAAGTTTTGGTCAGTTCTTGACTTCTTGTTGACTAGCGTGTGTATATATACTAATTATTTAGCTAATAATAAAGAAAGCAATCAGAATCATACCTTATTTGAAATTGGACCTTGTGCGAGGTATGGTTTCTTATCACGTAAACGGTGGAAACCATAAGCAACTTGGGCATCCATTCCTGAAATGAACCAAATCGGTTACGATCTTCAAGACTTCCACAAACTGAAGGAAAACCAGCAGTAAAGGACACTTTTTACATGTCTATCATATGGTGGATTCCACTTATCAACTGAAGATAAAAAAATGTCAGTATGGAAATGTCCCATAATACAGATAGACAACCCCGAACTTTTTTGGGATTAAGGCTTCGTTGATGAGGTGGTGTTTAATTAATCAAACCATAATTCACAATGACTTTCTAACAAAAAAATATTATAATCAGTTATAAGTTAGCAACACCTCGGATGTTTCACATATTGTCAAGAACATGGCCCAACATACAGCTTCATTCCTAGACAAGAGAGTACATCCACTTATTCTGTACTGCACCTATAAGAAAATGAATATGCATTGTTCTCACGACTTAGTGACTCTTAGTACTAGTTTAATAAGTTTCAGACGTTCAATAAGCAATAGCATAATTGGAACGAAAATGATACAAGCAGCCAACCCTAAACAATTTGGATTAAGGCCTTGTTAGTATGGTGGCGGTTACCACGTTTGATTTAATCAAGCCATAATTCAAAATGACTTCCTAAAAGTGAACACTATAAATTAAAACTTAAAAGTGGAGCAATTTTCATTGTATGATAGTGATTAAAAGATGAGACGCTACATTAATTTCTTCCAGGTGGTTCTATTTCAGCGGATAACAAAACATCAGAGTTTAACACTTAATATTTGGCAAGAACATGGCTCAACATACAGGCTCCCTAGACAATGGTTTAAAGTATCGGCCAATACCGATCCGATACTTCCGATACCGATACGGTTTGGCATGTCCCGATCCGATACCGACCGATACCCGATACTGACCAATACCGATATTGGGGGTCTCTTTTCCGGTCAATTCGGCAAAGAAAATTAAACGAAAAAGACAAATCAGCAATGGTTTAAAGCATAATAAGGTTATAAAAGCATGCAAAAGAAGAAAATCAACATATTGTAAGTAAACCAATCGGTAAGGGTGAGTATTATTTCATTTAATTTCAAAACTACTAAGAAATAACACTGAAAATACTTAAAATTATGCCTAAATGTATAAAATTATATGTTTTTAAATGTAAATAATTTATTAATAATTATTTGTTTTCCGATACCAAAAAATTCGATACTCCGATCTGAAACCGCCGATACTACCGATATCGCCGATACGAGTACTCATAGGAATAGTCTGATACCGATTCCGATACTGTGAACCTTATTATAAACTAATTATGAACTACACTGGAAGACAATGCATATGTGTTATTCTCACAAGACATACAACCAAGGTATTGATGGACAACATTACTAAGTGATTATTAGCAATAAATAATTTATTAAGTTTTCAGACTTCCAATAACTGATAGCACATTTGCATTAATTTTGTAGAAAATAATAGTTGGTGTGATATTATTGATGGACTACTTCACTACTTATAGGGAGTCTAGCTCCTCTACATACTACAAATTCCGATGTGGGACTAAAAGTCCCTTATTGATTCTCAACACTCCCCCTCAAGATGGACGATAGATATTGATCATCCCCATCTTGTTACATAGCTTCGACAGACTTAATGAACTAAGACCCTTAGTCAGACAGTCTGCCACTTGTTCTTCTGAGCGGACATGGCCAATCTTCAGTATCCCTTGCTCCAGCTTCTCCTTGATAAAGAATCGATCGATTTCGATGTGCTTCGTTCTGTCGTGCTGAACCGGATTATTCGCTATACTTATTGCGGCTTGACTATCGCTCAGAAGATGCAACGGTGTCCCCTTATCCAACTTCAACTCTGTCAGCAGTGCTTTTACCCATAGTAGTTCTGACACCCCTAGAGCCATTGCTCTGTATTCCGCTTCAGCTGTCGGCCGTGCTACCACTGACTGTTTCTTGCTTCTCCATGAAACCAGGTTTCCTCCTACAAAAACACAGTACCCCGTGGTAGACATTCTGTCGTCTATGCAGCTTGCCCAGTCTGCATCACAGTATCCCTCAATATCTGTGCATCCATTCTTCTTGAACCACAGTCCTTTTTCCGACGTCCCTTTCAGATATCTTAGGATCTGAAATACTGCATCCATATGACCCGTTCTTGGATCATGCATATAGCGGCTTACAACGCTTACTGCAAATGAGATATCAGGGCGAGTATGCCCTAGATAAATCAGTCTGCCTACTAGCCTTTGATACCTTTCGCGATCAACAGGCTCTCCTGCTTCTGCTCCCATCTTGCACTTCTGGTCAATTGGAGTGACTGCTGCTCGGCATCCCAGCATCCATGTCTCCTTCAGCAGATCTAGTACATATTTCCTTTGTGAGAGAACAATTCCTTGTTCACCATCACACACCTCGATACCTAAAAAGTATCTCATCTGTCCTAAGTCCTTCACCTCAAACTCCTTAGCGAGTTTCGACTTCAGCTTAGTGATCTCATCAGCATCATCACCTGTGATCACTATATCATCCACATATACAGCAAGTATAGTTATGTGGCCTCTTGCATGCTAGAGGAAGACCGTGTGATCTGCATTTGTCTGATGGTACCCCATGCCAGTGACAGCCTTTCTGAATCTATCAAACCAGGCTCGAGGAGATTGCTTCAGCCCGTACAACGACTTCTTCAGCTTGCATACCTTGCCATGTGACATCCTTTTTATCTGAATCTGACACAAAGTAGCACCCCGGAGGGGGTTCCATGTACACTTCTTCTTGTAGGTCTCCATGGAGAAATGCATTCTTTACATCCAACTGGTGTAGCTTCTACCCATAGTTTGCTGCAATGGAGACCATGGTTCTTACGGTACTCATCTTCGCTACTGGAGCAAAAGTCTCATCGTAGTCGATGCCATATGTCTGGGTATAGCCTTTTGCAACCAGTCTCGCCTTGTACCGCTCAACTTTTCCTTCTGGTGTCTCCTTCACTGTGTACACCCATTTGCATCCCACAGCTTTCTTCCCTTCAGGTAATGGCACCAGCTCCCATGTCTTATTTTTCTCTAGTGCCCCAACTTCTTCCATCATTGCAGCTTTCCATCTTGGGTCCTTCTTTGCTTCCTGCCAATTCTTAGGTAAAGAAGTAGAGTCTAACGAAGTGAGGAAGGCTTGATAAGTCGGAGAGATATTATAATAAGACAAGTAGTTGGCGATATCATGTTCATAATCTTGATAACGAATAGGAGCCTTTTTCGCATTAATGCGAGAAGACCTCCCTAAGGGAACAATGGGTGGTGGGAAAAGCATACCATCCGAGTCGGAGAGACCCGCTTCCGAATCCGAGTGATCCGGTACGGGAGTAACATCTTCAAAAGTTGGGGCATGAGTAGACGAGGGACTTGGCACATTTGGCACAGGGCACGGCACAGTACTGGACCTCTGCTGTCGTCTTCTGTACACTTGGAGCTCTTTTTCCCTTGTCTGCATCTCCCCTTGCGTAATATATGTATCGTCTTCTTCATCCTCCGTATCGGTATTACTGATGCTTTCTCCTCCTTTCTTCCAATTTGTAACAACAGGACAAGGTACCGATCCGACGACCACGCTTGGACGTATTATCTCCCCCTTACGGCTAACACCCGCTGTGTTAGGTGTGTTTCCAAACACGGAGCCCTCATCTGAACCATAATATGGTTCCACCTCTCTGAATGTAACGTCCATGCTTACAAACAGCTTCCGTTCCACCGGGCTCCAGCATACATAACCCTTCTGTGTCCTGGTGTACCCAACAAAGACACACTTTACTGCTCTAGGATCCAGCTTACCAACTTCAGGTTTGTTATCATGGACAAAACATACACATCCAAATACTTTCGGAGGAACGGTGTATGCAGTTATCCCCGTGAGCATTTCCAACGGCGTCTTCCAGTCCAGCAATTGAGAGGGCATCCTGTTGATGAGATAAGAGGCTGTCAAGACAGCCTGCCCCCACAAGTATTTAGGCACATTCATAGCTAGCATCATCGTCCAAGCTACTTCTAGCAGGTGCCTGTTCTTTCGTTCTGCAACACCATTTTGAGCTGATGTATATGCAGAAGAGGTTTGATGCAGTATGTCATGAGAGGATAAATATGTAGCAAACCTCGTATGGGTATATTCCGTCCCATTATCCGACCGAAAATACTTAACACGAGCATTATATTGTGTCTTTACGCGTTGATGGAAGCTTTGAAATGCTTCAAAAACGTCACTTTTATTCTTCAGTAGGTAGACCCACGTTACGCGGGTAGAGCAGTCAATAAAAGTGACAAACCATCTATAACCGTTAACACCGGTTGTAGGACAAGGATCCCACATATCTGAATGAATCATATCAAAAGCAGCAGTACATCGATGCCCAGAACTCACATAGGAGCTTCTGGTATGTTTTTCCAACTCACAAGCATCACAAACTAACAACTCTTTATTCGCTTTTTGATATAAGGATGGAAACATGCGACTAATAACAAAAAAGGAAGAATATCCTACATGCTGATGGTGTAGGAGGAGCTCGGCTTCGACACTTCGACTTTGGACTTCTGGTTGTATGTCTGCAACCAATGATGCCAGTGCTCTGTCCAGACCGTTCCTGTCCAAGTACCATAGACCCTTATGCCATGTGCCAGTGCCCAGTCGTCTCCCCGTTCCCTTCTCCTGAAAGATTACCTTAGGAATATCAAAGGAAACAGTACAATTTAGATCAAGGATAATGGCGCTAATGGATATAAGATTGACAGGAAAGGAAGGAGCATGTAAGACATTAGATAGAGTGATGGAAGGAGTGCAATCAATAGTGCCTTTACACATAACAGGCCTGGAGGTACCATCAGCAGTCTGAATGCTTTCTGGCGGCGTTAGGTTAGAGTATTCCCGGAACTTACCTCGGTACCCCGTGACATGGCGGGATGCCCCAGAGTCCATAATCCAGACTGGCTGAGAGATAGATACAAGAGCACGCGGAGGTATACCGTCACTGGTTTGGGAAAAATAAGTGCAGTAATCTCCTGAGGTGGGCGGCACCTCAGAATTGACTTGTCGTTCACCAGAACCAATCTTTGAGCCCCGCAGTTTCTCAAGAACTTCTCTCTCAAATGGAGTTATGTCCGCCAACTGATTGTCCCGGCCTTCATCCGCCAGATTCGCCGTGTTGTCTCCAGAGTAAGAGCCCCTTCCACCAGTGTAGCTGCCTCGACCACCTCGTCGTCCACCCCGACCACGGCCCCGACCACGCGAGGAACTCCGTGCTGGTTTTGGGCAAAAGCGGATGTAATGTCCTGTGTCACCACAGTTGTGGCAAACGCCTCCCGTAGAATGAGGCTGGTTGAAAGCAGCAAGAGCAGATGTGGCAACTCCGACTTGGTCCCCCTGGGAGATGCCCCTGGTGGGCATCAGCTTCAACCGTGCTTCTTCTTGTGCCATGACAGCTATGGCATCCTCTAAGGTCGGCAGCTTCGGTTGCGCAAGAAGTACATTCCTCCGTTGCTCAAATGCAGGGTTGAGCTCCTTCAAAAACTTCATCATCCGTTGCCGCGAGATATAATCCAGAAATTTTTGGAAATATTTTGCGAAGGCCGGTTCAACCTGAGCATCCTCCATTCCAAGAGGATCATAATGGTCAAGATCAGACCAGTACTTCTTCAACAAGGCGGCGTACTCAGATATGGTACGATCGTCTTGGACTACCCGATCGAGTTCATCCTGCAGTTGGAAGACTCGCATTGAGTTACCTGAACCGGAGTACATATCTTTCAATGTTCTCCAAATATTAACAGCTCCCTCCATTGCTTCAACATTATCCGACACTTGATCGGTTAAAGAGGCTGTCAACCAACCAGCCACGACATTGTTGACAATCTCCCATACAGCAAACTCCTTCGAGGAGTGATCGACCGGGGCCTTGGTGTGGCCATCTACATAGCCAACCAAGCCACGTCCCTTCAGCGTCCGTATCGCCTGTCGTGACCATTTTAAGTAGTTGGTCGTGCCTTCCAGCTTCGTCTCCAGTTTGTCCAACTTCTCCATTTTATACGATGACGGATCCACATCAGTATGGGTCACGTGTGAGGTTGCCTCCGGTAATCTCTTGGTCAGGAGATCCTCGACCAGGGCCTTCATCTCTTCTGCTGTCAACCTCCCGTAGATGGAATCCATGGTTTCTGCAACTGTAATCAGTGAGATTTTGTTGTTTCCTGAGTTGTCTTCGTTTGCTTCATCTTCGTCTTAGTCAGCAATCTGCTGTGAATCCTGATCTCAGGTAGCGTCTTCGTCAACTGTATATTCTGACAGTTGAGATAGAGATTGGGGGGGAAACAACAAACTAGCTTCCTCACTGATATGTTGGAGTGTATGCGACCAACTAGAACCGCGTCATTATGATGTATTCGGACAGCCCAAACTTAGTTGTGCCTCCTTGCATGGCGAAGTATGCAGCACTCCGCAACAGAAATCCTAGAAGGATTCTGAGTGTACGAAAATCTAAAGAGATTTCGTAACAGAAGCAAGACGAAAATCTAAAGAGATTTCGTATGCGTAGTAGTAGGTCTTCTAAAAAGAAGATACTGAGTCTCGAAGGCAACAACAGTAGAGCTTCTAAAAAGAAGGTACTGATTCTCGAAGGCAACTGCAGTAGATCTTCTAAAAAGAAGGTACTGATTTTTTCTTTCTTTTTTTTTTCTTTTTTTTTTTTTTGGGCGGCTAGGGTTAGGGTTAGGGTTTTGATGGGGCTGCTAGGGTTAGGGTTTCCATGTCGAGAGTGGGAGAGGGAGGAAGGGGGGGCGGGGTACTACTCCCGGGGGGGTCGGGGGGCTGCACCGGGGGTGGGGGGTCGGGAGGGGGGGTTGGGGGGGGGCTGCTTCTCCCGGGGGGGGGGGGGGGGGTTGTCGGCTAAATTTTTTTTTTTGTGTGGAGAGAGAGAGAGAGAGTTATGGCTCTGATACCAACTATTATTTTCTACAAATTTGTAGTATGTAGAGGAGCTAGACTCCCTATAAGTAGTGAAGTAGTCCATCAATAATATCACACCAACTATTATTTTCTACAAATTTTGATAGCACTACATGACGCAGATTCTCCCGTCGGCTATGTTACTGGAGAGAATATTATTTAGGAAAGTTAATTACGTCATTGTCATCTAACTGTCTTCCGGTAAGAATGGAGTCAGTTGTGTTGCCAAATAAACATAAAGGTATCTCACGAAAAGACCAAATTTTTTTCAATTCATAGGACAATCAATTCACTATTAAAGGCAATTGAGGAAGTAGCCTATCCCTAACTTCCAAATCTTGGACTTTCAACACGTTAAGATCCTAACAGGAGTTGATCCATGAGGTATGATATTGCACTTGGCCTATATGACTTAAAAAGGAAAAATATAATTCGCAATATCGGTCGATACCGATCCGAAACGGCCGATACCGATACGGTTTGGCATGTCACAATCCGATACCGACTGATACTCGATACTGACAGATACCTGATACTTTTTCGGTCAATTCGACAAAGAAAATTGAATGGAAAAGACCAATCAGCAAGGGTGTAAAAGCATAGAAATGTTATAAAAGCATGTAAAAGAAGAAAACTTATCTATCGTATGTAAATCAATCTGTAAAGTGAATACTATTTCATTCAATTTCAAAATTAATAAAAAACAACACTGAAAATATTAAAATTATGCCTAAATGTATAAAATATATTTTCTAAAATGTTAATAATTTATTAATAATTATGTGCTTTTTGATACCAAAAACTCCGATCTGAAACCTCATATACTGTCGATACCGTCGATCCCGATACTCATAGGAACGGTCTGATATCGATTCCGATGCTGATACTTTGAACCTTGAGGAAAATCCATTTGTTAAGTCCATGACCAATCCCATATATCTATACCTCGTCCTCACACTGTTTGTCTTATGTGGATTAAACTTTCTATACAACTCTGTTTATATTATCACAAAACTTGAGAATATTGAGCGCTCAACTAGGTGCAAGACACAACCCAATAATCAACAATTTGACTTTGTGCCATGTTCCTAAGATATATGAATGAGAGAAGGCCTTGACAATATACCATGAAGACCACCAATTTCCGATAGGTAGAACCATCATTTTCTGCTTATGCTACTTAAGCACAATCCTTACAACTTGACCTAGGCTAAGGACAAGTTTTTAGTAAGAGGCAAGATGATAAATTTTTACCAATGTTTCATAGAAAATTTTACCAATGTTCACAGTATCGGTATCGGACCCTTCCTATGATTATTGGGATAGACGGTATCGATAGAATTAGCAATTTTGGACCGTAGTATCAGACTATTTGATATCGGAAAACAAATAATTATTAATAAAATTTTAAAATTTTACAAAAATAAAATATTTTATGCATTTAGGTATAATTTTAAATAATTTTTATGTTATTTCTTAGTAATTTGAAATTGAATGGAATAATAGCCACCCTTGTTGATCGGCTTCATATAATAAATAAGTTTTCTTCATTTACATGTTTTACAACCTTACTATGATTTTACACCCTCGTATATTGGTCTTTTTCGTTCAATTTTCTCTACCTAATTGACTAGAAAAGAGATCCCAATGTTGTTTCCGTCAGTATCTGATTAGGGCATGCCAAACCGTGCAGGTATCGGCCGTATCGCATCAGTATCGGCCAATACCTTAGAAGCCAGAAACTCCTAGAAGGTCAACAAATCTCAGTAAGAACCTCGATTCGGCGGTTCTTATTTGGAGCTCGTTTCTCCAATGACGGAGCTCGTTTCTCCGACGACAGGAGTGCGTTTCTCTGACGACATGAGTGCTTCCCATAATATTACCATAATTTTAAAAGAGGACATAAATTTTGGAAAGAAAATTAGAAGATTTTTATTACATGTTTATCAATGTACCAAGAAATAAAAGATTATTTACCTTGACATCATAAAAACTCAACTTGCGAATGATCTCTCTGTAACTTTGAACTGAACTTTATAAATTCTAATAAATATTAAGATATTTATAAGTTTTGATAACAATAATTAATAAATATAATTTTTTTTATTAGCGCAAGCTCCCAACTTTAGACTCTTCGTAGTCACGTTCCCCTGCTCCCGTTCCCGCCCTCGTTTCTGTCCCCGCTTCCGCTTATGGCTTCTAAGGCCAATACTGCAAACTATGAATTTTACTATTTGAAGTTCATTCATCCAAATGGCTCAATAGCCAGAGCTAATTGGAATCACATTCCATATTTTAGGGAAGTTTTCAATAAGGGGCGTGATGATAAATTTTACTATTTGAATTTCAATCATCCAAATGGCTAAATAAGCATAGAGCTAAATGGAATCATAGTCCACATTTCACGGAAGCTTTTAAGATCGACCTGACATCAAACATGGGACTTAATCAATTCTCTTTTAAAGGTGGGTATGGAAGTGGTTTAGAGGTAACTTCCACATCTTTGGATTCATCAATAATTTGACTGCCACATTCCTAAGATACATGAACGAGAGAAGGCCTTGCCAATATACAATGAAGACCAGTTGTTAGGAGGTAGAACCAACCTTTTCTGCTTATCCTACTTACGAGGTAGAACCAACCTTCAGTAAGAGGTATGATGACAAATTTTACTATTTGAATTTCATTCATCCAAATGGCTCAATAGCCAGAGAACTAAATGAAACCACATTCCACATTTCAGGGAAGTCAATCTACGGATGAATTTGTATCAAATTTTCTTTAATGCTAGATTTCATCTAAGTGTGATTTCAATTGTAATAGTCGATAGACTTTCATCAAAAATACCTTACCTGACAATCTTAGAATTATCGAGAAAAGTTGGCATAAAGGTGGAAGCCAAGAGAAGATCAAAAAAGTTACAAATGAATTATAAAGACAACATTGATAAAGGATAGCAACATTGATAAAGACCTAGCATTTTAAAGAGAAGGCTAACAAATTTTACTATTTGAATTTCATTCATCCAAATGGTTCAATAGCCAGAGAACTAAATGGAACCACATTCCACATTTCAGGGAAGTCAATCTAGGGAAGAATGTATATCAAATTTCTTTAATGCTAGATTTCATCTAAGTGTGAGTTCAATTGTAACAGTCGATAGACCCTCATAAAAAAATACCTTACCTGCTTACTACATGAAAAACAAAGACAATCTAAGAATTATCGAGAAAAGTTGGCATAAGGTGGAAGCCAAGAGAAGATCATAAATGTTCAAATGAATTATAAAGAGAGAGCACAATAAAGGATACCAACATTGATAAAGACCTAGCATTTTAAAGACAAGGCTAACAAAATTTTACTATTTTAATTTCATTCATCCAAATGGCTCAATAACCAGAGAACTAAATGGAACCACATTTCAGGGAAGTCAACCTACGAAAGAATTTGTATCAAATTTTCTTTAATGCTAGATTTCATCTAAGTGTGATTTCAATTGTAACAGTCGGTAGACCTTCATCAAAAATACCTTACCTGCTCATTACGTGAAAAACAAAGACAATCTTAAATTATCGAGAAAAGTTGGCATAAAGGTGGAAACCAAGGGAAGATCAAAAAAGTTGCAAATGAATCATATAGACCAAGCATTGATAAAGGATAGCAACTTTGATGAAAATAAATGGTGAATAACTATAGTGCTTATCATAGATTTTAAAGAGAAGGCTAACTAAATTATAGCTGTGGTTTATGGAAGTCTTAAAATCACGCTTCTAGTTGACACTAATACCAAATTCCCAAATATTTCATACTACCATTCAAGTTGGCTTTATTCAGTTGATCGAGGAGGATCTCCTATTAGGTTTAGGATTAGGATTCCTAGTTTTTAGAATTAGTGTTCATAATATTTAGGATTAGAATTACTATATTCTTGTTTTTCTTTATGGAAAGCACTATTCTAAAAATCGGCATAGGCGCGCCTGGTGCCCACCGATGTCCGACTATGCATGTTTTGGGTTTTATGAACAATTGCCGCAACTTTCAGCAAGTTTATTATTTTTGTTTTTTTGAACCGCCTAAACGGGCTAAGCGCACGGTTACCAACCGACTAGCGCCTAGCAACTTTTACAACCTTGATGGGAAGAGTGGGATAAGTTAGGATTTCTAATTCAAAATCTATAGGATTATTTGTTCCTAATCCCAGTAGTTAGTAAATATTGGAGGTTGCCTAGAGTTGTTAGCACTTCTTTCACAATTACTTGTGTGTTCTTGCTCTCTAACTCGAGAAAAGAATTTGATACGTAATAAACCTATCTAGGTGGTAATATTCGATCACACTTATTAAAGATTTATTTATTTTTTCATTCCACAATAAAACTCTCTTCAATTTTGGGTTCTTCAAATTAGAGAATCGCAACCCCTAATTTGATCGATTTGGATCAAATTGGTATCAAAGTACCAAAATCCTCACCTAGGATTTTGGGCAGATGTGTATGGTTGATACACGCAACGCATCTACAAAATCCGTGGATTAGCGCTCACGAAGGGACCTAAGAAGCACTAGAAGGAATCGACAAAGAAGATGACTCATACTAGCAATGAAGATTTTGGGGTAAAGGTATCTTGATTGGAGAAGATAAGCACCAAAATTGCACCACAAATGTAAACCCTAATTTGAAAGTCTCCAATTTGAAGTAAACTAGATCGAAATTCGAACCTTCAAAATCCTATAGTAAGGACAAGGAATAGTCCAAATCCGATGATAGACGAGAAGAAAAGGATAGCAAAAGAAAGGAGCATCAAGCTGAGTCGACATCGCAAGGGGCCGATCCCATGCAATCATTACGTGTTAAGGCAAAAAATTGATAAACTAATATTCGATGGGATGGTCAGATCGACCTGCGAGAGACTTCTATTTACGATCTATGAGTATAACAATCGTCAAAAGGTAGGTTTTTCCATGCAAAGTTGACGAACCATGCCCTCACTTGTTGGAGTTCCCTGTAGGTGTAACCCCGCTTTCCTGAAATTATTAAATTTGGTATTTTCCTGGTATTTTAGAATTTTAGAAATATTATTTTGAGTATTATTTTGTGGAATAGTAATTTTTCCGATAGTCTCTTTAAAATTTTATGAATTATTTGAGGATTTTAGGAGAGAAAATTCTAGTGGTATTAGTCATGGTTAGTTACTTAATTAACCAAGGCTAGCAACTAAACTAGAGTGTTCTCCAAGTTTTCTAACAACTTCCTAACAACTTTAACAACATATAACTAATATCTTGTAATATTTTCTTAAAACCTATATAAGGAGCCAACTCTCACACTCTCTCTCTCATTCTCATTAATTTTCTCTGTTTCTAACATCTAAGAGCACAGGCTCTGATTCGAGAGCTGCCCCAAAGAAGTTCCTCTTCTTCTTTTCCCTAACCCTAACCCTAATTTCTTCAAGCCATGGCGGTCATCATCTCACAATTCTCCGGCGACTAGGCCGATCTCCAGCGGCGATTTCTCCCCGTCGACAGGCGACTCCTCCATTATTCGCACAGCCACCACTTCCACGACGGCGAGATCATCTTTCACAATGGCGCGACGGTCCCCGACGATTGTCTTCCTCGACGATCCGCACGTCGAGCTCGGCGCACACGGCGGTTCCCAGAAGTTTCTCCGACGACCTCATTTTTCTCGTCAACGACTGAGGTGAGTTCGTTGGGATTTCTTTAGATCTGTTCTTCTTCTTGTTCAATCTACAACTTGAGGCATGCACTCAGATCCGATTGAGATTCCCCAGGATGGCTTTCTCCTCCGGTGATTCGAACTCCACCTGTTATTGCCGGGAACGCCGGGGCACAATTTCTCGATGGAAAATTGAGAAAATGAAACAGTTGTAAAGACAATGTTTCTAATGCAATTCCTTAAAGAAGGTTTTGCAACAGAGATCCAGAAGGATTCTGCAAATTACGAGATCTAAAAAGATATCGTAATACACGAATAATCTAAAGAGATTTTCGTGATCGTAGCAAACTGGCAGTAGTGCCTTCTAAAAAGAAGATACTAACAGAACTGCTAAAGGCCACAGAAGGATGACAAGGGAGAGATGGAATTGCTGGGGTGAATTATCACCGTTGCTCAAAGCTTTATTCGCCCTCTGTGAACAGCTTCCAGGAACCAGCAAGGTTGACGAAAAACCTTGGAACACTCCTGCTCTTCTGACTCCTCGGAAGACGGCGAACTCCTCTGGCAATGGATGTCCTCTTCTCTCTCTGTTTGAAGTAACAGAACCCACGCGTACTAAAAAGTACTAGTGTTTGTGTTAAAGAACACGCTCACTACTCTGTTGTGTTAAAGAACACTTAGAGTTTTCTCTCTGGAATTCTGATTACTTCTGCCAACTGAGAGAGAGAAGAGAACCTGCATATATAGCCCACGGGACGGTTGCCAAGCAGTTGCCTGAACTTCAGGGTAGTGGCAGAACCACTCCTGAACATGCAGCAACTGCTGCAATCGTTCCCGCTCTAATATGAAGCCAGCCATACGCACATATGCACTCTACGCACACTGCGTACGCTGCGCACACTGCGCACTCTACGTACGCTGCGTATGCTGCGCACACTGTGCGTACTGGGCTGCGTACTGGGCTGCGTAACTGGGCCAGCGTAGCTGGGCTCGCGTAACGGGCCGCGCAACATGGTCGCGCAAGTGGCTCGCGCAACGAGCGCAACTTAAGCGCACTATGCACCTAGCGACGATGCTGACGTGCTAAGTGCAAAGTACGCCAACAAAACACCACATTACGCCTCATGAGCCCGAGTCCGAGCCCGAGCCCGAGCCCGAGTCCGAGTCCGAGTTCGAGTCCGAGTCCGAGTCGCTAAGCCCTAACGGGGCTTAGCTCCTATGGAAATAAATTTCCCAAGAGCAAAAAGCTTACAGCTTATTAATTGTTGATTAAGCCTTTATACCATTAATAATTAATCCCACATGGCACACACCCATGTGCACTACATGTGCATCTCCATAAAGAGTAAAGACTCATATATATGGAGATACACATTCCTTTCTAGCCGATGTGGGACTAAAAACCAAAACAAAAGGCTATAAACCCAAAAATCCCCCACATATCTCCATATATATGAGTACGAGTGTTCCCCACAGTAACTGTCCATTATGCTTTTAGGATAGATGCCACTTAAGACTTGAATCTTCCCACGTGAGTCAAAAATCAAACTATAATATAAGAATGGACTAAGCCTTGAATTCTGCATCATAGCTGAAATTCTTTCCACTCACATAATGTAGTTACATGTGCTTCTGGCTGCACATTTAAGGCCGTGTGCCAGCCTTGTTTCAGTGTATAATATTGGGCGTCTACAAGTTTACCCTCAAGAGACGGCCTGATATCTCTTTGTCCATACACTATAGGTGAGTTCTTTATTAAAGAGACATGGCATGAAGCGTCCAACGCTTCCTTTGTGGTGCTACGCTGCTATGACATGGCCTTAAGCCTAGGACCTTACCCCGAATCACCGGGAACCTCATCGTAGTGTCATACTACCCGTAGCATGAGGTCTAGCCCCTTTGTAGTGCCAAACTACCCAGCATGAAGCCTTACGCTTCTGTGCGGTGTTACGCCGCTACGACAAGGCTTGCAAAGCCGAGGCTTTATCCCTAGCCGGGTTTACCTCATTGTGGTGTCGTGCCACCCGTAACATGAGGAACACCTCCTCTTTGTAGTGCTGACTACATCCCTCTTTAATTCAATATACAGCATTAGGCCAACTGCCTATTTGCGGTGCCACGCCGCTGTGACTTGGCTAACATAGCCGAGGCTTTACCTCCTTCGAGAACCTCATGGTGGAGTCACCGCCACACATAGCATGGAGTCACACTCCTTGTAGTGCTATGCTACCATGCTTCCTGTAAAGCATACCAGACATTCCAAATGCCTGAGAACTCATTAAGGCATTTAAGCCAACCTCCCACAGGACCTGTTTTCCGCAGAAAACAACAGTAGACAACAGTGGTTATAGGTCTGTAACCTCTCCATGCCCAATAGAACATGTACCCACCGTTCCTGATATTCTTCCGATTAGTGGTCCTCCCTTGAACCAAAAGCTAAATGCCTAGTAGATAAATCTTTGAACTATTAGCATAAAACTTTATGGTAGGAATACAATAATACAATATCAGAATGCCTTCAAGCCCATTTTACAAGCTGTGTCATTGACCAGCTAGCGCTTGAGGCCCTTGGTGAACGGATCCGCCAGGTTCTCCTGACTCCGAACATCAATCACTGCAATAACACCTCTCTTGATAAGATCGTGTACTGCCCTGTGCTTCAACCGCACAGTCCTCTTCTTCCCATTGAAGAGATCATTTGATGCCACCGCCACAGTCGCCTGGTTGTCGCAGTATATCGGTATCGCCGGTATTTGCGCCCCAACCACTGGAAGATCATACATGAGCTCCCGAAGCCATTCTGCTTCCTCGGCTGCGAAATCAAGTGCAAAGAACTCAGATTCCATGGATGACCGCGAGAGCATAGTCTGTTTTTTCGACTTCCACGATATAGCAGCTCCATCCATTGTGAAAATGTATCCACCTGTGGACCTCTCGCTCTCCACCTCTGAGCACCAAGTGGCATCACTGAAGCCTTCCACTACCGACGGATCTCCGCTGTAGTACAGTGCATATGTCTGAGTCTTCTTGAGATATCTCATAACCCGTTCCACAGCTTTCCAGTGTTCAACACCTGGATTGCTCGTAAAATGACTCAGCATTCCCACGGCAAAAGCTATGTCAGGCCTTGTGGCAGTAGTAGCATACATCAAACTCCCGATTACGCTTGCATACTCTAGCTGCCTGACGCTTTCCCCTGAATTAGGCTTCAGCTTCAGATCACACCTGTACGGCGTATCGATCCCTGGAAGATCCCGATACCCATAACGAGTGATCATTTTCTCAATATAATGAGACTGTGACAGCGCTAGTCCAATGTCTGTCCGGATGATCTTGATCCCTAAGATCACATCAGCTTCCCCCAAGTCCTTCATACTGAACTTGCTTGAGATGAACTTCTTTGTCTTCGAGACACAGCTAATATCCGTACCTAGGATAAGCATGTCGTCCACGTACAGACAAACGATCACACCTCTTCCATCAGCGAACTTCGTGTAAACACACTTGTCCGTATCGCTGACCATGTAGCCATTTGACCTTATAACTTTGTCAAATTTCTCATGCCACATCTTGGGAGCTTGTTTAAGACCGTACAAAGATTTTACCAACTTGCAGACTTTGTCTTCAAGACCCCTGATGACAAATCCCTCTGGCTGTTGCATGTAAATCTCTTCGGTCAGCTCGCCATTTAGGAAAGCTGTATTCACATCCATCTGATGTATCACCATCTTATGTATTGCTGCGAGAGCAATCAACATTCTGATGGTGGTCATCCGGGCTACTGGAGCATACGTGTCAAAATAGTCAATCTCCTGCTTCTGAGAAAACCCCTTGGCTACCAACCTAGCCTTGAACTTGTCAATAGTTCCGTCTGCTTTCATCTTCTTCTTGAAGATCCATTTGCATCCGATGGGTTTTGCTCCTTCAGGAAGATCAACCAACACCTAAGTGTTATTTGAGGTGATGGAATCAATTTCATTGTCAATCGCCTCCTTCCAGAAAACTGCGTCTCTGGTCTTCATCGCCTCATCATAGGTAAGCGGATCTGCTTCCACATGATAGGTGACAAAGTCACTTCTGAAGTCCTTCGGCCTCCTCACACGCTTAGCTGACGGCTCAGCTTGTTCTGGTTCAACCGTTGTTTCAATAACAACATCTTCTTGGACCACATCTTCATTGAAGACTTCAGTCTCTTGTGCACCCACATTATTCTCCGAAACATCTGGAAGAACAATATTCTTGTGCCTTGCAAACTTGTTTTCAAAATATTCTGCATCGCGAGATTCAATGATATGATTTGACTCAATATCAAGAAATCTCCGAGCATCACTCTTCTCGGCATACCCCAAGAAGATCGTCTTTGTAGTCCTTGTCCCAAGCTTCTGAATCTTCAGATCTGGAAGCTTGACATATGCCAGACACCCCCACACTCGAATGACATTCAAGTTAGGTCTGACCTTGAACCAGAGTTTATGAGGAGTAACGTCTGAAGTTGCATGAGGCACTCTATTTAGAATAAAAGTGGCCGTCAATGCAGCTTCTCCCAGTAGCACTTAGGAAGGCCAGCAGTCAACAATATTGAATTTATTATTTCTGTCAACGTCCTGTTCTTCTTCTCAGCTACTCCGTTTGATTGAGGAGAGTACGGAGCCGTAGTCTCATTGACAATTCCATGTTCCTTACAGAACGATGCGAATTCATGAGACCTGTACTCCCCACCTCGATCACTTCTTATCCTTTTGAGTTGTTGTCCAGTCTGTCGCTCAGCTTCAGCTCTGAACTCCTTGAACTTCTAGAATGCTTCGTCTTTAGCCTTCAGCAAGTAGACGAACGCATACTTTGAGAAGTCATCGATGAAGGTTATGAAATACTTCATCCCGGCCTTTGTAGAGAACTGTTTGAAGTCACAGATATCGGAGTGTACCAACTCCAGAAGATCTGTACTTCGATTAACCCGAGGAAAGGGTTTCCTTGTGATCTTCGTTTGAGCACAAACTTCACATTTCTCTACCTTACCCCCACACTTGGAGATAAGTCCTAGACTAGACATTCTGTTTATTCGTTTACAATGAACATGTCCTAGCCTATTATGCCACAACTCAAGAGTATAAGCAGAAGGAAAGATTTCATTAATTATATTAATTACATTGGACTGATTTACAAGCTGAACTTTGAACATTCCTTCGGTATAAAAAGCTTTCCCGAAATATGTTTCCCTTGATAGACATCACCATCTGGCCAGCATTGATGTCCATCCTGAGGCCTGCATTGCACAGTAGGCCTCCCGAGATCAGGTTCTTGGCGATAGCAGGAACGTGCTTCACGCCTTGAAGCGTCAGAGACTTGCCCGAAGTCAGCTTCAATACCACGGTCCCGATCCCGAGCACTCCAGCTTGTGCTTGGTTCGCCATCATAACCACTTCAGAAGTAGGTGTATAGGTGGTGAACCACTCCTTACTGGAGCAGACATGGCAGGTGGCTCCAGTATCTATCCACCAGTCTGAATCAGATCCTACAGCATCAACCTGTCCAATCATAGCAATTACATCAGTAATCATTGAGACTTTGCTAGGCTCATCTTGTTCTGATTTCTTGGCCGGTGCTATGCATTCACTTTTGAAATGGCCCAACTGGCCACACTTGAAACAAGGCATCTTTGCCTTAGATTTCTTTGACTTGAAAGAAGTTCCCTTAACATTCAAGTTGTTAGGGTTCTTCTTCTTCTTCTGGAAATCTGTACGCTTTCCCTTTCCCTTTGGTTCCTTGGTCTGAACCAGATTGGCGTTAGCCAATTGCTTGGACAGTGTGTCCACCTTCAGTTGAGCCCGCATCTGGTCCTCAACATAGATTTCCTGTAGGAGATCTTCAAGGGTGATCTCCAACTTCTTCCTATGCATGTTTGCATAGAACTTGCTCCACCCAGCGGGGAGCTTTGAGACAATCCCTCCAACAACAAACTTGTCGGGGAGGGGCATAGCCTCGTCTTCCAACTTATGTCGTAGCTTCAGAAATTCTTTGACCTGCGGCAGCATGGACTTCTCGTCCTCAAAGAGCCATTTGTGATATTTTTCAACCACAAATATTTTGCTCCTGTACTTGTCTTCTTCGTACAGTTTTTCCAGAGACTCCCATATGTCTCTGGCAATTGTTTTCTTACTGTAGGATTCTGCTAGAGAATCCTCCATAGCATTCAGGATAAGCAACCTGCAAATGCTATTCTCCCTTCTCCACTTGGCCTGAAGTTTAGTAGCCGCAGAGATTGCAGCAGCAGACCCAGTATCTGGAACAGTAGGTTCCTCTTCAAGCAGCACGTGATCAACGTCTCTGAGTTGAAGAGTGAGATAAACCTTCCTCTTCCAGACTTGATAATGCTCTCCATCAAACTTTTCTAACTTACAGAAGTCAGTGTTTAGGAGTGAAGCATTAATGTTTTCCATCGTAGCAATAAAGCTTTGAGATTGTTATTGCCGGGAACGCCGGGGCACAATTTCTCGATGGAAAACTGAGAAAATGAAACAGTTGTAAAGACAACGTTTCTAATGCAATTCCTTAAAGAAGGTTTTGCAACAGAGATCCAGAAGGATTCTGCAAATTATGAGATCTAAAAAGATATCGTAATACACGAATAATCTAAAGAGATTTTAGTGATCGTAGCAAACTGGCAGTAGTGCCTTCTAAAAAGAAGATACTAACAGAACTGCTAAAGGCAACAGAAGGATGACAAGAGAGAGATAGAATTGCTGGGGTGAATTATCACCGTTGCTCAAAGCTTTATTTGCCCTCTGCGAACAGCTTCCAGGAACCAGCAAGGTTGACGAAAAACCTTGGAACACTCCTGCTCTTCTGACTCCTCGGAAGACGGCAAACTCCTCTGGCAATGGCTGTCCTCTTCTCTCTCTGTTTGAAGTAACAGAACCCACGCGTACTAAAAAGTACTAGTGTTTGTGTTAAAGAACACGCTCACTACTCTGTTGTGTTAAAGAACACTTAGAGTTTTCTCTCTGGAATTCTGATTACTTCTGCCAACTGAGAGAGAGGAGAGAACCTGCATATATAGCCCACGGGATGGTTGCCAAGTAGTTGCCTGAACTTCAGGGTAGTGGCAGAACCACTCCTGAACATGCAGCAACTGCTGCAACCGTTCCCGTTCTAATATGCAGCCAGCCATACGCACATACGCACTCTACGCACACTGCGTACGCTGCGCACACTGCGCACTCTACGTACGCTGCGTACGCTGCGCACACTGCGCGTATTGGGCTGCGTAACTGGGCCAGCGTAACTGGGCTCGCGTAACGGGCCGCGCAACATGGTCGCGCAAGTGGCTCGCACAACGAGCACAACTTAAGCGCACTATGCGCCTAGCGACGATGCTGACGTGCTAAGTGCAAAGTACGCCAACAAAACGCCACATTACGCCTCATGAGCCCTTGAGCCCGAGTTCGAGCCCGAGCCCGAGCCCGAGTCCGAGTCCGAGTCCGAGTCCGAGTCCGAGTCGTTAAGCCCCAACGGGGCTTAGCTCCTATGGAAATAAATTTCCCAAGAGCAAAAAGCTTACAGCTTATTAATTGTTGATTAAGCCTTTATACCATTAATAATTAATCCCACATGGCACACACCCATGTGCACTACATGTGCATCTCCATAAAGAGTAAAGACTCATATATATGGAGATACACATTCCTTTCTAGCCGATGTGGGACTAAAAATCAAAACAAAAGGCTATAAACCCAACACCTTCGACGACAGATTCTTGGCAAACAGTAATACATCTCTGATCCGTTCGTCTCCATGAAGCACTTCTTCGGCGAATCGACGACAGCAGCGGTGTCTCCTCCAGTGGCAATCTCCTTCTCCGATGAACTCCAGGGTGGTATAGTGATCTGCAATTTTTGTGCGTTAGATCGTTCGGCGACGAAGTTCGATCGATCGAGCGAAACGCTCAGTCCTCGAGTTTTTCTCGTTCCCGAGCTCAAGAACTCAGATCTGGGATCCGGTAAGTTTCGATTTGTTTTGGTTTGGTGGATCATTAATCTTTTGGTTTGGGGGTTGAGAATTGTCCTTCCAGAGTTCAATTATAACTCTGTATGGTTTTGAGTTGGATCGCATGCCAACTGTGTCTTAATGTTTCAAACAGGTTTATTTTGTGATTGGACTCGTGTGGGATCGTTCGGACACGAACGCTTGTGTCCTCACATTAGATTTCAGATCGACTTCTCCTAGGTATCATTCTTCCCCTTCTGCTGTTGAGTAGCATATTGTTCTATACCTAGAGTTAATGTGGCTAGGGTTGTGGTCGGGGTGCAGGGAGTTAGGTTGTACGTATCCAACATTTAGTTCATGTCCAACATCTATTGGTGTCCAACTTGGGGTGTCAAGCGCAGCGGGTCGACTGGGGTGTGCACAGCATGTGTTGAAGTTGATATCAGTAGTAAGCTGGAGAAGGGGAGTTGTCTAGTGTAACTCCCTAAACCTATTCTCGTATATTTTGAATTATTGAAATTTTTTTATTTGCTTTAAGTAAATATGTTATATTGAATTTGGTTAGTCAAATTGATTTCCTTAATCTTATTTCTTAATCCTGATTTTCTTTCACTAATGATCACTAATTATTTTAGTGGAATAAACTGTTTGGTTGATCTAATAACCAATACTGGTATTCTGTTAATGGTTATAACCAATTTTGGATTTACTGTTACTTGATTGAGTGGTTTCTTACTATTAGGTTTGGTTGTATTAACTAAGGAGATTAGTTTTGTGACTGAAGGACCTCAATAACTTATCTATTAATCATGATTAGCTAATTATTCAATTATTCACTAATTTTTGTAATTATTATTAATAATTAATGTAGAGGCTAACTAATTCAGTTAGCAATTTGAAAATCTGTTACAAGCTACTTTTTCTAAAAATCCTAGATCTACATTTTATTACACATACTGCCACTGTCCCAATTTAGGGAACACCCTCAGATCTGCATTTAATTACATCTCTGCCACTCAAATAATTCACTATAAATAATATAATATTATACACGGTTCCTAATACATTCTGACACAACCTGACATTTTCTCTCTACAGTTTTTCTTTCTACTCTCTCTCTCATCACTCTTTCTCTCTCCCCGCTGTCCACTCCGGCCTCCGAGCACCACCGTCAACCGCCGCTAGTTTGCCGGAGTTCACTCGTCGACGCCTTCCTCCGCCGTGCACAACTGCCGGATCAAGCCACTCGTCGACGACTCCTCGACTGTCGAGCCACTGTCGAGTCTTGAAGACCGAGCCGCTGTCCTTGAACACCTAGCCACCGCCGCTTCGATCACCGTGCTGACTGTTCGGCCACTGAGGAGCAGCCTAGGCTGTCGCGCTGCTTCTTCGAAGCTCGTGAGGCTACCTCGGGCTCTGTGCCTGACTCTTCGATTTCCGAGTCGACGGTTCAAGCCCGAGGAGCCGTGCCATCGCTTCGTGGTCGTCGAGCCTTCGCCACCTCCTCGCGCGTCGAGCCGCCGCCGGATAGCCACCGAGCCGTCTCGGGATCGACCCAGATCTGGTCGATTTGGTCGTCCCAGCCGCCGCCGACCGGATCCACCGCTCAGAGCTACCACCGAGCCACCTCCTCGTGGCTTGTGCCCCACCACCGATCAGTCGCCTCCGCCGCCGAGGAGCCTGCAACTCGCCGAGTTCGACGAAGCCTGCCGCCGCCCGATCTGCTCGTAGCCGCGAGCTCGCCGTGGATCGACATCTCCGACCGGCCGGTGAGTTTTCCTGCCTCGATCTCTCGTTCTCTCTCCTTTTTGCTGCTAGGGTGTCACGCCCCATTACCGAAATACGGAGACGGACTAGGCCAGCTACTCCATATGAGGTACGTAACGTCATACGGCGATCGTGGCTGTCGAGAGACTAGGGGGTACATGCTACAATCAAGTCTCCTATGGTCCCACAGAGTTCTATGTCTCAATCAATTAAATCACATCAGCAAATAAATGAACATTAAAGATAAAGCAGTAAGGCGCTCCCGACGCTTCATCAAAATGGTCATGAGAGACTAGCTTTATAATTTAGCTATCTCAGAGAGTCAGGAGTACAAAATTATACACAGCTGCAGTCTGTTTATTTACAATTCTGTACTGACACAAAATATCAAGTAATTCGGCTAACAGGTGCCGGTGGCTAAACGCCGCAAAAGTATAAGCAGGAGTGGTGGAGAAGAAACCCACTCGAGTCCCCGAACCGCCATGCTCTAGTATGCACCATGGATGTCAGGGAGGAAGATCGTGTCCTCAGGCTCTGCTACGGGATCTGGCCAAACAAAACCAGCGGGGTCAGCCCCGAATAGCAAGTACCGCCAAAGGGGCACAAGAGTTAAGATTAAAAACCCAGTTAAATAGAATGATTGATAATAGTAATACTTATGCTACCATTATAGGGTAACGCCACATCCTCGAACCCATATGGCACCCTTACAACCAAACAAGGACAAAAGGTGCCGCATGGAGTCGGGACGCGTCGTACTCTATAACTTTCACATAAGTTAGAGGGTATAAACAATAAAATCTCCTGATCGTGACTTCGGTCGACAGCCTATCGCAGCACAATAACCAACCCAACAATCAAACAAGAACATGGGTTGGATCATGTACCATGATAGACCATGTTCCTCAGTCATTCACAGAAGTAGCATTTCACAATCAGAATAAGTCTTTCGTTCATAACTTCGGTCCACAGCCTACCATAGTACGATAACCAACCCAACAATCAAACAAGAACATGGGTTGGATCACGTACCATGACAGTCCGCTTCCCTCAGTTATTCACGGAAGGTAAATAGGATACATGCAAGTCGTTTTCACGGCCAATCAAGTCTACGAGTTTCTAGTGGAACGAGGTTATCCTCGCGTCATGTTATTTAGAAAATCCTCGGATCGTATCTTTCCAGCAAGGCTAGCCCACCCAGGGGTTCGCGTAGACAGGTATGATTGAGCACAGGTCCCTCGTAAGGCCACCTTGCTAAAACATATAATATATAGCAGGAATTAATCGGATACAGTCATCCACTCGTTACAGATGACACAGTATCCGTGGAGACCAGCCGGCGCGTCAAGACAATATCTCAAGGCGGCTGGTGTAACACGATCTCGGGATTCTGCCCTCCCCATGTATCTAGTATATTTAGTTGCCTAGTTTAACCCTAGGTGAGATCTTGGACTCACATGCTGTGGCCTGCATGATTATCCTCCTAAAGTCGTACTTTAGTACGAGTACCCCAAAGAGGATCCATGTCAATTAGTATGTCAACATGTGCTACCCTCCTTAGTGTAATGCATCATTACAAATACGCCACGTGGAGTTACGAGTCATTTGTCGAGCATGAACAAGAACTGGGACATTCAGGTACATGTATCAGGTAGGAACACTTTGTTCTCCGGGGTCACATTAGTGCTCATATCATGCTCGGGACAAAAGGCGTAAGGATATAAAATGGGCATATAATATCTAATAAAATATCAAAAGCGTACACACAAAAGCACGCACGCACAAGGGATGAAAAGTCACGCAGGCTCACTCAAGACAGCGCGCGTGAAAAGTCACGCAGGC
This sequence comes from Iris pallida, assembly GCA_029216955.1. Lineage (NCBI taxonomy): Eukaryota > Viridiplantae > Streptophyta > Magnoliopsida > Asparagales > Iridaceae > Iris > Iris pallida. The sequence goes on along the minus strand of JANAVB010009399.1, from coordinate 167,608 downwards.
TCACTCAGAGGAGAGCTGCGTGAAAAGTCACGCAAACTCAAGGGAAGAGCTGCGTGAAAAGTCACGCAAACTCAAGGGAAGAGCTGCGTGAAAAGTCACGCAGGCTCAAGGGAAGAGCTGCGTGAAAAGTCACGCAGGCTCAAGGGAAGGGCTGCGTGAAAAGTCACGCAGGCTCAAGGGAAGAGCTGCGTGAAAAGTCACGCAAACTCAAGGGAAGAGCTGCGTGAAAAGTCACGCAAACTCAAGGGAAGAGCTGCGTGAAAAGTCACGCAGGCTCAAGGGAAGGGCTGCGTGAAAAGTCACGCAGGCTCAAGGGAAGAGCTGCGTGAAAAGTCATGCAGGCTCAAGGGAAGAGCTGCATGAAAAGTCACGCAAGCTCAAGGGAAGACACGCTTCCAACAGGAAGCGTGCTCAAACAGGAGCACACTGTTCACTGTCTTCTCCAAACAGCAAGAACACCATGGCTGAACCCAAACTGTAAGGCATCATAACTTGGCCATCCGAACTCCAAATCCAGATTTCCAAAGTTCCAACTTGGGTGAAACTGAATGCTCTTCCACATGGAAGCATCAAAAACCTATAAAATCTAACTAAAGTAGATCAAACCATACAAAATCCGAAAATGATTAAAACCTAGATCTACAAAAATCAAAGCTTCAAAATGGAAATTTCCATGTTCTAAACTAGTATAGATTGAGGAGAAGAACATGTTTTGGCAAATAGTTTTGTAAGAAATCGTTGACAAAAATATGGATCCATCTCTTGAGCAAGTTGGTACTTGCCTTGGTTGATGGAAGAAATATTTGGTTGGTGGAGGAAATAAATGAGAGGAAGTAAATGAGAGGAGAGAGAATGAGATGAGTTGTATTTATAACCTTGAACCCAAGGGTTCATGATAACCAAAGGGTTCATGGTGAACCATGGGTGAACCAAAAATAGGTTTCCCAAATGAACCAAAACTGTAGGCCCAAATGCAGAAAATAAATTAGGAAATAATATTTTGTCAAATATTTTTGGGAAATGCATGAAAAATACTGCATAATAAATATCGTATAAATACAAGGTAAATATCATATATCGGTTTACGTATTAAAATACGTATCCCAGGATCGGGGAGTGACATCTCTACCCTTCTTAGAAAAAATTCCGTCCTCGGAATTCCAGCCAAGACAGGATAGTGAAATCAGGGCAAGCAAGGCATAATCATATACAAGTTAACTATCATAGCAGTTATTATCATACATCACAAAGTGCAAAACAAGCAGGTGCAGATAAGCATGGAATCGTGTCAATAAGGTGCAAAAATATACCTTATCAGTCAAACAAATGCGGATACCGAGATCTGATCTCGTCCTCGCGCTCCCAGGTTGACTCTCCCGGAGAGTGATGGTTCCAAGAAACACGGACAAGGCTTATCGTCCGATTCTTGAGTACCTTCTCTCGCCGGTCTAAAATAGATACGGGTTGTTCCTCGTAAGTTAAGTCGGTACCAACGACTAACTCAGAATGATCGAGGACATGACTCGGATCCGGGACATACCCACGTAATTGGGACACATGAAACACATCATGTATGCCAGTTAACGAAGGCGGAAGGGCAAGTCGATAAGCCACATCGCCTACCCGAGCGAGAATCTTAAAAGGACCAACGTATCTTGGACTAAGCTTTCCTCGGGTTCCAAATCTGATGATACCCCGAGTAGACGAAATCCTGCAGAAACACTTGGTCGCCAACTCTGAACTCTAGAGGCCTACGATGCTGATCTGCCCAATGACGATGTCGGTCCTGTGCAACTTGAAGGCGCTCTCTGACCAACTTAACTATCTCCACAGTCTGCGTGATCATCTCTGGTCCCAACAACTTCCGTGCTCCGACGTCGTCCTATGCCAAAGGGGACCTGCTCTTCCTTCCGTACAATGCTTCGAACGGGGCCATCTGAATGCTAGCCTGATAGCTGTTGTTATAGGAGAACTCCACTAGATGAAGGTGATCCTCCCAAGATCCGCCAAAATCTAAGGTACATGCCCGTAGCATATCTTCTAACGTCTGAATGGTTCTTTCTGATTGCCCGTCAGTTTGTGGATGATAAGCAGTACTGAATCTTAACTTGGTTCCCAAACTTTGGTGTAAGCTCCGCCAAAAATGGGAAGTAAACCGCGTATCCCGATCTGATACTATACTAACTGGAACACCGTGCTGCCTTACTATCTGCTTCATGTACATTTCTGCTAACTGCTCAGTAGTCAGTCCAACTCGGAAGGGAAGGAAATGAGCGACCTTCGTGAGTCGATCTACTATTACCCAGATTGCATTCTTGCCAGCCTGGGGATCTAGGTAAACCGGTCACAAAATCCATCGTGATGTACTTCCATTCCCATTCTGGGATAGGAAGCGGCTGTAGCAACCCTGCTGGTCTCTGCTGCTCGGCTTTCACCTGCTGACATACCAGACACTTGGATACAAATCTTGCTATCTCTCTTTTCATGCCATTCCACCAAAAGAACTTGCCTGATATCTCGATACATCTTCGTTCCTCCAGGATGAATAGAGTAAATAGAACTATGAGCTTCGGACATAACTTCTTGCCGAAGGTCTCCACTCGGTACACAGAGTCTGTTTCCAAACCTGAGCGTACCATCTTCATGAATTACTAACTCCTTCCTACGGCCTGATTCACACTCTGACCGCAACTTCTGAATCTGTGGATCTCCTGCTTGTGCTGCCCTTATCCTCTCTACTAAGGTTGACTGAATCTGCATACTGGTCATTCTTCCTATATCTCTTGGCAAAATTACTTCGATTCCTATACTCTGAAGGTCTTCTAAAATATGCTTCTGTGAGGTCAAGATAAAGGCACTGTCTCTCCTACTCAGTGCATCTGCAACTATATTCGCCTTGCCTGGATGATACTGAAGATCTAAGTCAAAATCCTTCAGCAGTTCTAACCATCTTCTTTGCCTCATGTTCAAATCTCGCTGCGTGAACACGTATTTTAAACTCTTATGATCAGTATAGATCTCTACCCGATCCCCGTATAAATAATGCCTCCACAACTTGAGTGAAAACACCACAGCTGCTAACTCCAAATCGTGAGTCGGGTAATTCTTCTCATGGTCTCGAAGCTGCCGAGACGCATATGCTATCACCTTTCCGTGCTGCATCAATACACATCCAAGACCCTTCCCAGATGCGTCACAATATATTGTAAAGCCTTCCGTTCCTACCGGAAGCGTCAAGATCGGGGCTGAGATCAATCTCTTCTTCAATTCTTCAAATGATGCCTGACAGCTAGCTGACCAAACAAACTCTACGTCCTTGTGCGTCAAACGCGTTAAGGGCGCAGAGATCTTGGCAAAGTCCGCCACGAACCTTCTGTAGTAACCAGCTAACCCTAAGAAACTTCGTACTTCTGCAACCGTTCTCGGGACTGGCCAATGCTCTACGGCCTCAATCTTCTTCGGATCCACTGACACTCCTGCCCCAGAAATTACATGCCCCAGGAACGAAATGTGATCTAACCAGAATTCACACTTGTCGAGCTTCGCATAAAGTTGATGCTCCCTCAATGTCTGTAAGACAGCCCTAAGATGTTTCTCATGCTCCTCTTCACTGCTGGAATAGACAAGAATGTCATCTATGAACACCACCACAAATTTATCCAAATACGGCAGAAAGATGCTGGTTCATTAAATCCATGAATACTGCGGGGGCGTTGGTTAGTCCAAAGGGCATTACTAAAAACTCATAATGCCCATATCTAGATCTGAATGCTGTCTTCGGTATGTCTTGCTCTCGGACTCTTACTTGATAGTATCCCGACCGAAGATCGATCTTAGAAAAGACGCTGGCCTTGCTCAACTGGTCAAACAGGTCATCAATCCTTGGTAGTGGGTACTTATTCTTCACTGTTACTGCATTCAGCTTGCGGTAGTCGATGCACATCCTCGTCGACCCTATCCTTCTTGGGAACTAGAATCACTGGCGCGGCCCAGGGCGATTTACTGTCTCGGATGAATCCCTTAGACTTCAACTCTTCTTCATGTTGATACAACTTATCCTGTTCTGACGGCGACATTCTGTAAACTCTGTCTGCAATAGGCCTCGTTCCAGGGTTCAACTCAATGCTAAATTCTACCTCTCTGACTGGGGGTATCCCCGGAGCTCATCAGGGAAAACGTCGAGAAAATCTTCGACCACTCTCGAATCTGTCCTGGCTCTGACACTGCTGCTGAGATGACGCCTCCGGTCTGACTCTTCAAGGTTCGAGCTAAAGATGAACTGCTCTATCCCAGGAACGCTGAATATGACCCTACCTCCTCTACAATCAATTGTCGCATGACTGTCTCTCAACCAGTCCATGCCAAGAACGACATCAAAATTCCCCATAGGGAATTCAATCAATGATGCGGGCAGTAAATGCCCACACACCTCCATCGGACATGAAAAGTGTACCCTGCTAACTTCTACGAGCCCATTGCCGGTGAGTATATCCATCCTCTTCGGCAATGCCTCAAACTCTAATCCAATCCGTGTAGCATATTGTGCAGAGATGAATGAATGAGTAGCGCCTGAATCAAATAATGCTACAGTGGGAAATGAGGTGACGAGAATTTTACCTGCCACCACGTCACTAGACGCTAGAGCCTCTCCCAAGGTCAATGTGAGAGCCTGGCCCCGCGGAGCCCCTTGTTGCGGCCTTCCTCGACCATGCCGTTGCTGCCCCTGAGGGCCTTCGGCTTCCTGTGCCTGGCAGAACATCTGAGCCTGCGTTGGTAGACGCTGAGCTAGGGGCCTTACTGCTAATACTGGCCCTCCACTCGGGGTTGCCACTGGAGCTGGCAATGCTGGAAACTGCTGAGCTGGCCCTCCTGGCCTCTGCATTATAGGACAAGTAGAGATACGGTGGTCTGAACTACCACACCTCAAGCATAAGCCATTCGCTGACCGACATACCTCCCTCGTGTGCCCTGCCTTCCCACAGAATGTACAGCCCTGGGGTGCTCCCTGACGCTGTTGTTGGTTCCTCGGCTGCTGATGCCGAAACTGGCGCTGTGTTAGTTGACACGGCCGTCCTTCGCGGCGCTCCTGCATCATGAATACGTACACCGGGTGCTGGTGCCGATGTTCGCTGCATCGCTCCTCCTCCAACCTGGGAATGAGATCTCTTCTGACCTCCTGTCCTCGATGCCAACCTCTGCTGGGTAAGCTCGTGCCTCCGAGCGGCCGTCAAAACTAGCGTCAAACGTCTGGTAGTCGTGTCCTCCTACAAGCTGTAATAGTTCCAAATGAAGTCCCTGCTGGAACCTCATAGCTTTCTCTGGCTCCGTTGCCACCATTGCTGGTGCAAAACGGCACAATCTGCAGAACTCTGCTGCATACCCATCTACGGTCTTGCCTGCTTGCTTGAGACTGATGAACTTCTGCTGGAGCTCATATTGAGCTACTACGCCAAAATACTTGGCCTTGAATCTGTCACTGAAGGTGGTCCAACGAACAGGGCATCTTGTACCAACTTCTTCTGATGCCCACCAGTCGCGGGCAAGATCCTGAAGTACCAGTTTGACCTGATCAACCTTCTCATCATCTGGAACCTTGGCTGCCACAAGAATGGCTTCGATGTCTTGAATCCAGGCATCCGCAGTGATGGCATCCTCCGTGCCGTCAAAATACCTCAGGTTCAAGCGACGAAACCTTCCGGATGCTCCCGAGTCAGCCCCGACACTCCTCTCAAGAGCTAACTGAATCCCTTGGTTCAGCAACACGTTCTGCTCCTGCTGTCGAGTCTGTTGCTGTTGGTTAGTGACAAGAAACCCCCGAATGATCTCCAGGAGTGCTACGGCGTCTGGTACTGCCGTCGCTGCTGGTGCTGCAGGAGTTTCAATAACCTGCGGCTGCACTGCCTCTGGTTCCATTTCTGCTCGTACCTGTACTGGAGAAGGTTCTCTTCCCTGTTGCTGCCCAGTCGAGCCATGCTCTTGCTGGCTCTTCCTCATAGGCCTCTCCCGCTACTGAGAATGAAGCACCCCTATAGAGAAGAATATAAGATTATCAAGTCCGGACGAGGAAGATTTCGAGGATGCAAGTCAGGTTAGAGATCAAGGCAAGGACAGAGAATTCGAAACGAAATTTCAAGGGGAACAAGTTTTGATTGAGACTCCTAATAATTCGCAATACCCCACAAGTCTGAAAATCAGACCTGCATGGGCCACCACTAAAACCTTGTCACGCCCCAGTACCGAAATACGGAGACGGACTAGGCCAGCTACTCCATATGAGGTACGTAACGTCATACGGCGATCGTGGCTGTCGAGAGACTAGGGGGTACATGCTACAATCAAGTCTCCTATGGTCCCACAGAGTTCTATGTCTCAATCAATTAAATCACATCAGCAAATAAATGAACATTAAAGATAAAGCAGTAAGGCGCTCCCGACGCTTCATTAAAATGGTCATGAGAGACTAGCTTTATAATTTAGCTATCTCAGAGAGTCAGGAGTACAAAATTATACACAGCTGCAGTCTGTTTATTTATAATTCTGTACTGACACAAAATATCAAGTAATCCGGCTAACAGGTGCCGGTGGCTAAACGCCGCAAAAGTATAAGCAGGAGTGGTGGAGAAGAAACCCACTCGAGTCCCCGAACCGCCATGCTCCTAGTATGCACCATGGATGTCAGGGAGGAAGATCGTGTCCTCAGGCTCTGCTACGGGATCTGGCCAAACAAAACCAGCGGGGTCAGCCCCGAATAGCAAGTACCGCCAAAGGGGCACAAGAGTTAAGATTAAAAACCCAGTTAAATAGAATGATTGATAATAGTAATACTTATGCTACCATTATAGGGTAACGCCACATCCTCGAACCCATATGGCACCCTTACAACCAAACAAGGACAAAAGGTGCCGCATGGAGTCGGGACGCGTCGTACTCTATAACTTTCACATAAGTTAGAGGGTATAAACAATAAAATCTCCTGATCGTGACTTCGGTCGACAGCCTATCGCAACACAATAACCAACCCAACAATCAAACAAGAACATAGGTTGGATCATGTACCATGATAGACCATGTTCCTCAGTCATTCACAGAAGTAGCATTTCACAATCAGAATAAGTCTTCCGTTCATAACTTCGGTCCACAGCCTACCATAGTACGATAACCAACCCAACAATCAAACAAGAACATGGGTTGGATCACGTACCATGACAGTCCGCTTCCCTCAGTTATTCACGGAAGGTAAATAGGATACATGCAAGTCGTTTTCACGGCCAATCAAGTCTACGAGTTTCTAGTGGAACGAGGTTATCCTCGCGTCATGTTATTTAGAAAATTCCTCGGATCGTATCTTTCCAGCAAGGCTAGCCCACCCAGGGGTTCGCGTAGACAGGTATGATTGAGCACAGGTCCCTCGTAAGGCCACCTTGCTAAAACATATAATATATAGCAGGAATTAATCGGATACAGTCATCCACTCGTTGCAGATGACACAGTATCCGTGGAGACCAGCCGGCGCGTCAAGACAATATCTCAAGGCGGCTGGTGTAACACGATCTCGGGATTCTGCCCTCCCTATGTATCTAGTATATTTAGTTGCCTAGTTTAACCCTAGGTGAGATCTTGGACTCACATGCTGTGGCCTGCATGATTATCCTCCTAAAGTCGTACTTTAGTACGAGTACCCCAAAGAGGATCCATGTCAATTAGTATGTCAACATGTGCTACCCTCATTAGTGTAATGCATCATTACAAATACGCCACGTGGAGTTACGAGTCATTTGTCGAGCATGAACAAGAACTGGGACATTCAGGTACATGTATCAGGTAGGAACACTTTGTTCTCCGGGGTCACATTAGTGCTCATATCATGCTCGAGATAAAAGGCGTAAGGATATAAAATGGGCATATAATATCTAATAAAATATCAAAAGCGTACGCATAAAAGCACGCACGCTCAAGGGGTGAAAAGTCACGCAGGCTCACTCAAGACAGCGCGCGTGAAAAGTCACGCAGGCTCACTCAGAGGAGAGCTGCGTGAAAAGTCACGCAAACTCAAGGGAAGAGCTGCGTAAAAGTCACGCAGGCTCAAGGAAGAGCTGCGTGAAAAGTCACGCAGGCTCAAGGGAAGAGCTGCGTGAAAAGTCACGCAGGCTCAAGGGAAGGGCTGCGTGAAAAGTCACGCAGGCTCAAGGGAAGAGCTGTGTGAAAAGTCACGCAAACTCAAGGGAAGAGCTTCGTGAAAAGTCACGCAAACTCAAGGGAAGAGCTGCGTGAAAAGTCACGCAGGCTCAAGGGAAGGGCTGCGTGAAAAGTCACGCAGGCTCAAGGGAAGAGCTGCGTGAAAAGTCACGCAGGCTCAAGGGAAGAGCTGCGTAAAAAGTCACGCAAGCTCAAGGGAAGACACGCTTCCAACAGGAAGCGTGCTCAAACAGGAGCACACTGTTCACTGTCTTCTCCAAACAGCAAGAACACCATGGCTGAACCCAAACTGTAAGGCATCATAACTTGGCCATCCGAACTCCAAATCCAGATTTCCAAAGTTCCAACTTGGGTGAAACTGAATGCTCTTCCACATGGAAGCATCAAAAAACCATAAAATCCAACTAAAGTAGATCAAACCATACAAAATCCGAAAATGATTAAAACCTAGATCTATAAAAATCAAAGCTTCAAAATGGAAATTTCCAAGTTCTAAACTAGTATAGATTGAGGAGAAGAACATATTTTGGCAAATAGTTTTGTAAGAAATCGTGGACAAAAATATGGATCCATCTCTTGAGCAAGTTGGTACTTGCCTTGGTTGATGGAAGAAATATTTGGTTGGTGGAGGAAATAAATGAGAGAAAGTAAAGGAGAGGAGAGAGAATGAGATGAGTTATATTTATAACCTTGAACCCAAGGGTTCATAATGAACCAAAGGGTTCATGGTGAACCATGGGTGAACCAAAAATAGGTTTCCCAAATGAGCCAAAACTGTAGGCCCAAACGCAGAAAATAAATTAGGAAATAATATTTTGTCAAATATTTTTGGGAAATGCATGAAGAAATACTGCATAATAAATATCGTATAAATACAAGGTAAATATCATATATCGGTTTACGTATTAAAATACATATTCCAGGATCGGGGAGTGACATCGGGTTTGGGATCTAGGGTTTTCCTATGGGGTTGTGGAAGAACAGAGAGTTAGGGTTTTTTGTATTCGGGGCTAGAAAGAAACGAAGTTGCTCTTAGGATTAGGGTATTGATCCTTCGAGGAAGAAGAAGCTTAGGATTAGGGTTTCTTCAGGAATTTGGGAAGAAGACGAACTGGTTATGAAATTAGGTTTCGAGCTTGAACTGTGAGAGGAAGGAGAAGGATATTACGTTTAGGGTTTCGTGGTGTTGAGAGGAAGAAGATTGGACTGTGGAGAAATACTTAGGGTTAGGGTTACACTGCAGAAGAAGGAGATGGGCTGGTCGGCTGAGTGTAAGGAATGAGAGAGGAAAGAGAAGAAGAGAGGGGTTATATTATTAGGGGATCGGGCCGGGTCTTGGGCCCAAGGGGCTGGGCTCATTTCAAATTGCATGGGTTTATTCATAATAACAGCAGTAATAGTTGGGCCGGGTCAGGATAGAGGGATGCTGGGCTTGTGTTGAGTTTAAAGGAATTAAGGTTTTAATTGTTTGGATTGGGCTGCAGTATTTATTAGAAAGGAAGTTAGCAACAGTCAGTCAGTTGGGCTGGGCTGGACTGTAGAGATGTTAGGTGGGCAGATTATGTGTAGTAGTGTTGGGCTTAGTTGGTTTTGGCAGACTGTTCATTAAGTTGGGTTCAGGTTTAGTTTTATTTATTGGGCTCTGTTTTGGGCTTTACTTTCATTATTATCATTATTACTGTTATCAATAAGACTGTTATTATTAGTTTTAGTTATAGCAAATAATTAGTGAAATTTTGCAAATGTTAGCTAGATTCTATAATTAGCAAGCTATTTTCTAACATTTATTAGTAAATAATATTTTGGTTAAATATATGGACTAAATTAGTTGTTTTACAAGAAATTGCTAATTTGCTATCATTTTCTTTATTATATATTATTCTTCTAAATATATATATAAATGCTATATAGTTATTTTACTTACAAAATGTTTCTAATATTTAAAAGTAATATTACTATTAGTTATTTTGATCAAGTCATATTATAAATTGTTTTATATTTTCTAACAACAATTAAAATGTGTTTTCATTAGCATCATTGTGTCTTGATTAGTAAAACCTATATATTTTCTAAATATTAGTTAGCTATGGATAGGTTTTCAAATTATTTTGTGGCAAGTTTCTATTTAGAGAGATTATCTAAATATTATTATTTTCAAAATATTATGATTAGCTAGATGAATAGATGACCAGTTAGATATAATTAGATAATTGCCTTATTTCCAACCCTAACAAATTGTACAAAATATACCAGGTGCTCATTTACATCCATGCAGTACTACTCCCGTGCTTCCAAGGCGAGGCAAGTGCACCGACTCGACTTTTACTGTCTTTCTGTCTTACACTCATGTGTCATGTTCTCATATCGGACACGAGATATACACGATTGTCTTGTACCTTGTTCATTGCTTGTGAGTCATTGTTTATTGCGGGGATTGGAAGAAATATTAGCTTTTGTGTAACCACACCCAACATAGGTATTGTAGATAGCCTAATCGTACACTTCATGTACGATGAAGCCAGATCTTGTAGAATTGATTGATTGTGGTCCTTAGCCGGTCACATATTAGTTTAATATTTCAAATTGTCACTTACATATTGATTGCCGTGTTATTGTCTTGTTCATTGATAGCCGTGTTCATTGTCTTGTTCATTGATAGTCGTGTTATTGTCTTGCATATTGATTGTCGCGTCCATTACCTGGAGTTTTACATTTCATTTCTGATACCATAGTTTTATTTTCAGTTCTGGTATTCTGGTTTCACCTTGTATTCTGTAGTTCAGATTACATTGTATATTGTTCTTGTCGGGGTTGTACTTTGCTCTTTTCCTGACAGGATACGTTGCAGGTGAGCGTGAGGCCACATGGAGCATGTGATTGCATTGGATATTGCAGCATTTATTTTATTTATTTTCTGGAGATTGTATTTTTATGATTTTATCATTGTATATTTATTTGACCGGATTTGTCTCCGGATGACTTTGTACTAAAATGACTTGATGGATATTGGTGATTTTTTTGGGAACGTTATATATAGAAGCTGTAGATGTTTACATTACATTGTAACTTGAAGTTTTCCTTAGTATTGTACAGCTTACTTCGTCGTATCCATCGACGAAGGCTGGGCGTGTCCGACTCGTGTCCGATTATTCGGGAGCGGGTCGTAACATGTTTTCAGTGGTGGCTCATGCAGGTCTATCCTAATAACACTTAGGCAATAAAGTGTTATTGGGGAACCAGCGAAGCTAAGGAAAGCTTATCACAGCATAGGAACCGCGGGAAAATGGTTTATGGTTATTGATATTTAAAATTTAAAATTTGATTTTACTTATGATTTTTAGGTTAGTTTATGATTTTTCTAGGACATAGCAATCAACAGTTTATTTTCTGTTACAAGATGGTCGCCACAACGAACGCTGGGACTAGCGAGCAGCCTGTACCCAATGCGCAGGAGCAACTTCCACCGCCTCCGCCTCAGCCGCTTCCTCCGACGATGACATTCGACGGTACTCAGATGATGGCCATGTTCCAGCAATTCATGGAGGCGCAGAACCACCAGGCCACGCAGTTCCGAGCGACGATCATGGACGTGCTCCGAGTTAGGGAGCCAGCTCCGCCAGCATCGCCGGCACCACCAGCACCAGCAGCGCCGAGGCCAGGGACTGCCAAAGACTATCAGAACCTCTGTCCGATGGATTTTTGGGGCCATGAGGTGATAGTCTACGCAGATGAGTGGCTAGAAAATGCTGAGCGGACATTGAAGATGGCAAGGATCCCGGATGATCTGAAGGTCGAAGTTGCGAGCATGCAACTTTTCGACATTGCTAGAGCTTGGTATAGGGAGGAGCCTCAGTTGGCTGAACCCCAAGTTCTCTGGAAGGATTTTAAACTGCTGTTCCAGGAGAAGTTCTTTCTGGATGTGGAGCGGGACGAGCTTCGGATGCAGTTTGAGGCATTACAGCAGGGGAGTATGACTGTGGCACAGTATACATCGGAGTTCATCCAACTCAGCAGGTTCACGGAGAATCTAGTCAGCACACCACAGGAGAGGGCTTGGAAGTTCAAGAAGGGCCTCACCAGGGAGTTGCGACATGCAGTGGCTATCAGCCAGGCTACTACCTATGCGAGCATCCTTAAAGTTGCTCAGGGAGTGGAGAAGGAGATGGACCCGAAGCTCAAGCGGGACCGAGACATTGGCGCAAGCAGTTCCCAGGATACACCAAAGCGGACCGACACTCAGCAGATGCCACCTCAGCATCAGCATCATCCTCATGTTCGAGCTCCGACATCACTGAGGCAGCAGAGACAGATCCAGACCTCGATATACTTTACTTGCGCATAATGCAAGAGGCCGGGACACCGTATCGAGGAATGCCGCAAGAAGTTAGGACAGTGCTTGGTTTGTGGATCTGCCACTCACCAAGTGAGAGATTGCCCTGCGGCTTTCACTCGTCAGGGACCGGCACCAGAGCTACAGCAGGAGGATCTACCCTTTGAGGATCAGTAGCAGCATGGAGCGCAGCCGGACGGACCGTCATCTTTCTTACTTGCTTGTAGTAGCTAGATTTCTTTTGTATTGCCTATTTTGAGGCTTATCTCTGAGTTTTCTTGCATTTACAGTCTTTTATATTGTCTAGTGACTACTTATTAGTCCTTGTTACTTTTGTTATCCGAATAAAAATCTTTTACTCAATTGTTTCTTAAAAATTTTTACTTGATTTTGTGCACCTCTACAAAACCTTTGAAATTTCGAGGACGAAATTTTTGTAAGGGGGTAGATTTGTAACTCCCTAAACCTATTCTCGTATATTTTGAATTATTGAAAATTTTTTATTTACTTTAAGTAAATATGTTATATTGAATTTGGTTAGTCAAATTGATTTCCTTAATTTTATTTCTTAATCCTGATTTTCTTTCACTAATGATCACTAATTATTTTAGTGGAATAAACTGTTTGGTTGATCTAATAACCAATACTGGTATTCTGTTAATGATTATAACCAATTTTGGATTTACTGTTACTTGATTGAGTGGTTTCTTACTATTAGGTTTGGTTGTATTAACTAAGGAGATTAGTTTTGTGACTGAAGGACCTCAATAACTTATCCATTAATCATGATTAGCTAATTAATCAATTATTCACTAATTTTTGTAATTATTATTAATAGTTAATGTAGATGCTAACTAATTCAGTTAGCAATTTGAAAATATGTTTCTATTTGAATTTGAAAATCGGTAATTTTAAATATTTGAAAATCTGTTACAAGCTACTTTTTCAAAAAAAAACCCCAGATCTACATTTTATTACACATACTGCCACTGACCCAATTTAGGGAACACCCTCAGATCTGCATTTAATTACATCTCTGCCACTCAAATAATTCACTATAAATAATATAATATTATACACGATTCCCAATACATTCTGACACAACCTGACATTCTCTCTCTACAGTTTTTCTCTCTCTACTCTGTATGTCATCACTCTTTCTCTCTCCTCGGTGTCCACTCCGGCCACCGAGCACCACCGTCAACCGCCGCTAGTTCGCCGGAGTTCACTCGTCGCCTCCTTCCTCCGCCGTGCACCACTGCCGGATCGAGCCACTCGTCGACGACTCCTCGACTGTCGAGCCACTGTCGAGACTTGAAGATCGAGCCGCTATCCCTGAACACCTAGCCACCGCCGCTTCGATCACCGTGCTGACTGTTCGGCCACTGAGGAGCAGCCTAGGCTGTCGTGCTGCCTCTTCGAAGCTCGTGAGGCCACCTCGGGCTCTGTGCCCGACTCTTCGATTTCCGAGTCGACGGTTCAAGCCCCGAGGAGCCGCGCCATCACTTCGTGGTCGCCGAGCCTTCGCTACTTCCTCGTGCGCCGAGCCGCCGCCGGAGAGCCACCGAGCCGTCTCGGGATTGACCCAGATCTGGTCGATTGGTCGTCCCAGAGCCGCCGCCGACCAGATCCACCGCTCAGAGCCACCACCGAGCCACCTCCTCGTGGCTTGTGCCCCACCACCGATCAGTCGCCTCCGCCGCCGAGGAGCCTGCAACTCGCCGAGTTCGACGAAGCCGCCGCCACCCGATCTGCTCGTAGCCGCGAGCTCGCCGTGGATCGACATCCCCGACCGGCCGGTGAGTTTTTCGCCTCGATCTCTCGTTCTCTCTCCTTTCTGCTGCTAGGGTTTGGGATCTAGGGTTTCGAGAGCTTGAAGAAGAGGGTTTTATCTAGGGTTTTCCTATGGGGTTGTGGAAGAACAGAGAGTTAGGGTTTTTTGTATTCGGGGCTAGGAATAAACGAAGTTGCTCTTAGGATTAGGGTATTGATCCTTCGAGGAAGAAGAAGCTTAGGATTAGGGTTTCTTCAGGAATTTGGGAAGAAGACGAACTGGTTATGAAATTAGGGTTTCGAGCTTGAACTGTGAGAGGAAGGAGAAGGATATTACGTTTAGGGTTTCGTGGTGTTGAGAGGAAGAAGATTGGACTGTGGAGAAATACTTAGGGTTAGGGTTACATTGCGGAAGAAGGAGATGGGCTGGTCGGCTGAGTGTAAGGAATGAGAGAGGAGAGAGAAGAAGAGAGGGGTTATATTATTAGGGGATCGGGCCGGGTCTTGGGCCCAAGTGGCTGGGCTCATTTCAAATTGCATGGGTTTATTCATAATAACAGCAGTAATAGTTGGGCCGGGTCAGGATAGAGGGATGCTGGGCTTGTGTTGAGTTTAAAGGAATTAAGGTTTTAATTGTTTGGATTGGGCTGCAGTATTTATTAGAAAGGAAGTTAGCAACAGTCAGTCAGTTGGGCTGGGCTGGACTGTAGAGATGTTAGGTGGGCAGATTATGTGTAGTAGTGTTGGGCTTAGTTGGTTTTGGCAGACTGTTCATTAAGTTGGGTTCAGGTTTAGTTTTATTGATTGGGCTCTGTTTTGGGCTTTACTTTCATTATTATCATTATTACTGTTATCAATAAGACTGTTATTATTAGTTTTAGTTATAGCAAATAATTAGTGAAATTTTGCAAATGTTAGCTAGATTCTATAATTAGCAAGCTATTTTCTAACATTTATTAGTAAATAATATTTTGATTAAATATATGGACTAAATTAGTTGTTTTACAATAAATTGCTAAGTTGCTATCATTTTCTTTATTATATATTATTCTTCTAAATATTATATAAATGTTATATAGTTATTTTACTTACAAAATGTTTCTAATATTTAAAAGTAATATTACTATTAGTTATTTTGATCAAGTCATATTATAAATTATTTTATATTTTCTAAAAACAATTAAAATGTGTTTTCATTAGCATTATTGTGTCTTGATTAATAAAACCTATATATTTTCTAAATATTGGTTAGCTATGGATAGGTTTCCAAATTATTTTGTGGCAAGTTTCTATTTAGAGAGATTATCTAAATATTATTATTTTCAAAATATTATGATTAGCTAGATGAATAGATGACCAGTTAGATGTAATTAGATAATTGCCTTATTTCCAACCCTAACAAATTGTACAAAATATACCAGATGATCATTTACATCCATGCAGTACTACTTCCGTGCTTCCAAGGCGAGGCAAATACACCGACTCGACTTTTACTTTATTTTTCTGTCTTACACTCATGTGCCATGTTCTCATATCGGACACGAGATACACACGATTGTCTTGTTCCTTGTTCATTGCTTGTGAGTCATTGTTTATTGCGAAAATTGGGAGAAATATTAGCTTTTGTGTGACCACACCCAACATAGGTATTATGGATGGCCTAATCGTACACTTCACGTACGATGAAGCCGGATCTTGTAGAATTGATTGATTCATTGATTGATTGTTGTCCTTAGCCGGTCACACATTAGTTTAATATTTCAAATTGTCACACTTGCATATTGATTGCCGTGTTCATTATCTTGTTCATTGATAGCCGTGTTCATTGTCTTGCATATTGATTGTCGCGTCCATTGCCTGGAGTTTTACATTTTATTTCTGATACCATAGTTTCATTTTAGTTCTGGTATTCTGGTTTTACCTTGTATTCTGTAGTTCAGATTACATTGTATATTATTTTTGTCGGGGTTGTACTTTGCTCTTTTCCTGACAGGATACGTTGCAGGTGAGCGTGAGGCCACATGGAGCATGTGATTGCATTGGATATTGCAGCATTTATTTTATTTATTTTCTGGAGATTGTATTTTTATGATTTTATCATTGTATATTTATTTGACCGGATTTGTCTCCGGATGACTTTGTACTAAAATGACTTGATGGATATTGGTGATTTTTCTGGGAACGTTATATATAGAAGCTGTGGATGTTTACATTACATTGTGACTTGGAGTTTTCCTTAGTATTGTACAGCTTACTTCGTCGTGTCCATCGACGAAGGCTGGACGTGTCCGACTCGTGTCCGATTATTCGGGAGCGGGTCGTGACATGTAGTTAGTCAAGAGAATTCAGTTAGCCGTTGGTTTCAAACTGTAGGTTTCAATTTATACTGGTGCCTGGGCCTTGTTTAAATTTGTTGTGTTCTATTTGAAATTTGTAGATTTTAATTTATGTATGGACTGTGGTGATTGAATTATACGGTTGGACTGTCAAGTGGCTGAGCTAGAATGGCGGAGTTGAGAGCAATGGGCCTATTTTTGGGTTTGGGAAAAATAGTGTGATGTAGTTTCTGTTTGGGTATCTCTGAGGTGTGGTTCCAAGAAGATGGGTTGTTTGTTTGCCAAGTAGTGGATCAGTTTATGAGGTGGTCAACAGCAACTGTAATTGGTTTTCTGTTAAGTAGCTTTGGGTCCAGCATGGGTGAGTTCACAGTTTTGGGTTAATTGTGTTTGATATGTAGGACTGTTGTTCCTTTTTAGTATTAAATTAGTAACAGCAATATTTGGGCTGACATTAGAATGTTATAAAAAAATTGTGTTCCAATCTATATTTTCTTGATAAATATTTTAAGCAACTAGTAAACTGACGTTGGTTTTACTCAAATGTTTACATAGTATTATTTTGCGATTGGATATGTAATTGTTATTACGAGAAGCCTATCTTAAATATTAGTTCTATCAAGAAAATTAGTGACATGTATATGTTAATTTACTAAGTTAATTTATGTATATATTTTACGTAATTAATTTGGTAATGAGTAGCTAATTAGCAAATTGCTAATTATTCTCTACTAGTTAGATAGCATATATGATTGATTATCACTAATCTATAAGTAATTAGTTAATAGAGTTATGGTTAGAAATAAATAATATATTAGTTAGATAATGTTTAGAACCTAACCAACCTATACTCATGTTAGGTGGACATAGAGAATTACTACATTTTCATTACAGATCTCCCAAAGCAAGGCAAGTACTTCTATGGTATTGACTCATTTACTTCATGTCATATTATTTTCATATTAGACAATGTTACACGACATGGTTTGGTGCTCTAGTTCATATTCTCTTGTATCTGGGGATGGGAAAATACTACGGAGATGTGACCAAAACCAAACGTTTGTTAGGCAATGCATGATAGCTTAGGTCTCACATCGTGCACGTGGGATTCTAAGCAGTACCATTACTTGTACTTATTCATGTGCTTTTCCCAGCCGGTCACATACTCTAATAGATATTTCAAATCACATGTCAGGATCTTTTGCTACATGTCCATGTTCAGTTTAGATTATGCATTCACAGTTTCATGTTCATTGTCTCTTTTCTTGTTCACCATGTTGTACTTGTTTCATTATCGTAGATTGTACTTTGCTCCGCTCCTGACTGGATATGTTGCAGGTTTATTTGAGGATCTTGTCCAACCTTTATGGGCCAGAGCCTAGAATCTTAGTTAAGCATAATGGAGCCATGACTCAGGACTAGAGGCTACAATTTTTAGTTTTATTGCTTAGACTTGTTTAGAGTTTTACTTTGGATATTTGTATTGAGTTGTATCTTTATTCTTACTACTGGATTTGTCTCCCGTATTATTTCTTTTATAAGTTGTATTAAATGAATTAGTGGATTGTGGTGATCTCTCTAGGACGTTATAGATGTTGTGATGTTTTATTTTATCGTATCTCTTGGAGTTTTCCTTAGACTTGTACAGCTTACTTCATTGTGTTTATCAACGAAGGCTAGACGTGTCTGACTCGTATCCGATTATTCGAGAGCGGGTCGTGACAATAGAATCCTACGATGTGTCTCAAATCTATTACGGAGACTGCACGTCTCTTGAGACTTCATGTAACTACCATGACCTAATTTTTCTGTCCCGACTTTTCCCAATAATTACTTATATCACCTTATATTTTATTGCTTGTTCATTATCCAATATTTCTATACAAAACCAAATTTCCATATTAATAAAAATAAAGTCATTAATTCAATCTATTTAGAATATCCTAAATCCTTAATAAGGAACCATATTTCTATAAATCAATTAAAACCCTAATTATAAGAATAACTAATTCTTGTGCAAAATTATTATGCAAATTATTTTTACATAAACAAAGTCTCTTTTGCAAATCCTTCCAAACTTGATCCCTTTAATGTCGATCGGGAAGATAATGAACATGTCATCATCTTCATGCTCTCTCGCACCTCTGACTCTATGTGTCGTCGTCGATGTCGGCATACCTCGTCGGCATCACCACTAACTGAACCCTAGCCCGACTCTCTAGCAGCGGCGAGCTATACTCGAGCCACCGCCGACTGCTCTGCCTCTGTCACTTCACCCGTCGACCCAACGTCACCCCCAAAGCTCCATCACACTCCACTGCACCCCGACAAGG
Organism: Iris pallida; assembly: GCA_029216955.1. Classification (NCBI taxonomy): domain Eukaryota; kingdom Viridiplantae; phylum Streptophyta; class Magnoliopsida; order Asparagales; family Iridaceae; genus Iris; species Iris pallida. Next base: position 148,640 of record JANAVB010009399.1, on the reverse strand, counting down.
CTCGCCCGGTACTCCGTCGACGAGATCCCTATAGTCCGACTGACTTGGTAACAGTCGCAGGAGCAGAACTTTATCGTTGCTCCTCCGTGCTACCTCCACTGGCTTTGCCCTCTCCCTCGAAGCTCCCCCCCGAGGCATCGAGCAACCCCCCTCACCGCCTGCAGTTGCCGCACCACACACAGCATCAAATGCAATCTGAGTAGCCTCCTACACGCACGAATAACTCCGTCCATGTCGAACAAAATTTAAAGCCGTTTTTCCCTTTCGCAGCTAGTATAACCCCCTCACTTCTCGTTAGATTTCATTTAATTCCTTGAGTTTTTAAATCGGTTGAGCTTGAGCCCAATATGGGTGAAAATAAATCCAATTTATTTGAAAATCTCTCAATCGGACCGCCTCATCAATCTGGTCGTGAACCGTCATGAACCATTTGTACCGAAAGACGCGTAACAACATTCTCGATGTGTAAAAATGACGAATATCGAATTCGTCGACCGTGCACCGGCAATAAATTTGGTCCATATACTAAATTTTTACTGTATCGATGATTTTAATAAAAATTTAGTTACTTTCTGCCTATGTGTACAGTATTATGAGTATCGGGATCAACAGTATCGATACTATCGGCGGTTTCGGACAAGAGTATTGAATTATTTGGTATTGGAAAGCACTATAAATTATTAATAAACTATTAAAATTTAGAAAAAAATAGTTTATACATTTAGGTGTAGTTTAAATATTTTTTTGTTGTTTCTTAAAGATATGAAATTGAATAGAATAGCAGTCACCATTGTTGGTTGGCTTACATGCGATAAATAAGTTTTCTTCATTTACATATGTTTACAACATTACTATGAACACCCATGGTGATTGGTCTTTTCCGTTCAACTTGTTCTGCCAAATTAACCGAAAAAGAGACCTCAATGTCAGTATCAGTATTGGTTGGTATTGAATTGAGGCGTGCCAAACTGTATAGTATCGGACATCTCTCATTAATATCGGTCGATAGTGCAAGATGATTTATGTGTGCTCACCGGATCGCCACAATACTTGTACCATTGGGCTTGCAACATCTGATTTGTCGTACGGCATTTCTTCCAGTTATGTGATCGTCGATCGATCGCCGTATCGTAGGCCCCGCAATTTTATACTGGTCGGTGAGTTTGCAAACCGCTCATCGAAATCCGAATCTGGGAGCATGATGAGTGTGCACCATCTTTCTAGCCTAGTTTTAAATATATAATTCATCATATTTAGACACTTGTTATTTTGGCTCCTTTTTTGGTACCCTGTAGTCGGCCTACAGACCAATCCTGAAACAGCAATCTTTTACACTTTTACCAAACTGAACTTATGGAGCTATTTTTTTGCCTGTACTATCATTCTGGACTCGTGATCATATTTGTTTCATTGTTCAGAGACAGCTATTCATTTTGGTATTTGTGATATTCAGTACCCGACATGTTCGTGCCTGATATGTCTACGCTTCACCAACCTTCATCAAGCAAAGATACCTTATCATGTGTATTCTAATTTCGCATACTCCATTCCTACATGTTTTATATTATTTATTTGTGCGTCCTACTGACTCGGGTGGAATTGACGATAGACATCGATTTAGTTATTTGTTAAGCTAGTTATTAGTAGACGACCAGAATATTATTTTAAAGATATTATGATGTCTCATATGACCCTGGACGCTTACATAGATTCATGACACTGATATATGATACTTTTGATATAACGTGTACTCAAGTATCCGGAATATTGTCGATACTCTCGGGTGTTGGTATAGCTCGTATAACTCGTACTCAATTTCATCAGGATTCTTGTGGTATGGTATACTCGTACTAGACATTATACATAGGCTCGGACTGTACATGTCATGTATTCGATTCAAACAATAGCACTGGATGGGACTCTCCTTATATATTTGATGGTCGCTAGCAACTCGGATGAGAGCTACTTGCTGCTTGTTACCCTACATTTACTTGATGGTCGCTAGTATCTCGGACGAGCACTATTTGTAGCATGTTTACTCCCTAGGCGGAGAGCCCTTGCGTGCGAACATTGTCCTTGTATTACATTCACTTAGTCATTAGCATAATTGTACCTTTACTTTATGTTGTTGAGTAGTATTCAGTTAATATTATGGTATGCTTCCATATTTCTTGTTGTGTCCCTCTAAGAGCTTGGTTTTCTTCTAAGCTTAGACGAGCAGGCATATCCTGAGGAGTATAAACCGGGCCCTAATAGTGCAGCCGCCTATGCTAAGGGCGAGAAGATCTTGTCTACCGAGTACCCTTGAGCTAGGGTAGGGCTCCACCCTTGGATTCAGTCATCGTGCTATCTTATCTTACTTTATTCATTTATTATTATTGGGATTTTGGCCTTTGTATTGGAAATTTTAGTCCCACATCGGCTAGGCCAAAAGAAATGTATCTCTATATATTTGCTATGCTTGTTTAGAGATGCATAAGTGGTGTGGAGGTGCACATGGGTGTGCCATGTGGGGGTATTTTTCTAATGGAAAAAAAGACCAAATCAACAATGAAGCATTAATGCTTTTTGCTCTTGGGAATTAATTTCCAATGGAGCTAAGCCCCATAGGGGCTTAGCGACTCGAACTCGGACTCGGGCTCATGAGGCGTAATGTGGCATTTTGTTGGCATACTTTGCACTTAGCACGACAGCATCGTCGCTGTGCGCATAGTGCGCTTAAGTTGCGCGAGCCACTTGCGCAGCCGTTCGCGCAGCCAGATGACGCGCCAATTGGCGCAGCCAGATGGTGCAGCAGTTGGCGAGCGGTTGGCGCAGGGTGCGCACGGTGCGCAGGTGGCGCTGGTGGCACAGGTTCGGCAGGTGGCGCAGGTTGCGCTAGTTGCACGGTGCGCATGTTGCGCTAGTGGCGCTGTGTGTGTATTATGCGTATGGCGCAGGTGGCGCACACTGTGAGCCAGTTGGTTCAAATCGTGTTTGTGCACGATTTGAGCAGTTGCAGAATGTTCGGGACAGTTTTTTCCTACGTTTCGAATATTTTGCTAATTGGGCAGTTGTAGTGCGGCCTATATAAGCTTCTCTGCGCTCTCTCTCAGGACGCAGAATAGACAAGTGTTTCTTAACACAATTCCATAGAGTGACTGAGAGAAGAGAAGAATAACACCAACGCCACCACTTAGCGCAGGAGTCCGTGCGCCATCCGAGGAGTCAGAAGAGCGGAGTGTTCCAAAGTTCTCCGTCGAACATGCTGGTTCCTGAAAGCTGTTCGTATGGGGCGAATCAAGCTTTGAGCAACGATGATAATTCACCCCAGCAGGCTGTTCTTCCATCTATCGTATGTCATCCACTTTGCTGTTGCTGCTAGCAACTCGATTTGTACTTTCCTTTTAGAAGTACTATAATCGTTTGCTGTTGTTACGAAATCTTCTTAGATTTTTGTAATCCAGAATCCTCCAAGGATCTCTGTCAAGCACCTTCTTTGGAGTGTTGCTAGAAACGTTTTTACAATCGTTTCATTTTCTCAGTTTTCCATCGAAAATTGTGCCCCGAGACTAACAATTATCAGTCTATTTGCATTGAATTTGTCTTCACCAGACTAGTTAGATTACTATTATTTGGATATGTTTATTATGTACTCTATTATTCAGTACTCTTATTATGACTAGTTGTTTTACATATATATAGATGAGATTAGATTCATGCTTGGGAGTGTGGACTGGAGTTCACTTATAGACTTACAGTGTATATGTTATTTGGGGATCCACTAGATTAAGAATCTCTGAATATGTATCAATTGGCCATTGTCGCGTGACTCGTTCCTACATATTTTAGGACTGGACGTAACATTTCACATCCCTTTTCCGGAAACAGTTATCTCCATTGGACTACGAGAAGCAAAGATAGATGAAGTGGTAGTGCTTACGACAAAAGTACGCGAAAAGTGTACAAGACTACACTACTTAATTCCACAAGCAAGTTCAGTTACATTGGGTATCTCCACTTAAGACAATGACATTGAGGAAGTAAGTGGTCTTCATGAGTCAATTCAAAACAAATTGACATTGTTCGCCATTCAAGACATTATATATGCTAGCAAGAAGGCCTTCGCCATCGAGACAAAGAATAAGAAGCCCGAAAATAAGGATGACTGGATGAGAAAGGGAAGTATTTGTCTAAGGATAAGGAGCACGGCATGTGAGACTAGGATCACAAAAATCTGCAATGTGATCATTACGATCTTAATAGCCATTATAAGGCTAGTTGTTAGCTCTTACATCCAGAGTAAAAGACGACCAAAAGGGCAAGTTCAAGAAGGAGATGGCCGCTATGATTGTTAAGAAAGTGGAGTTGGAGGACTATAAGAATCGAACCTAAAGATTACGTTGATGATGTCTTCAAAACAGAGGGATCTCATGATCTTAGGCTGATAAGGAGTCCTTCCATCTCATGTTGCGAGTGAAGCAAAGTATAGTAGGGGACCATATTACATAAGGAGTCAGAAGAATTTGATTTTTGAGATCTTGGTAGCAAAACAGGGGCCGGAAACTACACCACACCTGCAGCCGTATTCTTTGGTGTGCATCTGAAAGGAGGCAGAGTTGAAGATAGCGTGCCAGTGTGAATTTGATTTGCTCTTGCTAAAGAGTACGTCGATATGATGGCTTATGAGGTACTACCACTTGATGTCTGCCAAGTGATATTGGGGGGACCATATCTACAGAGACGAGATTATGTGTTTATACCAGATAGAAAATGTTGATTCATCAAAGGATGGAATAGACTTCTACATAAAGGCAAGTCAAATAAAGGAGGATCGGGTATCCCTCTAATAACATCATTGGAATTCAAGTGTTTGGTAAACACAAAAGGTCGTTTTATACTTTTGCTTACTTTTGCTAGTGAGGCCTAAGGAGGACGAAGAGACACAAAAAACTCACAGTTTGATGAGTCGTGGAAGACCTAGTTCGGAGAAAGAAGCATTGGTGGAGAAGTAAAAGACTTGTTCCAAGATTCGAAAGGGTTGCTACTGAAAAAGGTTCGTAGAGCTAGGATTCATCTTAAAAATGAATCATCCTTGCCTAATATGGGCATGTGTCGACATGATGTGCCGAAATATAGAGAAGCACGTACATCCAATGATAAGGATGAAAGCTTCCCATATCTTCGTTGTTCTTTCAATCGAGAAGTTCACAGTTCGACATAGAAGGCACATCCGAGGCTTGTTTTGGGTTACATGTCCCAAAGTCCACTCCACTTGAATTTGTTTTAAGTGGGAGACGATGCTTACCGGCTCGACTTGCCACCATACATGCAATGTACTCTGTATGAATGCAGAGTACTTGAAGTTGGTCGAGTTGTTGAAGCTTGACGGGAAAAATAGTATTAACACGGTGTTGCCTACAGAGGAAGACATCTTTGCAGAAGACATCTTTGCAGAGAAGGAAGGGCTATTGAAGGAGGACTTTATCTTGGAAAGGAAGTTTCGCAACACTCGATAAAGACAAATATTTCTTACTGCATATGAAGAAAGGGCTAGTTCCCATAGAAAGTAAATTGGTATCAAGAATCTGAGGGAGATAAGCTCTTCCACAACCTAAAGCTATGGGCTCGCAGGATTCGGATTCCTAATCTTTTTAGAATTAGGATTCCTAGTATTTAGGATTAGAATTCTTTTATGATTACATTCTCTTTTCTTTTTTATGGAAAATGTGGGATAATTTAGGATTTATAACTTAATCTCTATGGGATTAATTGTTTTTAGTTCTACTATAAGTTAGGAAATATTGGTGGTTGCCTACGGGTATAAAAAGAGAGTGTTGAGAATCAATAAGGGACTTTTAGTCCCACATCGGAATATGTAGTATGTAGAGGAGCTAGACTCCCTATAAGTAGTGAAGTAGTCCATCAATAAAATAATTCAACCATTATTTTCTACATGGTATCAGAGCCATAACTCTCTCTCTCTCTCTCTCTCTCTACACAAAAAAAAAATTCCGACCCCCCTTCCGTCACCGACCCCCCCTCCCCTCCCTCGCCGCCCCACCACTAGTAGCCGACCCCCCCCCCCCCGACCCCCCCCCCGACCCCCCCCCCGACGCAGCAGCCCCCCCGACCCCCCCGACCCCCCCGAAGCAGCAGCCCCCCCGCGCCCCCCCCGACCACCAGCAGCCCCCCCCCCGACGCTCCCCCCTTCCCGACCTCCAGCGGCACTCCCTTCCCAAACCCTAACCCTAGCCACCACCATGTCTAACCCTAGTCTTTCCATCTACTACAAACCCTAGCCATAAAAAAAATGGCATATTTCGAAGACAGACGGCTGCCAAATGCTTTATTTGCACCAACTCTGATCCTCGCTTACGCCGTTTGGAACTAACAAATGCTTTATTTGTTATTCCTTCTTCACATCGGGATCTCTACAGAGACTGATCATGTCTTCTCTGGTGACCTGACGTGTTCACTTTACATGCACACGCCGGTGCTGGCCAAGTTTGTAGCGCATTCGTAAAGTCTCTGACGTCAAAGAAGACGGCGAAGACGACGAAGTTGGGTAAGTTGTAGACTCCGAAGTTGCAGCCTTCGACGTAGAAGACGACGAAGAAGACGACGAATATTGTTCACAGTTGAAGAAGCCATGGATTCGATCAGTGGCAAACTGACGGCCGAAGAGATGAAGGCCTTGGTTGATGATATCTTATCCAAGAGATTAACCGAGGCAACCCCTCGTGTGATCTATACTGATGTGGATCCGTCACCCTACAAAATGGGAAAGCTGGAGAAGCTGGAGACGAAGTTGGAAGGAACGTCCAACTACTTGAAGTGGTCGCGGCAGGCGATGCGGACGCTGAAGGGACGTAGTTTGGTTGACTATGTCACTGGCCAAGCCAAGGCGCCAGCCGATCACTCCTCCAAGGAGTTTGCTGTTTGGAAGATTGTAAACAACGTAGTGGCCAGGTGGTTGACTGCCTCATTAACCGACCAGGTGTCGGGCAATGTCGAGGCCATGGAGGCTGCTGCTGATATATGGCGACTCTAAAAGATATGTACTCCGGCTCGGGCAACCCTATGCGGGTATTCCAACTGCAGGATGAACTCGATAGGGTGGCCCAAGACGAACGTACCATCTCTGAGTACGCAGCTCCTGTTGAAGAAGTACTGGTCTGATCTGGATCATTATGATCCTCTTGGGATGGAAGATGCACAAGTTGAACCGGCGTTCGCAAAGTACTTTCAGACGTTTCTGGCTTATATTTTACGTCAGCGTATGATGAAATTCCTGAAGGGACTACACCCTGTGTTTGAGCAGAGAAGGAATATTCTCCTATCCTAATCCACGCTTCTGACCTTGGAAGAAGCTATAGCCGTCATGACACAGGAAGAAGCTTGACTGAAGTTGATGCCCAACAAGGGCTCCTACCAGGGGGAGCAAGCCGAGGTTGAAAAGTCTCCCTTGCTGCCTTCAATCAACCTCCATCCGTGGGTGGTGTTTGCCACAATTGTGGTGACTCCGGACATTACATCCGATTTTGTCCAAAACCCTTGCGAAATCAGTCTAATGATCGAGGACGGGGTCGTGGAGGATGACGTGGTAGTAGAGGAGGATATGCTGGTAGAAGGGGAGGACACAAAGCAAATCTGGCAGAGGAAGGGGGAGAGAATCAACTGGCCGAAATAACCCCGCTTGAGCGGGAGTTCCTTGAGAAGTTGCGAGGCACAAAGCTGGGTTCGGCCGACAGTCCTGGGGCATCTTCTACCTCGGGGGATCACATCACTTGCTTTGCCCAAAACAGCACCGGTAATCCTGCACGTGCTCTTGCATCTGTCCATCAGCCAGGATGGATTATGGACTCTGGGGCATCTCGTCATGTTACGGGGGCCCGTGGTAAGTTTCAGGACTATACTCACCTATCATTGCCTGGAGAGTATTCAGACCGCTGATGGTACATCCAGACCTGTAATGGATAAAGGCACTGTCGCATGCACCCCTTCCATCACTCTAACTAATGTCTTACATGCTCCGTCTTTTCCTGTCAATCTTATTTCCATTAGTGCCATTATACTTGATCTTAACTGTACTGTTTCCTTTGACATTCCTACGGTGACTTTTCAGGAGAAGGGGACAGGACGACGACTTGGGACTGGCACATGGCATAAGGGGCTGTGGTATTTAGACAGGACTGGACTGGACAACGCATTGGCATCCTTGGTAACAGACGTACAACCAGAAGCTTTCTGTCGCAGTGTAGAGGACGACTTGCTACTCCACCACCAGCGTGTCGGTCATTCCTCTTTTAAAGTTATTAGTCGGATGTATCCGTCCTTATATCAAAGGGCTAATAAAGACAAGTTATTTTGTAATACTTGTGAGTTGGAAAAACATACCAGAAGCTCGTATGTGAGCTCGAGGAATAGGAGTTCAGCTACTTTTGACATGATACATTCGGATGTATGGGGCCCTTGTCCTATAACCGGGATTAACGGTTTTCGATGGTTCATCACCTTTATTGACTGTTATACCCGCGATACATGGGTCTACCTTATGAAGAATAAGAGTGACGTCCTTGAGGCTTTTCGGGACTTTCATCGCCGGGTGAAAACACAATATGGCGCTAAAATTAAGTGTTTTCGGTCTGACAATGGGACGGAGTATACTAATAAGAGGGTTGCTGAGCATTTTTTCACTCATGGAATACTACATCAAACTTCATGTGCTTATACTCCGGCACAAAATGGTGTGGCTGAAAGGAAGAACAGACACCTGCTGGAAGTCGCACGGACGATGATGCTGGCTATGAATGTCCCGAAACACTTATGGGGGCAGGCTATATTGACGGCCTCTTATCTCATCAACATAATGCCATCTCAGGTATTGGCCTGGAAGACACCGTTGGAGATTCTTACTGGGGCAACCACATACACTGTTCCACCGAAAGTTTTTGGATGTGTGTGTTTTGTCCAAGATAATAGGCCAGGCGTTGGCAAACTGGATCCTAGAGCAGTTAAATGTGTCTTTGTCGGTTACACGGCAACTCAGAAGGGATATGCCTGTTGGAGTCCAGTCGAGCGGAAGATGTTTGTAAGCATGGACGTTACATTCAGAGAACTCGAACAATACTATGGTTCGGATGAAGGTTCAGCATTTGGTGACATACCTAACACAGATGGTGTTAGATGTGAGGGGAGATAATAAGCCCAAATGTGGTCGTCGGATCGGTTCCGTGTCCGGTTGTAGAAAACTGGACGAAAGGGGGAGAGCACAGTGACTCAGATACATAGAATGAAGAAGAAGATACATATGTTACGCATGGGGAGCAGCAGACAAGGGAAAAGGAGCTCCAAGTCTGTGAAACCCAATTTTTGTAGAGCAATATTTATTTTAATATTATATTTATATTATAATTATCAGTATCATTTTGAGTTTTAATAATCAATTTCGAAAATATTAAACATGGCTTTTTGTTTGTAGGACCAGACCCGAGCCCGGACCCGAACTCCCGAACCCAGACCCAATCCTATTTATTTTTGAAATTCTGATTTGTTTAAAAAAATATATATTATCTTTGAGCTGGTCCAATTTGGACCAGTAATCTACCCACGTACACCCCCTTCTCCTTAACTTTCCCTCCTACAATCACTCCCACCACCTACAGCATCCATCTCCACTTCTCCTTATAACCCCTCTACACTCAAACCACCACCCCACCTCCTTATAACTCCCATCCTCAAAACATTTCCCTCACAGAACCTATCTCTCTCTCTACTTTTCCTAAGAGAGCAACCTCCTCACACTCTCTCTCTTTCATAAAGAACTCCCACTCTCACCAAACCCCCTTCCCTCCCGAAACTCCCAGCGGCGCCCTTAGGCCGCGACCCCGCCGGCCTACTCCGCGCGGACCCCGACGCCGGCGCCCTTCCAGCGCGCCCGCGGCTCCCCGGCCTCCCTGTGCGGCACCCTCCCCGGCGCGGGACCCCTCCGGCGTCCGACCCCGACGCCCCCGGCTCCCCGCGCCCGTCGCCGGCGCCCGACCCCTTCGGCCTTCCGCCGGCGCACCCCCAGCGCCCCTTCGCCGACCCCATCAGTGCTTCCCGCGCTCTCGAGGCGCCTCCAGCGCCGAGCTTCGCCAAGCCCGGCGACCCCCTGTCCGGCCCGCTCCCTTCCAGCGCCTTCCCGGCCTCCGTGCCGACCCCATCAGCGCTGACCCCGCGGTTTCTCGTGCCCTAGCACGCGGACGCTGTTCCCCGAGGCGTGTTCGCTGTTCTGGACAGCCCTGTCCAGCAGAGTCTCAGATTTCCGTCGCTGTTTTGGATCTCTTTTTCTATAATTTTGCATCTGAGAGCTCTAGCCGAGCAACCCAAGGTATAGCCCCTGTCCCGTTCCATTTTCTTTTAGTCTGTGATGAGATTGGTCCCCGATTCCCTTCCGGGAATTCGATTTTTAGCGACGTCGAAGTTTCGGAACCTTCGGAAAGGTTCTGTTGGTTGTTTTGATTTTCTAAAACTTTTCGAAAAATGGATTTCTATATATTTTGGGTTTTCGGATTTTTTCGGTAGCGTGCTGTGATGTTTTGGTTGGATTCGGACTTCCGAATTTGGTTCGGGTCATTCCGAATTAATCTGTGGAATGTTTGTGGTTATATATATATATATATATATATATATATATATATATATATATATATATATATATATATATATATATTTGGGATTCCCTGGTTTGGGATTTGTAGGAAAAATATTGGCATATTTTCCAGTTTTTGGGTTGACAAAAAATAGAGGAAATGCTGCCGGATTTTTTCGTAAATTTAATTATATTTTAAAAATGATTTTAAAATGGATTTTGGAAATATATTAAATATTTTGGATTTTGGGCGATGATCGTATTGGTCAATGGGCCCCGGCTAAGTGCAAGCGAAACCGGCTTCGCCTGGACGTCGAGGCATTAGCCTAGTTGACGATTGGACCATATCTGAGACTCGTTATTATTTAATTTAATTTAATTATTTATTTTTATTCATATTTAAATTATAGGAAGTTTAGAACTAACGACCGTTTTTGTCTTATTTCAATTTATGTAAATAAATTGTAATGGGCATAAGCCCAGCTGGTTGTTGGCTCTGTGACTTGTAAGTTGGTAGCGTAGGATTTTCTGTTATTTGCTGGTTTTGCGAGTTTTTTAGCATACTCGTAAATCGAAAAGATAGTTATTTTCATATAAAAATTAATAAAGTTTTCTCACATTAAAATTTACCAGTTTTAATAATTTAACAACGATCATGTATTTCTCATTAAAATAAGAAATATAGTTTTATATGTATAAATACGAAAATACAAAGTTTTAATCAAATTAATTTGGTATCGACGAGTTTTCCAAAATACCAGTTTAAAACGATCTTTCCTTCGTTCTTAATTCAACGCACCAATAATCGCGTTTTTGTTCGTGTTTAGTTAATAAAAGAATTAAAATTGATTAGGACACAATTAGAGATTTCAACTAGCGTAGTCAGATTGGTAACCCTGAATTCTGAGTCAATTTCTCGAATGTAGGAATTCGAGGACGATCCTAAATTCCCATCTCGAAGTCTTCATCCTCTCCAGTCCAGTCTATTTTTGAGGCAAGTATAGTTTGTGTTAGTTTACAGTTATTTTAATAATCGCTTTACTGCAGGTTTAAACCACGATGCAAACACGAAACTCTCTCTGAGAGCACTGACTGATTGACTGTTGGGTACTGGAGGAATAGAGTAATGTTTATGACCACATCCAACTATAACTTAGAACTGTGTGAGCTTACCCCTCTTACACACGGGGATAAGCCGTATCGTATCAATAGGATACTACTGAATCAACCCAAGCCGGTCATATTCATTGCCTATTCAAATCACACTGTTTTACTGCTAGAAAACTGTTCATTTTTAAACTGTTTAAAAGTGCATGATTCTATTATTCATTTTAACTGTTTAAATTGGCATGAATTGTACTTTGCTCCCTCCTGACTGGAGATACATTTTTAGGGGACTTTGAGGATGCTGAGCTGTTATACAACAGCTACTACGACCCTGTTCTGTACCCTGTAGTGCTGCCAGAGTCCCCATTGGAGGACGTTGGGACTGAGGCCGATGAGCCGACTGATTAGCTAGCTTTTCCTTTTCCAGCTTTGTTGTCTTTTCTAAACTCTGTTTATTTGAATTCAGTTGTTTATTTCAGTACATTTAAATTCCAGTTGTATTTGATTTCAAAGTTTAATAAAGTTTTATTCCGAATTTGAGTTGTGACAAATATAGATGTTGTTGTATGGTTACCTGCTAATGGAACAGCTTACTGCCGCCGTCTCAACAACGGTGCAGGCTGGGCATGATCCTGGTTCGACCCAATTATTTGGGATCGGGTCGTGACATGTTTTTAGTGGTGGCCCATGCTGGTTGTACAACAACTTAGGAAAACATACCTAAAAACAATTAGAACACTAGAAAATTGATTTGTCACAACATAGGTCCGAAATTATATACATAAATATTTTTGTTTGATTATAGACTGGTAGGATACCTCGCTTATGTTTGTACCTAAACCTTCCAGATTATGGCCAAAGGAAAGACTACCCGATCCGGCCCTACTGATGATGAGGTGTCATCTACCGATCACACCCCTCCTCAAGCACGCCGGGACCCACCTCCCTTGCAGCTGACAGACCGTCCCCATGCCGCACCGGCACCCCGACCCGTTTACGCTACTACAATGCAAACGGCGGAACCGGCACTTCCCCGGGCTGAGCCGTAGATCCCTGCAGTAGTGACCGCACCAGCTGCCCCACCAGTGCCCGTGGATCCCACTGATCTAGTGGGAATGCTACGAGGAGTGCTTGAAGCCCAGAGAGCTCAAGCAGAAGCCCACCGAGAGCAGACTGCAGCCCAAGCTGAAGCCCATCGCGAGCAGACCGCGATTATGAGAGAAGGCATGGAGAATACCCACAATGTGGCTATGGCTGCCCTCGAGAGAGGAGGAACCACTTTATTGGAGCCACGACCTGCCTAGGTAAGCATGATTCAGGAGTTAAGTTTTATATCATTAAGGCCATTCTTTTGATTAGAGGCGTATTATTACATGAAGGTTGGAGATATAGAGAGCTTTAAGAAGCAAGGCCCTCGACCTTTCAAAGGAACCGAGGGTATCATCTACGCCGATGAATGGCTAGACAGTATGGAGCGTCTCTTGAGCGTCGCTCGACTCCCGGACGACCTCAAGACCGAAGCTGTAGGACTCCAACTACAGGATGTGGCGAGCACCTGGTATCGAAATGAATCCCGACTCCAGGACAAGCAGCTCGACTGGGACACCTTCAAGAGGCTGTTCCGCAGGAAGTTCTTTCCAACATCTGAGATACGGGAGATGGAAAGGCAATTCCAGGACCTGAAGCAAGGAAGCATGACAGTCGAAGAATATGCGCAGAGTTCGGCCGACTTAGCCGCTTTGTCCAGAACCTGGTAGCTGACCCCAAGGATCGTGCTGAACGATTCAGGTATGGATTAAGAGAAGAGATTCGCACCCCTGTGATCGCAGGTGGCGCTAAAACATATGAGAGGATCCTGATACGAGCTCAGGACGTGGAGAAGAGCCAGCCTTCTCGATCCAAGAGGGAGTATCCCTGGAACTAGCAACTTCCAGGGTAACCAGAAGAGGCCCAACAACAACAACAGGCCTTCGCACCACCAGCAGTAGCACCATCAAGCAAGGACTAATGACAAGTCGCCTCAGAGGCAGATCCCAGTCTGTGAATATTGCAAGAGGCCGGGACATCAGTCGAACATATGCAGGAAGAGGCTAGGACATTGCCTAGTCTGTGGGTCTGCCGCCCACCAAGTGAGGGACTGCCCCTCATCAGTACACCGGACCGGAACAAATCAGCAAAGAGCTCCCCTACCCACCCAGCAACAACGGTTCGGACAACACCAGCAGAAGACCGGGCGAGCTTTTGTCCTAGTAGCTGATGAGCAGGAACCAGAGCATGAACCCACCGCTGATGTCATCACAGGTTCTATTTATGTGTTTTCACATCCTGCTCTAGCATTATTTGATTCGGGTGTATCACATAGTTTCATATCATCAAAGTTTATTTTTGCACACCACATAGATTCGGGACTTAGCAAGGTGATTAGTAGAGTTATGACCGGTGGTGGACCTATACCCATCACTGAGGCTTGTAACTGTCTCATAACTATCTCAGGCCATCAGTTCTTAACACCCTTACTAGTGATGCCCCTGCCCAACTATGATGTAGTCCTAGGGATGGACTGGTTAAGTGAACAGCATGCGCTGATAGATTGTCACAGAGGATGTGTAGTCTTCAGCCCACCAGGAGAACCGGAGTTTGAAATCTTTCGAGCTCCGGAAGACATGAAGAGTATTACCTACTCCTCAATCACCGAAGAACCCGGGCCTCCTCACCCTATCATAGCGAATTCATAGACGTCTTTCCAGATAGTCTTCCAGGATTGCCGCCAGATCGAGGTGTGGAATTCACCATCGATCTAGTACCCGGCATTTCCCCTATTTCTCGGGGATGCTACAGGGTCAACCCCAAGGAGGCTAAGGAGATGAAGGACCAGATTGACGAGCTGAAGGCACAAGGATTTATCAGAGACGGGGCTTCACCCTGGGGAGCACCAGTTTTGTTCGTGCCCAAGAAGGATGGAACCGTACGGATGTGCATCGACTACCGGGCGCTGAACAACATCACCATCAAGAACAAGTACCCTCTGCCCCGGATCGACGACCTGTTTGATCAACTGAGTGGAGCCAAGGTATTTTCAAAGATAGATCTCAGATCAGGCTACCATCAAATCAAGGTAAGGAAGGAGGATATTCCCAAGACGGCGTTCAACACCAAGTATGGACAATTTAAATTCTTGGTCCTGCCGTTTGGACTGACAAATGCTCCTGCGGTATTCATGAACCTCATGAACAAGGTTTTCCATGAATACCTGGATCAGTTTGTTGTTGTCTTCATCGATGACATACTGATCTACTCGAAGACGGAGGAAGAGCATGAAGAGCACCTGAGGAAAGTGCTGAGCACCTTGAGGAAGGAGAAGCTCTATGGTAAGCTATCCAAATGCGAATTCTTTTTAGACAAAGTGGAATTTTTGGGCCATGTTGTCACAGGAAAAGGAATTTCGGTGGATCCAAAGAAGATAGCTGCTATTGAGAAGTGGACTGCACCAAGCTCGGTTGCAGAGATCAGAAGCTTTTTGGGTTTAGCTGGCTACTACCGGAAGTTCGTGAAGGATTTCTCCAAGATTGCGGAACCAATGACGAAGCTGATCAGGAAGAACGAGGAATTCATTTGGTCTGAAGCTTGCCAGTCAGCTTTTGAGGAACTGAAGAAGAGGCTTACAACAGCGCCGATACTTGCGCTACCCGCAGGTACCGGCGGTTTCTCAATTTATAGTGATGCTTCCGGTAAGGGATTGGGCTGCGTTCTTCAACAACACGGGAAAGTAATTGCTTACGCATCTAGGCAATTACGGACTCATGAGAAGAACTATCCCACACATGATTTGGAGCTTGCAGCAGTGATATTTGCCTTGAAGCTATGGAAGCACTACCTGTATGGAGAGAGAGTGGAAATATTTACAGACCATAAAAGTCTGAAATATGTTTTTACTCAGAAGGAGCTGAACATGAGACAGAGGCGATGGCTGGAGCTGATGAAGGATTTTGATATCAACCTGCAGTATCATCCGGGTAAGGCTAATGTTGTTGCAGATGCACTTAGTCGATACCCGATGGTAATGTTCTTGACCAAGGAGCGCCATTTGCTGGAGGACATGGAGAAGCTTGGATTGGAGATTGTACTGCCCGAGGAGGAGATGAAGAAACTTGGAAGAGAAGCCATCGTACCAGGAGATGAATCATCATTGATGCAGTTGCAAGTGCGTTCGAGTCTTATGAACAGAGTCAAGGAGGCACAATTCTAAGACGAGACGCTTTGCAAACTTAGAGACCAAGTGCTGGCAGGAACACTTGAAGGATTCTCAATCGCCAGCGACGGAGCACTGAAGAATGGTACGAGGCTGTGCGTACCAACTGGCGAACTGAGGAACGAGCTGATGCAAGAAGCGCACCAGTCGCAGTATTCCATACATCCTGGAGCTAACAAAATGTATCGGGATATACGTACCATTGTTTGGTAGTTTGGAATGAAGAAAGACGTGGCCAGGTATGTTGCTAGATGTTTAATTTGTCAACAAGTGAAAGCTAGCAGACAGAGACCAGCAGGACTATTGCAGCTGCTTGGCATTCCGGAGTGGAAATGGGAGCACATAACAATAGATTTTGTGTCGGGACTGCCTCGATCCTAAGGAGGGAAGGATGCCATTTGGGTTATTGTGGACCGACTGACGAAGTCAGCTCACTTTATCCCCTTCAAGGTTGGTTTATCCACCGAGAAGTTGGCAGCACTGTACATGCGGCACATCTATCCGGATTCATGGAGTTCCGGTAAGTATCGTATCTGACAGAGATACTAGATTTACCTCTCACATTTGGAAGAGTTTGTATGACAGTTTGGGAACACAACTGAAGTTCAGCACCGCCTACCACCCACAGACTGACGGGCAATCAGAAAGAACAATCAAGACGCTAAAAGATATGCTGAGATCCTGTGTCCTGGAATTTAGAGGGTCTTGGGAAGACCATTTTCACTTGGTAGAGTTCTCTTACAACAACAGCTACCAAGCTAGCATCGGTATGACACCGTTCGAGGCACTCTATGGACGTCGTTGCCGCACTCCACTTGCTTGGGACGACGTCGAAGAACGAGTGTTGCTTGGACCTGAGATGGTGACCGAAGCAGCAGAGAAAGTAAGGATGATCAGAGACAAGCTCAGGATTGCCAGGACAGACAAAAGCATTGGGCCGATAGCAGCCGACGGCCTTTGGAGTTTGAAGAAGGCGACAGTGTGTTTGTGAAGATCTCTCCTACCAGAGGAACAATCCGGTTCGACAGAACAGGAAAGTTAAGCCCCAGGTATATTGGTCCATTTGAAGTACTTAACAGGATTGGAGAAGTGGCTTATCGGGTGGCTCTACCCCCAAGTCTCGAAGGCGTCCATAACGTCTTCCACGTTTCACAGCTCAGACGCTACAATCCGAATCCGAGTCACATTTTTGGATAATTCAGAGCTGGATATTGGACTCCACCTTTCAGTGCTAGAGAAACCAGTTGCAAGCGTAGTCAGAGGTGAGAAGAAGATCAAAAAATTTGAGCCATCACATAACTCCTGTTTCTTATCTTTTCGTTCTAAACTTGACTGATGCTGCTAAGTTAGCCTAGTTTTGCAAGCTATCTCTTTATCAAGCTTGATCATGACAGTATTTTATTGGGTGCACCCACTAATATATTGTCTAATCAGGACCGGTGCATGATGGTCTGATCAACCTCGTGTATTTTGGTTCACTTTTGTATTTTCTACATGGATGATATCATAAATGAAACTTGTCCCTAAACCGTCTCATCCACGACTGCCTTGGAAATTCTTATTGTTGGACCTGAGTTACGGGCGTAGTACCCGTACCTGTTTGATTCTCCTACCCTGCCTTTAATTTCGAGGACGAAATTTTCTAAGGAGGAAAGATTGTGAAACCAAATTTTTGTAGAGCAATATTTATTTTAATATTATATTTATATTATAATTATCAGTATCATTTTGAGTTTTAATAATCAATTTCAAAAATATTAAACATGGCTTTTTGTTTGTCGGACCAGACCCGAGCCCGGACCCGAACTCCCGAACCCAGACCCAATCCTATTTATTTTTGAAATTCTGATTTGTTTTAAAAAAATATATTATCTTTGAGCTGGTCCAATTTGGACCAGCAATCCACCCACGTACACCCCCTTCTCCTTAACTTTCTCTCCTACAATCACTCCCACCACCTACAACATCCATCTCCACTTCTCCTTATAACCCCTCTACACTCAAACCACCACCCCACCTCCTTATAACTCCCATCCTCAAAACATTTCCCTCACAGAACCATCTCTCTCTACTTTTCCTAAGAGAGCAACCTCCTCACACTCTCTCTTTCATAAAGAACTCCCACTCTCACCAAACCCCCTTCCCTCCCGAAACTCCCAGCGGCGCCCTTAGGCCGCGACCCCGCCGGCCTACTCCGCGCGGACCCCGACGCCGGCGCCCCTCCAGCGCGCCCGCGGCTCCCCGGCCTCCCTGTGCGGCGCCCTCCCCGGAGCGGGACCCCTCCGGCGTCCGACCCTGACGCCCCCGGCTCCCCGCGCCATTCGCCGGCGCCCGACCCCTTCGGCCTTCCGCCGGCGCCCGACCCCTTCGGCCTTCCGCCGGCGCACCCCCAGCGCCCCTTCGCCGACCCCATCAGTGCTTCCCGCGCTCTCGCGGCACCTCCAGCGTCGAGCTTCGCCAAGCCCGGCGACCCCCTGTCCGGCCCGCTCCCTTCCAGCGCCTCCCGGCCTCCGCGCCGACCCCATCAGCGCTGACCCCGCGGTTTCTTGTGCCCTAGCACGTGGACGCTGTTCCCCGAGGCGTGTCCGCTGTTTTGGACAGCCCTGTCCAGCAGAGTCTCGGATTTCCGTCGCATTTCGGATCTCTTTTTCTTTAATTTTGCATCTGAGAGCTCTAGCCGAGCAACCCAAGGTATAACCCCTGTCCCGTTCCATTTTCTTTTAGTCTGTGATGAGATTGGTCCCCGATTCCCTTCCGGTAATTCGGTTTTTAGCGACGTCGTAGTTTCGGAACCTTCGGAAAGGTTCTGTTGGTTGTTTTGATTTTCCGAAACTTTTCGGAAAATGGATTTCTATATATTTTGGGTTTTCGGATTTTTTCGGTAGCGTGTTGTGATGTTTTGGTTGGATTCGGACTTCCGAATTTGGTTCGGGTCGTTCCGAATTAATCTGTGGAATGTTTGTGGATATATATATATATATATATATATATATATATATATATATATATATATATTTTGGGATTGCCTGGTTTGGGATTTGCAGGAAAAATATTGGCATATTTCCCAGTTTTTGGGTTGACCAAAAATAGAGGAAATGCTGCCGAATTTTTCCGTAAATTTAATTATATTTTAAAAATGATTTTAAAATAGATTTCGGAAATATATTAAATATTTTGGATTTTGGGCGACGACCGTATCGGTCAATGGGCCCCGGATAAGTGCAAACGAAACCGGCTTCGCCCAGACGTCGAGGCATTAGCCTAGTTGACGATTGGACCATATCTGAGAGTCGTTATTATTTAATTTATTTTTATTATTTATTTTTATTCATATTTAAATTATAGGAAGTTTAGAACTAACGACCGTTTTTGTCTTATTTCAATTTATGTAAATAAATTGTAATGGACATAAGCCCAGCTGGTTGTTGGCTCTGTGACTTGTAAGTTGGTAGCGTAGGATTTTCTGTTATTTGCTGGTTTTACGAGTTTTTTAGCATACGCGTAAATCGAAAAGATAGTTATTTTCATATAAAAATTAATAAAGTTTTCTCACATTAAAATTTACCAGTTTTAATAATTTAACAACGATCATGTATTTCTCATTAAAATAAAAATATAGTTTTATATGTATAAATACGAAAATACAAAGTTTTAATCAAATTAATTTGGTATCGTCGAGTTTTCCAAAATACCAGTTTAAAACGATCTTTCCTTCGTTCTTAATTCAACGCACCAATAATCGTGTTTTTGTTCGTGTTTAGTTAATAAAAGAATTAAAATTGATTAGGACACAATTAGAGATTTCAACTAGCGTAGTCAGATTGGTAACCCTGGATTCTGAGTCAATTTCTCGAATGTAGGAATTTGAGGACGATCCTAAATTCCCATCTCGAAGTCTTCATCCTCTCCAGTCCAGTCTATTTTTGAGGCAAGTATAGTTTGTGTTAGTTTACAGTTATTTTAATAATCGCTTTACTGCAAGTTTAAACCACGATGCAAACACGAAACTCTCTCTGAGAGCACTGACTGATTGACTGTTGGGTACTGGGGGAATAGAGTAATGTTTATGACCACATCCAACTGTAACTTAGAACTGTGTGAGCTTACCCCTCTTACACACGGGGATAAGCCGTATCGTATCAATAGGATACTACTGAATCAACCCAAGCCGGTCATATTCATTGCCTATTCAAATCACACTGTTTTACTGCTAGAAAACTGTTCATTTCTAAACTGTTTAAAAGTGCATGATTCTATTATTCATTTTAACTGTTTAAATTAGCATGAATTGTACTTTGCTCCCTCCTGACTGGAGATACATTTTTAGGGGACTTTGAGGATGCTGAGCTGTTATACAACAGCTACTACGACCCTGTTCTGTACCCTGTAGTGCTGCCAGAGTCCCCATTGGAGGACGTTGGGACTGAGGCCGATGAGCCGACTGATTAGCTAACTTTTCCTTTTCCAGCTTTGTTGTCTTTTTTAAACTCTGTTTATTTGAATTCAGTTGTTTATTTCAGTACATTTAAATTCCAGTTGTATTTGATTTCAAAGTTTAATAAAGTTTCATTCCGAATTTGAGTTGTGACAAATATAGATGTTGTTGTATGGTTACCTGCTAATGGAACAGCTTACTGCCGCCGTCTCAACAACGGTGCAGGCTGGGCATGATCCGGTTCGACCCAATTATTTGGGATCGGGTCGTGACAAAGTCTACAGAAGGAGACAACAGAAGTCCAGTACTGTGCTTATGTCGTGCCCTGTGCCTACTGTACCAAGTCCCTCGTCTACTCCTGCTCCAACTCTTGAAGATGTTGCCCCCGCACTGAATCACTCGGATTCAGATGCGGATCTCTCCGACTCGGATGGTATGATCTCTCCACCACCTATTGCTCCCTTAAGGAGATCTTCTCGCATCAATGCGGAAAAGGCTCCTAGTCGTTTTGATGATTATGAACATGACATTGCCAACTTCTTGTCTTATTCTAACATTTCTTCGAATTATCAAGCCTTCATTGCATCGTTAGACTCTACTTCGTTGCCCAAGTGTTGGCAGGAAGCAAAGAAAGATCCAAGGTGGAAAGCTGCAATGATGGAAGAACTTGGGGCACTGGAAAAAAATAAGACATGGGAGCTGGTTCCATTATCCAAAGGGAAGAAAGCTGTGGGATGCAAATGGGTGTACACAGTGAAAGAGACGCCAGAAGGAAAAGTAGAGCGGTACAGGGTGAGGTTGGTTGCAAAAGGATTCACACAGTCATATGGCATAGACTATGATGAAACGTTTGCCCCAGTAGCAAAAATGAGCACCGTGAGAACTCTGGTCTCCATTGCAGCGAACTATGGGTGGAAGCTATACCAGTTGGATGTGAAGAATGCCTTTCTTCATGGGGACCTGCAAGAAGAAGTGTACATGGAGCTCCCGCCAGGGTGCTACGCGACGGAATCAGGCGGAGGGACGTCGCAATGAAAGGTGTGTAAACTGAAGAAGTCGCTATACGGGCTCAAGCAATCTCCTCGAGCCTGGTTTGACAGATTCAGAAAAGCTGTTACAGGCATGGGATACCGTCAAACAAATGCAGATCATACGGTCTTCCTCCAGCATGCAAGAGGCCACATCACTATACTTGCTGTATATGTGGATGATATAGTGATCACAGGTGATGATGAAGTCGAGATCGCTAAGCTGAAGTCAAAACTCGCAAAGGAATTTGAGGTGAAGGATTTAGGAGCGATGAGGTACTTTCTAGGTATCGAAGTGTGTGAAGGCGAACAGGGAATTGTTCTATCACAAAGAAAATACGCACTAGATCTGCTGAAGGAGACAGGGATGCTGGGATGCAAAGTAGCCGTCACTCCAATTGACCAGAAGTGTAAGCTTGGAGCAGAAGCAGGAGAGCCTGTTGATCGTGAAAGATATCAAAGACTTGTAGGGAGGTTGATTTATCTGGGACACACTCGCCCTGATATCTCATTTGCGGTGAGTGTAGTGAGTCGCTACATGCATGATCCAAGAACGGGTCATATGGAAGCCGTATTTCAGATCTTGAGATATCTGAAAGGAACGCCGGGAAAGGGGCTATGGTTCAAGAAGAATGGACGCATAAAGTTGAGGGATACTGTGATGCAGACTGGGCGAGCTGCATAGACGACAGAAGGTCTACCACGGGATACTGTATTTTTGTAGGAGGAAATCTGGTCTCATGGAGAAGCAAGAAACAGTCAGTGGTAGCACGGTCGACAGCTGAAGCAGAATACAGAGCAATGGCTCTGGGAGTGTCAGAGTTGCTGTGGGTGAAAGCATTGCTGACAGAGTTGAAGCTGGACAAGGGAGCACCATTACGTCTTCTGAGCGATAGTCAAGCTGCAATAAGTATAGCTAACAATCCAGTTCAGCACGACAGAACGAAGCACATCGAGATTGATCGATTCTTCATCAAGGAGAAGCTGGAACAAGGGATACTGAAGATTGACCATGTCCGCTCAGAAGAACAAGTTGCAGACTGTCTGACTAAGGGTCTTAATTCATTAAGTCTGTCGAAGCTATGTAACAAATGGGGATGATCAATATCTATCGTCCATCTTGAGGGGGAGTGTTGAGAATCAATAAGGGACTTTTAGTCCCACATCGGAATATGTAGTATGTAGAGGAGCTAGACTCCCTATAAGTAGTGAAGTAGTCCATCAATAAAATAATTCAACCATTATTTTCTACAGAGAGCCTGAGGCTCTATTGTAAGAATTTCTTTCACAATTAATTTTGTGTTTTCTTACAACTCAAGGGACAAGAATTTCATAGTTAATAATACTATCTTGGCGGTGATATTCTATCACCATTATTAAATTTTCTTTTGTCCTTCCACAATAAAATTCTCTATTTGATTCCGGGTCCTTCAAATTAGGAAACTTATAAACCCCAATTTGATCGATTGGGATCATCAGTTGAAAGAAAGAAGCTTCAGAACAAAAAATGACATTTGCAGGGATTTTCCTAAATGTACAGGGAACTTCTCCCTAGTAAAAATCACCCTATCCTTATGTGTCCGCAATGACATAAGCATCTATCTGGGTCCTACCCGATTGGACAATTATAGTCCAGATAATGCATTAGATGAAGAATGTTATTCTGCAGTTATAAGATTTATATTGTTTCTGTATTATAGTTTCTAGATTTTTCATTATATTAAAGTTAAACAAACCTGCAAGTACATAGTTAATTAATGTTACTGCGGACATGGACTTTAACAGAGTTGAATGGAATAAGAGGATTCAGACTTGACCAAAAATTTTGGGACATAGGCTTTATTGTTGTTGTTATTTTTTTGGTCGTATATTTAGATTTACATATTGCTAAAGAAATAGACATGTCTAATACCATGTTGTATATTCAGAGTAGCCATGTTTAATACCCATGTCTATGTTGGAGTTCTAACATGCATGCACATATCACCAAATCTTAAGTTATTTCTGTGTGGAAATTCGAAATATATGATATATTGAAATTTTAAATGCAAAAAAACATGCAAGTGATATTTGGTTGAATATTCTTCAAATATGGTTGTAAACCACCAGAGTAAGAAGAAGGAAATATTTTGGAACATGAAAGTAAACAAGTACCTATGCTAAAGTAGTTATAGAAGACTCCTTCATGTTGGTGTTTTATTCTATGAGTTGTGTGTTCACAACACTCTATTGTTAAAAGATAGTCCCACATCGGAAAATCACACCAATATGTATCTCTATATATTACTTATGAAGGAATAGAGAGATGCACATGGGTTGAGGCCCAATGGAGGGTGCCATGTGGGAGGATTTTACATAGAGGTGAGAATAAGAAACCAACTTTTGGCCAAATGAAAATAGATTTAAATCTATTGGAGCTAAGCCCCGAAGGGGATTAGCGACTCGGACTCGGACTCGGGCTCGGGCTCGGGCTCGGGCTTATTGATGGCACTTTGATGGCACTTTACACGACAGCTCGTCGCAAGGCGCATTGTGCGCTTTAGTTGCGCTCGTGCGCGAGCCTCTGCGCGGCCCAGCGTGGCGTGCGAGGCGTACGGAGCGTACGGAGCGTACGGGTCGAGCGGGTCGAGCGGGTCGAGTGGGCCGTTCAAATTATGTAACGTCCGCGGGTCTTGTGGGCTCAGATCCAGAAATGGCTCAGATCCAGAAAATCCGGATCTGGCATTAATCCAGGGCGTGCGTTCAGAATTTGAAAAGCCCACCTCGTTCCTATAATATTAGCAGCATCTCCTCTCTCCAGGGTTACAGAAAATACACAGAGAATTTCCAGAGAGAGAGAAGTGCTGCTGCTATTCCGAGGAGTCGTCATTTTTTGCCAGCGTTCTAAAGTTCTCTTCGAACTTGCTGGTTCCTGGAGGCTTGTCCGTAAGGCGGATATAGCTTTGAGCGCCGGTGATCTTTCACCCCAGCAGGCTTTCTTCTTCCTCTGTTGCCTTCGAGAATACCGTCGCTTCTCTTTAGAAGTTATACAGTTCTGTTGCCTTCGAAAATACCGTCGCTTCTCTTTAGAAGTTAAACGGTTCTGTTGCCTTCGAGAAATATTACGAAATAATCTTTTTAGATTCTCGTAATACAACATCACCTTCTTTAGGGTGTCGTTGCTGGAAACATTGTCTTTACAATAGTTTCTGAATTCGTATTTTTTCCATCGATTGTTCGCCAAGGGACTAACAATCTCAAAGCTATATCGAAAAGATGGATAACTCACGTGCATCGCTCGTCAATACCGACTTTAACAAGTTGGAGAAATTTGACGGCGAACATTTCCAAATCTGGAAACGGAAAGTAACATTAAACATTCAACTCGTGGAAGTTGATCACGTGCTGAATGAGGAAGAACCGGTCGTTCCAACAACCGGAACCGCAGAAGTTATTGCCGCTGCTAAGTCCAAGCAGGCAAAATGGATTAGAGAAAACAGTATATGTAAACTGTTGATTCTCAATAACATGGAAGACTCTCTGGCAGAGTCTTATTCCAAGAAGAATTCTGCCAAAGAGATTTGGGACTCCTTGGGGAAATTGTACGAAGATGACGAGAATCGGTCCAAGATCTTCTTGGTTGAAAGATACCACAAGTGGACATTCGAAGATGAGAAGGCTATGCTGCCCCAAGTAAAGGAGTTTCTGAAGCTGCGCCAAAAATTAGATGACGAGAAGATGCCTCTTGTCGACAAGTTTGTCGTTGGAGGAATCGTCTCTAAACTTCCTGCGGGGTGGAGCAACTTCTATGCAAGGATGCACCGTAAGAAGCTGGACATATGTATGGAAGATCTCCTGCAAGAGATCCATGTTGAGGATGAGATGCGCTCTCAACAGAAGATGGATTCTCTGTCCAAACAACTGGCGAAAGCAAATCTGGTCCAAACCAGAGAGTACAAGGGGAAGCAGGCGGCTTCTCCTCATAAGAAGAAGAAGGAGTTCACTAATCTGAAAGTGAAGAGTCCTTCATTCAAGAATCAGAAATCCAAGTCCCATGTGACTTGTTTCAAATGTGGCAAGAAGGGCCACTACAAAAGTGACTGCAAGGAACCAGAAAAAGGTGAGCCTAGTAAGGTTTCTTTGGTTACTAATCTGGTTGCAATGATAGCACAGGTTGCAAATGCGGGAGTTGACTCGGACTGGTGGATAGACACTGGTACGACATGTCATGTCTGCTCAGACAAGGAATGGTTCGAGTCATATGAGCCAACTTCCGAGAAAGTCATAATGACAAACCAGGCACAAGCTGAAGTACTGGGGATCGGGACGGTGGAGCTGAAACTCACATCGGGGAACACTCTGACGCTTCAAGGAGTGAAGCATGTTCCTGCAATTGCTAAGAACCTGATCTCTGGGAGCCTGCTTTGTAACGCAGGCTTGAGGATGGACATCAATGCTGGCCAGATGGTGATGTCCAAGAAGGGTACATTCTTCGGAAAAGCTTTTCAGACTGAAGGAATGTACAAAATTCAGCTTGTTGTAACCCAGAAAAATGATATTAATGCTATTTCTACTTTGAACTATTCTTTTGAGTTGTGGCATAATAGGCTAGGACATGTTCATTGTAAAAGAATTAACAAAATGTCTAGCCTAGGACTTATCTCCAAGTGTGGGGGTAAAGTAGAGAAATGTGAAGTGTGTGCTCAAACGAAGATCACAAGGAAACCCTTTCACAGGATCCATCGAAGCACAGATCTTCTGGAGTTGGTTCACTCAGATATCTGTGATTTCAAGCAATTCTCTACAAAAGTCGGGATGAAGTATTTTATTACTTTCATCGACGACTTCTCAAAGTATGCTTTTGTCTACTTGCTCAAGTCTAAAGACGAAGCATTCGAGAAGTTCAAGGAGTTCAGGGCCGAGGCTGAACGGCAAACTGGACAACAACTCAAAAGGCTAAGGAGTGATCGAGGCGGGGAGTATCGGTCTCATGATTTCTCATCATTCTGTAAAGAACATGGAATCATAAATGAGACGACGGCTCCGTACTCTCCTCAATCCAACGGAGTAGCAGAAAGGAAGAACAGAACGTTGACAGAGATGATGAACTCTATGCTGTTGACTGCGGGTCTTCCAAAGAGCTTCTGGGGAGAAGCTGCATTAACGGCTACTTTCATTCTCAATAGAGTACCGTATGCAACTTCGGATATAACCCCTCATGAACTCTGGTTCAAAGTCAGACCTAACTTGAATGTCATTCGAGTGTGGGAGTGTCTGGCTTATGTGAAGCTCCCAGATCTGAAGATTCAGAAGCTGGGGACTAGGACTACTAAGGCTATCTTCTTGGGTTATGCCGAGAAGAGTGACGCTCGGAGATTCCTTGATATAGAATCAAATCATATCATTGAATCTCGCGATGCTGAATATTTTGAAGACAAGTTTGCAAGGCACAAAAATATTGTTCTCGCGGATCTTCCGGAGAATGATGAGAGTGCAAAGCAGACAGAAGTCCTTATCGAACCAGTAGTCCAAGAAGAAGCTATTGTCGAAGAGACACCAGTTGAACCAGAACTCGCTGAGCCGTCAACTAAGCGAGTAAGGAGGCCGAAAGACTTCGGAGATGACTTCGTCACCTATCATGTGGAAGCAGATCCACTTACCTATGATGAGGCGATGAAGACCAGAGATGCTGTATTCTGGAAGGAGGCGATAGACAACGAGATTGACTCAATCACCTCCAACAACACATGGGTGTTAGTTGACCAGCCAGAAGGAGCAAGACCCATCGGATGCAAATGGATCTTCAAGAAGAAGATGAAAGCAGATGGAACCATTGACAAGTTCAAGGCCAGGCTAGTGGCCAAGGGGTTTGCTCAGAAGCAGGGGATCGACTACTTTGACACTTATGCTCCAGTAGCTCGGATGACAACCATCAGATTGTTAATTGCTCTAGCAGCAATACACAAGCTGGTGATACATCAGATGGATGTGAAAACGACATTCCTTAATGGCGAGCTGACCGAAGAGATCTACATGCAACAACCAGAAGGTTTTGTCGTCAGAGGTCTAGAAGACAAAGTCTGCAAGTTGATGAAGTCTCTGTATGGTTTGAAACAAGCTCCCAAAATGTGGCATGAGAAGTTTGACAAGGTGATAAGGTCAAATGGCTACAGGGTCAGTGAAACAGACAAGTGTGTCTATACGAAGTTTGCTGACGGAAGAGGAGTAATCGTTTGTCTTTACGTAGACGACATGCTAATCCTAGGTACGGATTTAAACTGCATCACAGAGACAAAGAAATTTCTCTCGACCAAGTTCAGTATGAAGGACTTGGGGGATGCCGACGTAATCTTGGGGCTCAAGATCATCCGGACAGGTACTGGAATAGCGCTGTCACAATCTCATTATATTGAGAAGATGCTCACTCGCTACGGGTATCAAGATCTTCCTATAATTGATACACCATACCGAAGTGATCAGAAGCTGGAGCCAAATTCGAGGAAAAACGTCAGGCAGTTGGAGTACGCTAGCGTCATCGGAAGCTTGATGTACGCTACTACTGCCACAAGGCCTGACATAGCTTTTGCGGTGGGAATGCTGAGTCGGTTCACTAGCAACCCAGGCGTTGAACACTGGAACGCTGTGAAGCGTGTTATGAGATATCTAAAAAAGACTCAGACATTTGCACTATACTACAGCGGAGATCCGTCAGTAGTGGAAGGCTTCAGTGATACTAGCTGGTGTTCAGAGGTGGAGAGCGAGTATTCGACAGGTGGATTCATATTCGCTTTGGGCGGAGCTGCTATATCGTGGAAATCGAAGAAGCAGACAATGTTATCTCGCTCCTCCATGGAATCTGAATTCTTTGCATTGGATGCTGCTGCAGATGAAGCAGAGTGGCTTCGGGAGCTCATGTATGATCTTCCAGTGGTTGGAGCTCAGATACCGGTAATCCCGATATACTGTGACAACCAGGCGGCAGCAGCAGTAGCATCAAATGAACTCTTTAACGGAAAGAAGAGGACTGTGCGGTTAAAGCATAGAGCAGTGAACGATCTCATCAAACGAGGCGTCATTGCAGTGATCGATGTTCGGAGTCAGGAGAACCTGGCGGATCCGTTCACGAAAGGCCTCAAACGACAGCTGGTCGAGGACACAGCAAGGAAGATGGGTTTGAAGGCATTCTAATATTGTGTCATTATAATCCTATCAATAAATTTTATGTTATTGGTTCAAAGAGAAATCTACCAGATATCTAATTTTTTGATTCAAGGGAGGACTATTGACTGGAAAAATATTAGTTAACAGTGGGTACTTGTTCTGCGGAACATGTAAGGGTTTCGGACCCAGAACCACTGTTGTCTACTATGAATTTTCTACGGAAAATTGATCCTGTGGGAAGGATGGCATAATGCCTTAATGAGTTCTCAGACTGAGTGAAGGTCTGTTATGCTTTACAGGAAGTATGGTGGCGCAACAACCACAAAGGAGTGTTACAACTCCATGCTACAGTGGGGTGACTCCACCATGAGGTTCCCAGGTAGGGGTAATGCCTCGGCTTTGTTAGCCAAGTCACAGGCGGCGTAGCACCGCATATAGGCAGGTAACCTAATGTTGCATAATCATAAAGAGGTGTAGACAGCACTACAAAGAGGACAATATCCTCATGTTACAGTGGCATGACACCACGAAGAGGTACCAGGAAGGGTAAATCCTTGGCTTTGCAAGCCATGTCATAGCGGCGTAACACCGCACGGAAGCGCAAGGCTTCATGCTGAGTAGTTTGGCACTACAAAGAGGATTGTGACCTCATGCTACAGTAGTATGACACTACGATGAGGTACCCAGGTGGGGTAAAGCCTCGGCGTTGAGCCATGTCATAGCGGCGTAGCACCGCAAAGGAGCGCAATGCTTCATGCCATGACTCTTTATAAAGAACTCACCTATAATATATGGAAAGAGAAATAGGCCGTCTCTTGAGGATAAATTTGTAGACGCCCAAAATACATACATTGAAATCCAGGCTGGCACAAGGCCTTTAATGTGCAGCCAGAAGCACAGATAACTACATTATGTGAGTGGGAAAAATTACAGCTGTGGTACAGAATTCAAGGCGTAGTCCATTCTTGTATCATACTGTTGTTCAACCCATGCGGGAAGATTCAAGTCGTCAGCGACATCTATCCTAATGCATAATGGACAGTTATTATGTGGAACGCTTAACTCATATATATAGAGATATGTGGGGGATTGTTGGTGTTTTATTCTATGAGTTGTGTGTTCACAACACTCTATTGTTAAAAGATAGTCCCACATCGGAAAATCACACCAATATGTATCTCTATATATTACTTATGAAGGAATAGAGAGATGCACATGGGTTGAGGCCCAATGGAGGGTGCCATGTGGGAGGATTTTACATAGAGGTGAGAATAAGAAACCAACTTTTGGCCAAATGAAAATAGATTTAAATCTATTGGAGCTAAGCCCCGAAGGGGCTTAGAAACTCGGACTCGGACTCGGACTCGGACTCGGGCTCGGGCTCGGACTCGGGCTTGGGCTAATGGGCTTTTGAGGCTTATTGTGGCTTTTTGATGGCACTTTGCACTTAGCACGACAGCTCGTCGCAAGGCGCATTGTGCACTTTAGTTGCGCTCGTGCGCGAGCCTCTGCACGGCCCTGCGTGGCGTGCGAGGCGTACGGGTCGTACGGGTCGTACGGGTCGAGCGGGTCGAGTGGGCCGTTCAAATTATGTAACGTCCGCGGGTCTTGTGGGCTCAGATCCGGAAATGGCTCAGATCCAGAAAATCCGGATCTGGCATTAATCCAGGGCGTGCGTTCAGAATTTGAAAAGCCCACCTCGTGCCTATAATATCAGCAGCATCTCCTCTCTCCAGGGTTACGGAAAATACACAGAGAATTTTCAGAGAGAGAGAAGTGCTGCTACTATTCCGAGGAGTCGTCATTTTTGGCCAGCGTTCTAAAGTTCTCTTCGAACTTGCTGGTTCCTGGAGGCTTGTCCGTAAGGCGGATATAGCTTTGAGCGCCGGTGATCTTTCACCCCAGCAGGCTTTCTTCTTCCTCTGTTGCCTTCGAGAATACCGTCGCTTCTCTTTAGAAGTTATACGGTTCTGTTGCCTTCGAAAATACCGTCGCTTCTCTTTAGAAGTTAAACGGTTCTGTTGCCTTCGAGAAATATTACGAAATAATCTTTTTAGATTCTCGTAATACAACATCACCTTCTTTATAGGGTGTCGTTGCTGGAAACATTGTCTTTACAATAGTTTCTGAATTCGTGTTTTTTCCATCGATTGTTCGCCAAGGGACTAACACTTCAAAGCCTGAAATGTTTTCAGGTATTTCCCCTTCAACAGCAACATCCTACAAACAAATTGATGCTTTTCATAAAATAATACAATAATGTAACACTCAAGTTAGAAGGACCATGCAGTACTACATGCTTGAAAAGTACTGCTTATCCTAATTGTGATCAGTGTGTGAGTTGTCATTATTATGAAGATGATTGAATCATGTGATGCAGACACATTAACAAAAGGATTACTAGACATTGACAAACATCAAAAGGATATTCACACTTGATTACAATATATGTTACCTAGACTCGGATACGGGTGTTGGGTACGAGTACATATCCAAGAGTCGGGCCCTTCAAACTCATAATTGAAGGACACACGGACTCGGCTATAAAGGATCCAAATTTTGGATTTGGGTGCTAAAATATGACTATTAAACTAAATAGTAAATATATTTGAACATGGTTGCATAAAAAGAAAGCATGTAACTAAATTTGCATGATTTCACAAAAAGACACGGCATGTAATTAAATTTGCATGTCTTCATAAAAGACATGTAATTAAATTTGCACTGTTTCAAAAAAAACATAGCCGTTAATTAAATTTGCATGATTTCATAAAAAGACACTTGTAAGTGAGTTTCTATGGTTTCATATATTAAAGTTTATAATTAAATTTGCATGATTCATAAAAAGACGCATCTTGTAATTAAATTTGCAATGTTTCATAAAAAGACATGTAATCAAGGTCAACCATGAGCATGTTCATCTGGAGCGACCGAAACAGAGCCCTCTTATATAAAGGGCCCTTAATTTTGGAAGTTTGTTATTATAATAGTTTTATAATGCATAGTTAAATATGATAATCTATTAATGAAGCTCAAGTGGCAAAGTGTTTGTTTTGCATGTGGGAGGTACAAGGTTCAATCCCGTACATCTCTATTTTATTAATATTTTTTTAATAGTTTTTATATCAAAAACCTCTAGTCTCTACAAAATAATACATGTTTCAAGAAATAATTTGATATATTGTCGAACAAAATTTTAATTAGCAAGTAAAACAAAAGTTATTTTTTGAATAAATGTCTTTTTAATTTTTTTATGTGTATTATTTGAATTTGTTTTGTTAAAATAGCTTTTACATGCCAGAAATCTGTAACATTTGCGGAAAATAAATATAAGGTTGGAACTTTGTAAAAAAAAACTTGGTATAATTTGAACATAATCATAATAAGTAAACACGACTTTTTGAAAGATAAAAGATGATTGAAACAAAAATGCATTTGAATCAAAAAAATTCTTGCTAGTATGAATATTGAACATTTTCATTAACATGCTTCATTTTCTCTTTGCTAACAAGCTTCTTCTGCAAATAAATTTTTGTAGATTTTGTATATTTGAGTAGTATTTTTCAAATATTTCGACGTTATAGCCGTTCGACCAATACAATTCTTCTCAATACATACACATTGGTCATTTTTTAAGAAGAATTAAATTAAACTTAGCGCCATTAACATATAACGTCGATTTTTTTAACATAAAATAGGGTCTTATATTCAATTTCTGAACAGGGTCCTCGGAATCTCAGGGTCGGCCCTGCAGGTAATTATAAACTACTAATAAAATTTACTGAACTAGTTGAACAAGTCCCTAAGGGACCTTCCCGTCAGCTGCCCTACTATTTTACTACCAGTCTACCATATTAAAATAAAGAGAAAATTTGAGTTGCACACCACTTTATTTACCCAAATTCAAGGTGTACCCCACCCAATTGTCATAATATAAGATACCCCCCCTACCACACACACTTTTGACAGAAACCGTCTCTCACTGACGGTCAACTCCTTTGACCAAAAAATTTGGAGAAAAATATCCTCCGTACATTGTCTTATTCCCTGCAGACGCCATCGCCGGCTGCCACCTCCACGCCATGCTCGCCTTCCCGATTGTCACCATGAAGGATCCGATTGTCATCATGGAGGATCGGATACAGATCCAATACCCATGTCCTATCGGATCGACACAGATACTTCTCTTTAAAGTGGTAACTGAGATTATAGTACAAGAATGTTGTGGGTTAAAAGTAACATTATGTGAGGGGCTCTTTATGTAGTGCCTTAACAATGTAATTTTGTAGAACTTTGAATATGTACATGTAGTAGTAAATTTTCTTTATTTTAGCAAAAATAAAGTAGGTAAAGTTAGAAAGATATGAGGATAAATATGCAATAAAACAAGGTAAATAATAAATATTTTATCAAAGAGAATAGAACTAACAAGTACAAAAAAGGTGCCGATCAACAATTCACATCTGGCTATTGTAGACCAAGCCATTCCCCATGAAAGATCATTAGATGCCCCATAACTCACACTACAAGCAGTCTTAACTTGCATGGCAAGTATTCTACTAAGAATTTGCACCAGATTCTACCTAATAACATAAGTATGGGCCTAATCCACTATGCAGTCTTAATTAATACATTAATTAAATAAACCTTTACACTAGAAGAGAATGAGACACGACCAAACAAAAATTGGGTATAGGCTTTGTTGATGTAATCAAGTTAATAGACAAGTTCCTTCATATATAGCAGGTCATAGAACAAAGACATCTTGCTTGCATAAGAAAGGATCTCTGTGTTCATCCTTCCAAACAATGGTGTTGCACATAGGTACCTCAACAGCATTAATCATTTCAAACAATATCCTCAATTTCCATATTAATTTGTTCCTGCCCCTGTAGCATCGACGACATCTTGCTTGCGAGAAAACTGAAGACAGTCTCTCTCCAGTTAACAACCAAGGTTCTGATATCTCATATTTGGTAATGATCCGTAAGGGCTTTCTAGACACATTCTAAGCATTTAAATCGCTACACCATTAATGATAACCTGCACTTCTCTAGATTGGTACTTAATGTCAAATGTCAATTATCACAAGTCCAAACTATCATCCTCTTTAAGCATGTCTAGGAAGGAGCATTCCTTAATAACTCAAGATATGCTTTGAAGCATTTTAATTCCCACGAACATTCTTTAACGACTCATGACAAACATGCCCGAGAAAAATTGATCCTCGCGATGAACAAAGGCAGGACACACCACAAATGTTGGGCATCGCAATGGTTGAGGCATTTGGTATGGGAATGGGAAATCCTGGGTTCGAAGTCCGGGGGATAGTGAGTAACCGGACCTTATAATCTCAGAAAAGGTGGGGGACATACCGACACAATAAAATATGACACAACTGGACATAAAAGGCCAAAATATAAGAGGTAGATTACAAGTACAACATGCAAGACAACTCATATTAAGCACATTTTTTAGAGCAATACTTTTTGCAACCGCCCAAACCCGCAAATGCTTCCAGTAAGCAATAGCGAAAACAACAAATTATCCCAACTATTGGTCAGAAATATGAATGATTTTCTTCCATTCAACCTAGTAACGGCGACTTCCTAGGACCCGAGGCTAACACATCAAAATTTCCAAGTGCCACATAATCGATTAATTGGCCGATTTATCAGATAAATCTCTAATCAGACACGGAATTAGCGCATAATAATAATATAACCGTGTAACATGATAATGTGTGGTGTCAATATGCAGGTATGCCTTTCGGTATACAACCACATTTATATGACGTATACCTTGCGATTGCATATCCACCAAGATCCTCAAATCCAAATTTCTGATCAATTATTTTAGGCAATCACTTGGCTACCATAATGGCCCACACAAAATCAGTGTAAGCATCTATATAATGTGCATAAATTTCAAATGGGTGCCTAATGATATCGTGAAAGAGGGAGCTGATCACTACACACCCTTGGAGCTATCAGATGCATATCATCTCAACTCTCAAGAGTATCCACCATCCACATAGGTTACAAGACTTGCATAATAAGATTATATCCGACTACAACATAAAGGAAAGCCACTAGAAGACTATTAAAGGCAATACCAGGCGCATTAGCTTTTGAACTACTAGGTTCAACCTTTTCAAAATAAAGTAAAGACAAGAGCATCTTAAGATTCTTAACCTGACACACATGATATCAGAATAGACTTCAGCAACACCATGTAAAGTACAGTCTTTAAGGGTTTCCATCTATGTTGCACATTGCAATTCAGACAAGCCGACATGGCGACTTCGAAAAATTAGGACAACATGCCAGGTGGCACACCTATAATATATAGAGACAGGTTGTGCATATTTGGAGTATGTACCTCACATGGTTGTGAACTTCGCCAACGTGATGAGGAATCAATAGGACACCTATTTAAGTGTCTGTAGTGTAAGGATATCTGGAGTGAGAACATTTGGAGGCTTCAGTTGCAAGTGAAGAAACACTACGTTCCAAAGGAGAGGCCCAGGATATAACCATAACATTTATCTAGAACGAGCATCTCTATGTACTGCCAGGCTCACTCAACTGTAAGTGGGACCTGTTGGCACACCTGGCAAGAAAGAAATAGGAGGACATTCTAGAAAAAGAGTACAAAGGATTAAATTGTTAACAGGTTAGGATGAAAGAGGACAAAGCTGCTCTTGGGAGGATGCCAAAAGAAGAGTGAACCAGGGAATAGAAACTACTAGATCCTTAGGGTTTGAGATATAGTACCCAAGGACAAGAATAAGAGTAATTAAGTTGATACTCGATCACTTTAAATCTATTATGTTTTTAATATCAATAAGATTACCATTTCAAACATACGTATATAAATTTTGTAGTATCTATTTCGGACCCTTCTTATGAGTATCCGTATAGGTTGTTCAACCGTTCAACGACTTCAGCAGTTGCGAATCAGGCTTGGAGTTATTGGTTTTCAAAGAAATATTTTAAAAAAATATATTAAGAAAATTGGAAAAACTATATTTCATACATTTCAAGATAATTGTTTGCATAATTTTGTTGTTTTGTGTTAGTTTTGAGTGGAATAATATTCAACATTATTGAATTTTTCATCCGCAATAGATATTGTTGTTTATTTACTTGTTTTTAGATGAAGTACACCCACAATAGATAGTTTTCAATGAAATAATATTAAATAAACAAAAATTACGAATTTAGAGATATACAACTTCGACAAATGATAATGATTATTGTATTGCACATTTATATATATTATATATTTAGCCTAGTTAGTGTAGATTTTAGTCTCATATCAAAAAAAATGACAGAAAATGTAAGTCACTATTGCCTATATATTATAGTCTCATTCCTAAAATAATCAGTCAATTTATTGTAGAGATACAACTTTTTAATTGGAACATTGTTACTTGTTGGAGCAAGAAAGAGACTCTTGTTGCTACTCCTCTGCTAAATCCGAGTATCACTCATGGCTCATTTGGTTTCCAAGCTCACGTGGATGAAAAGTCTATTTAATGGTATGGATGAAAAGTCTACTTAACGATATTGGTTCTCTCTCTTCACCAACTATCCTAGCTAGCTATCCTCTACTGTTATAATCAGGACGCCATTCACATTGCAGAGAATCGAGTTCTCCATTAGCACACAAAACACAGAGAGATTAATTGCCGTTCCATTCAAGAGAAGGTTAAGCTTCATAAGGTTCAGCTCACGCATGTTTCTGCCACTTCTCAAACCGTCGATTTCCTCACCAAGGCCTTGTCTCAGTTTTAGTCCCATATCAGGAAAATACTACGAAGGGTGAGTTACCTTGCCTATATATTGTACTCTTCAATCCCAAAATAATCAAGGCAATTAATGTTGAGCCACCTTATCAACAATTACAATATGAAGATAATAAGACACATTGTAGAATACTAGAATGTTGATCTTTAACATGACCGAAGCAATGTATCGACACTGTATATTCCCTACTTCTCTTTTTCTTTTAATTGCACTTTTGTTGAGTTAGCGGAAAAGGGAGACCCAATGTAGGAGTCACTATTGGATCAAATATGCTACGACTAACACATACTGATACCGGTCAATACTGCGAACCTTGAAATATATAAGTAAAACTTGTTTTTTTTTCATTTCACAATATATTAATCTAGTTTTAAGGAGATGTTTGCTAAGGAAGGTATGTTGAGGAAGTAGCTAACTAGCTACTGTGAGGAAATGCCGAGGAGGAAATGTTGGTTGTTGTCAAGATATGTTGCTTGCTGCAAGGAGCAAATGCCCTGGAGAGAGGTTTGCTCTGTGGAGGAGATGCCAGCATGAGGCAAGAAGTGTTTGTGGAGGCATGTGTTACATAAAGGATCCGGTTTCGATGAGTTGTGATCGATAATATTAGCAAGAGAGAAAGAAACGACAATATTCGCAAGATAAAGAAAGAGATGAGGCATTGGTACTTGAGTCTATATAGGGAGATCACAAATAGGTATGGCTATTTTGTTAGTTATGTAACAATTCTATCTCAAGATGCGTATTTTATCATATTCTAATGTTCTGCAATTTAAAATATATTTTTGGATATAAATCTTCAATAATAGATTATGTCAAGTAGGGAATGTTGTGATCATTAGAATAGAAAATAGGATAAATATTTATATAACTATTAGCACTGCTATTATTATTATTCTTACTATTAGTAGGAGTAGGGTTTTTATTGTGCTAATTAGCATTAGTATTAAGTATCATTATTAATATTATTAGCAGTGCTAGCTTATTATCATTATTGTCATTGTGTTGTTATTGTATAGTAGTGGAATCTCTAACCCTAGTCCAATCCTAAACCTTAAACCTTGGCTAAGATCCTAAACTAATTCATGACTTAACCCTAGCAGTAATACCCATTATTGACCTTAACCCTAACCTTAACCTAATCCCAAACCCTTAGCTAGACCCTAGCCTAACCCTGCCCTGCTGTTGTGCGATAGGGGATCGGCTTGCCTAAGCAGCATTTGTTGCTTGGCATGCAGGGATTTGTGAGAGGCTTGTGAGTGCTCTAAGGTAGCATGGCCTAGTTGGACGAGGTGGAGGTGGACCATAGGTATCTATACTAGGCTGGAGAAGTAGCATGAGGTGGCAAGTAGAATGAGTTGGCATGGTTGAGCAGTTGGGTTAGTAGGTGGTGGCAAGGGGTGAGTAGGCGAGAAGCTTGAGGGGTACAAGCAAGAGTTGGAGGGAAGGACTTATCTATATCCTCCACTTCTTTCATTTATTCATTCTTTATTCCCCTTCTTCTCCTTCCTAGAGAGTTTGAAGGGGGGAGAGAGAGA
Organism: Iris pallida; assembly: GCA_029216955.1. NCBI lineage: Eukaryota > Viridiplantae > Streptophyta > Magnoliopsida > Asparagales > Iridaceae > Iris > Iris pallida. The sequence continues at coordinate 110,720 of JANAVB010009399.1, read as the reverse complement.
GAGAGAGAGAGAGAGGGTGGTGTTGGTGTTGGAGTGGAGACATAAGGTTTGGAGCCAAGAGTTGAGCTAGGCATGGAATAGGCTTTATATCGACCCTAACATAGCTTGGCAAGTGTAATTTTTCTTCCCCTCTTTAGTTTTCTTCTACGTTGTATGGGTGGGGAGCTTGGCGGGACGGCAGGGTCTAAAATTAGAAGGGCAGGGTGGGACGGGATCAAGGCGCTATAATAGTACCCTCCTTAGTATACAATATGTAGATTGTCTCTCATGCCAAAAATTCAAATTAATAAAACTAAACCTTAGCATTTCCTAGTCTCAATATTAATTGTATGTTACCAAATGCTAGAAGTAAAACTAAATTAATATGCATAGTCTCATAGATCAATAAAATAGAAAAGGAACAAAAAAAGATTGACATACCTTACCTTTGAGTCCTTGACTTGATATTGAACTTGATGGCTTGTTATTGTGAAGAATATTGAAGATAAAGAGATGAAATACTGAAGATGAAGAGATGAAGTGATGAACTAGATGAGGCATGAGATGATGGAGAAAGAAGCCCAACAATTAGTTTCTTGGCTTGCTAAATATTCTTGGGTCAAATCTTATTTGTTACTTGTAACTTGTAATTAAGTTTTAGTTTTCAACCACTTTTTTTTACTTATGTCCATGAACATTGGATTATTAAAATTTTGGGTCTCTAGCATATTACATAATTATACTTAAAAGTCCCTGACCCCATCTATTATAATTCCTTGGTAACAACTAACAAGGCCAACTAATTTTAAAAAGATACCTTGCCCAATCAGCGCCTGGGCCTAGGCAGATCTTCTAGGCGCCAAAACACAAGGACGGGACGTCCTATATTAAAAAAAGTATGGGCGCCAACAAGGCGGCGCCTTAAAACTATGTTACCCGGACTCTCCACTTTAAGGAGAAGTACCCGTGTCGACCCGATAGGACATGGGTATGGGTATGAAATCCGTATCTGATCCTCCATTGTGACAATTGGATCCTTCATGGTGACAATCGAAGACTGGTAGTGAAGTAGATAGTTTATTTTAATGTGGTAATGATGTAGATAGTTTATTTTAATGTGGTAATGATGTAGATAATTATTTTAATATGGTAGACTGGTAGTTAAGTAGTAGGAGAGCTGAAGGGACGGTTCTTAGAGACTTATTCAACTAGTTCAGTAAATTTTACTAGTAATTTATAATTGAGAAAATTTGAGTGGCACCCCACTTTTGTTACGCTTATTTAAGGTGCACCCCACATGTTTACATGAATGTATGACACCCCCCACTTTCAACGTTTTTCGTCTAAGACTAGCAGTTGACCGCTTTAACCAATTTTTTGGGACGAAAATACTTCCATGTCTGTTGTCCTCTTCCCCGCGTCAACTGTCCGTCTCCCCCCGCCGTGCTCGACCCCCCTCCCCGACCTCGCCGCACCCCCCCCCCGGCCATCACCACCAGCACCATCAACCATCAACCATCATCACCACCACCGAACCCCTTCCCCCCTCCTGCTCCGCCCCCCACCGACGACATCGAGAGGAAGGAGACGGGTGAGAGAGATGTTACTGCCTTCTTCCGACCCCTACCGGCTGGTCTGATGAGTGCACTTGGGATAAGCGGGGCTGAAATGTGCAGACTCGACTCTGGAGTCCAGCAGCTCAACAATGGGGGCGTAGCTGACGCACCTAGGAACCTTGTACTGGCTCACGGAAGTCCCTCTAGAAATGGCATACTCCATGAGCTCCTCAAAGGTCCCGCTCTTCACCACTCTAATCTCCAATAGCCCAATTGCTCCATCAGCCACCCTCAACAACCTGTACTTTGAGCTCATCGCATCCTCCATCTCTAAACAACATTGCTCCAGCACGTGCTCACTTGGCCCATCGCTCAACGTTGGGTCCCTGCTGACCAGCAGCTCCCAGTAGATGACATAGTGTCCAGGGATCACACTTGTATCGGTCCTGCTTGTGTACTCCATCACGCTTGCGCCGCAGGGCTTGATCAGCTCCGACGCGCGCTCGACCGCCCCCTGCAGCTCGGCCTCGTCGGTCTTGTCCGAGTCGATGCTCAGCACCACGTTCTTCCTTCGCACGAATCTGAACTCGGGCACGGAATTGTGGAACCCCGTGACGTGAAGTACGTCGCCGACTCGGTACCAGTAAAGCCCCGCGTAGCTCGTGACCACGATCTCGTATTCCCTACCGACCTCGACGTCGGCTAGGTCGACTGGTTCCGGTGGTGGTGATGATGGTTGATGGTGGTGGTTGATGATGATGATGGTGGTGGTAGTGGCCGGGGGGGGGGGGGAGCGGAGGCACGCCGGCGAGGTGACGGAGAGGGGGGGGGGGGGGGGGTCAGCCACGGGATGACGGGGAGGGGGGACACACAAAAGGAGATGAGGGCATTTTCGTCAAAAAAATTGGTCAAAGCGGTCAACTGTTAGTCTTGGACGGAAAACGTTGAAAGTGGGGGGTGTTATACATTCATGTAAACATGTGGGGTGCACCTTAAATAAGCGTAATAAAAGTAGAGTGCCACTCAAATTTTCTCTTTATAATTACAGATTGTCTTTTTATGAAACCTTAGTCATATCCCCGTACCCGTACCCAAAATTTGGATCATTTTTAGCCGAGTCCGTGTGTCCTTCAATTATGAGTTTGAAGGGCACGACTCTTGGATATGTATCCGTACCCGACACCCGTACCCGAGTCCAGGTAACATAGGCTTATAGGTTTTCTTCTTTTCATTTTCATAGCTGAAGTCATGTTAACCATGGAATCCATGTACAATCATTATCAATTCCCTCTTGTGTAGCATTTAGAACTTGTAAGAACGAGTCACTAGAATATAATTGATAGTAAGACAGTAATTTAGTTATTGTGAAGCTTCATGAGTTAAAACTTGTGTTCACACGAATTCGGCATTCATTCTGGCATGTCCATACTTCCCAGGTTTCCATGCAACTTCTAATAAGAAAATGTGAAGTTAATAATTACAATTTGAATGAAAAAAACCCAGCCTATTAGGGTTTCCAAAAAAGGATGTTCAAAATACAATATCTTCTCGTTTCAAACTATCCAGCCCTAACATCCTTATTTTGATTTACCAGTAAATTGGATGTTTTTTTAAGAACTCTTGATGTTTTAAAAGCAGTATGGAAGAACTTGCTTGATAAGTTGAACTTAAAAATCAAAGAACTGAATAATGACTACTATACAAAAACATGCAAATGTTTTCTAATATCTACAATTCTATATGGCTGTTAATCTGTAGCGGATTCATGTGCTAACAGTACCCACGTCAACCAAAATCAATGAATAAGTGAATGGTGTCGGAATCAGGATTTCACTCACGATGGTGCCGGAAGCAGGATGTTCAAAAGAGAATTTATCATAACATTCATTCATAAAATTTGAACATAGCAGATGTAGCATCATATTATCATTTCAGTGTCATATTATCATTTCACAATGCAAATCCTACAGGGGCACAGGAATGTTAACAAAAAACCTAATAAAGCTGAAATATTAAAATGAAGATAACATTGCAATTCATAACCTCACTTAAAGTGCATTCTCCAATCTCTCTAAGAGAGTGTGGTAGCTCTACTTTTTCTCCTTCTGGCATCAAGACCTTGACGTGCCAACTGCATCATGAAACTTTTATTATTACAATGACAGATCTTTCCATGTCTTAATGAACAACAGATGATCTTAGTTCCAAAGAGTTAGAAAGACTGTTAGACAGAAAATGTAAATCAATCCTACCTATCAAGGTGGCAAATAGGACCAGTAATTGCCTTATGAAGATACCTTTTGACAGCTGACCGCCATGCAAAAGGAAATGAACCTCCCTACAGGAGTATAAGTTGAAGGTTAACATTAACTCAGTGCTATAAGAATTGCATAGACATGAATAAGACACAACCCAATATAGACATGAAGACATACTGCACCAATTATAGTGTCCTAATGTATTTTAGAGTGTCCATGTTGTGTCCAATTCGTGTCTAATGCAACACGGTACTGATTTATGAAGTGTCGGTGCTCACAAGGTGATATTGCAGCAATCAAACCGCGAAACTGCCAAGGTAGTCAAAGGCACAAGGCACACTGCACTCAATGCGCAAATGGTCCATATCGACCGAGGCACAAGGCTCACTTAAGGTTCGCGCCTGAGTGAAGCGAGGCACAAAATTAAAAAATAATAAAAATATACATAAATAAACTACTATTGTAAGAAATAAAACCAAATAACATATTAAAACAAAAAATAAATAAATAATAACCAAGTGAACTAGCAGAACAACAGTACCAGTTAACGAAGTAATAAGAATTTGTGTTCCCCTACCACGCTTTTAGCAAATTTTAGTTTTTTCAGTTCAACTGTAGCAAACTTTGGCAAACGTGGAAAGGACTACATCCCTCCACTTGTATGAAGTAAGATCTATCCCTATCTCAAAGTTTTTTTTGAAAATTAAAGAAATAAAAAAGGCGTGCATAGGTGCACCTTTCCTTGGTTGCGCCTTGCTGAAAGGCACACCTGGAGAAAGGCGCATCGCCTAGTGAGGTGCGAGACATAACTGTTGAGGCGCACCTTAGGCACGCCTTTGACTATCATGGAATATGCCAAAATGAAGATGGTCTTACCCAACCAAAACTGCGTGAAAGATCATTGCCAGTTCCAAGAGGAATAATAACTGTTGGTGGAACTGGCTGTCTTTGCTCAAAAAGTTCTCCAAGACTTGATAGTACCCAACCTACAGTACCATCACCTCCTGCAACCTGTATAACAAAACAAACAAACAGTTTGGAAATTACTTATACACCCGAAACAGGAAAAAAAATATAGGACAATTATTCAACATACCACAATTCTCAACTTCTCACGAGTACCCCTTGCACACCTGTCACCAAGTTCAGCCAGTGTCTCCAAGCAGCCTAAACCGTAATTAACAAACTCAGGAGGCTTCACACTTGAGAGATCAATCACCTGCACCAATGGAAGTAACAACTATTTATTAATTTCCAGCAATAAACCATAACTCAAACATGAGCATTCTTGGATCTTCAATAGAGATACCAAGTTATATTGAAAATGGAACAGCGTGATACATGAGGCGCTATGCTGAACGAGCATGAATAGTAAACGACACAATATGGACAAAGAGATGCAGACAGGGTACATATTTTGTGTTGTTATTGGTGAAAAAACCAATTTTAAAACATTATTAGTTTGCACTTTATTTCTGACTGTTTTCAACATTGATGTGGCCTATTTATCATTTCTAAATCGCTAAATTATTAGCCCATTGATTCCTATTAAAACATATTTTAATTGTTGGATTGAGGGGATGATTGTATATATAAATTTTCTATTTCTTCATTTGGATATGGTCTCTTTTGGAGAAGATAGTCTCTCATTCCTCCTTCCTTCACCAAATTCTATCAAGCCCTCATTTTTATTCCTCTGGGCAAAGCCAAGTTCGGGTCATTTCTTCCGAAGCTGTGTGTAGCAACGGGAAGCCGGTAGCAAGGAAGTTTTACCTCTGTAGGATTCGAGAAGAAGTATGCACATAGACCTCGAATAATCTCTTAGGAGAGTGCTTTGTACACGACTTCCCCGTAGACCGGTATCTCTAACATTTTCTTCTTTTGTGTTACTACAGAAAAATTAATAAATATTTTCTAACAATCTAAGAGATTATTCATGTAATTATTTTACATGTCTTCTTTAACTTTTGACAAATTTGATACATACAGTTTTAGATACTTTTCTAACCGGAATAGTCTTATTTTGTTTAGATTCAATTTCATATCCTGTTTAGTGAATTGCCAAGTGTTCACACGAGAACGCCACAATGGTTAGCATAATTTTTTTTCAAATCAGAATTTCATTATGAACATCCTGTTAACTTGAGTTTTAGACCATCTAAAACAAGACTAGAGAAACTAAATATACGGTAACAAAGGCTCAAACCCTTCATGGCCACTCCTGACTTTCACAGATAGAATCTTTAATTGGACACTTCAACAGGAATTTGTTTGTTTTGATCGATTACATTTGAAGATAAATTGAAGAATGTATCCGATAAGTTGCTTTGTGTGATATTGGTGGAGTAGAAGAGTCATCTACGTGATATATTATTTACTACTAAGTTTTAGATAAATATGTAATCAGATACATGTAACGTGATTTTTATTTGAATTAGTCTGATTGTTTCTTGATAATTTTGTAGTTCTACATGGTAAATGTAAATTAGAAGATATTCGTAGTTTTGTACATTTCTTGCTCATTCCTGGGAATGGACTATAAATGGATAGGACCTGATGAGTTAGATTTGATTTATGATTAACAATTAAAAAAGACAAGATCGGAGGATGTATGTGAAAAGTTGCATTTGTTATGCATTTTGTCTTGGAACTTCTTTTACATACATTACATGATACATTCATTCTTTATTGTTTGTGAACTGATTTAGCTAGATTTAGATTGGTAAAAATAGACCTGATTATACAAAATCTTTACTTAATTCGGAGGAGTAAATATGGCTTCATCTTATAATGGCACCATAACTAGAAGTATCCAGATTAAGCAAAATAGATAATATGATGTGATACACATAAACCCATACTCTGTATATCCACAATAGGTATATTTACATTTTCAGTCCACTATTTCTTTAGTAGATACTTAAATTCTCTCTCTAAAATTTGGACTGTTAGACGAGCAGAACCTAGTTAGCAGAGAGAAAAAAATGTCTAAATTTATTTTGTCACAGTTATGGCTGGGGATAATTGGATACTTCATTGTAGAAAAGAAGTACATAAATAAAGGAGACGATTAGCCTCCTTCTTATTCTCTACCCGATGTGGGACTAAATCCAATAGACTTCTCAACACTCCCCCTCAAGATGATCGATAAATATCAATCATCCTCATCTTGTTACATAGTTTAGAAATACTCAAGGAGCTAAGACCCTTAGTAAGACCATCTGCGACTTGTTCTTCTGAGCGAACCAGTGTTCTAAAAATCGGCCTAGGCGCTAGACGACCGCCTGCCACACCGAAATCCCCCAAATCAGCCTCCTAGGTGCCTGTTCGGCCCTAGGCGGGCCTGTTCGGCGCGTAGGCGGGCCTGTTCGGCCAAGTCGGCCCCTGTTCGGCCAAAGCGGGAAATTCAAAATTTTGAATTTTCAAATTTCAGAAATTTGAAATTTCAGTTTTGAAAATTCAAAAAAATTTCTGATTCTAAAAAAAAATTAAAAAAATCATTAAATTTAATAATAAACAAATAAAATTTCAAAATTTCAAAAAAATTCAAAAAAATATCAAAATTTTTCAAAAGTCGAAACCCAAAACTTCAAAAAAAATTAAAAAAATTAAAAAAAATTGTGCGGCCGCCTAGGCGGCCTAGGCGCTAGGTGCCCCTTTGCCGCACCGAATCCGCCTACTGAAATTTATAACACTAGAGCGAACATAATCAAGCTTCAATGTTCCGTTCTCTAACTTCTCTTTGATGAAGAACTGATCGATCTCGATATGCTACGTTCTGTCATGCTGAACTGTATTTTTAGCTATACTCAATGCAACTTGACTATCACTCAGAAGACGTAATGGTGCTCCTCGATCCAACTTCAACTCCGTCAGGAGAGATTTTACCTACAACAACTCTGACATTCTCAGAGCCATTGCTCTATACTCTGCTTCAGCGGTCGATCGTGCTACCACAGTCTGTTTCTTGCTTCTTCAGGAGACTAGATTACCCCTTACAAAGACACAGTACCCTGAGGTGGACCTTCTGTCATCCATACAGCTTGCCCAATCTGTATCACAATATCCCTCAACACACAGGTGTCCATTATTCTTGAACCATAGCCCTCTTCCAGGAGATCCCTTCAGATATCTCAGAATGTGAAAAACTGCATCATTGTGGTCCTTCCTTGGATCATGCATGTAGCGGCTTACTACATTCACAATGAATGAGATATCAGGACGAGTGTGGCCTGGATAAATCAGTCGGCCTACTAGTCTCTGATATCTCTCACGATCAACGGGCTCTCCTGCCTCTACACCCAACTTATTTCTTAGGTCAATCAGAGTGACTGTCGATCTACAACCCAGCATGCACGTCTCTGTGAGCAAGTCTAGTACATACTTTTTCTGAGAGAGGACGATCCCATCTCTTCCTCGAGCCACCTCGATCCCAAGAAAATACCTAATCATTCTCAGGTCTTTGGCAAGTTTTGACTTTAGCTGGACAATCTCCTCCTCGTCACCTGTGATCACTATATCATCTACATATACTGCAAGTATGGTGACATGAGCTCTCGCATGTCAGAAGAAAACCGTGTGATCTGCATTGGTATGGCTGTATCCTATGCATGTGACAGCCTTCTTGAATCTCTCAAACCAATCTCGAGGAGATTGCTTGAGTCCATACAGTAATTTCTTAAGCTTGCACACCTTTCTTGTTGACTGCGCAGTGCAAAACCCCGGAGGAGTATCCATGTATACTTCCTCTTATAGATCCCCATGAAAAAAAGCATTCTTCACATCCAATTGATGCAGCTGTCGCCCGTGATTTGCTGCAAGGGAGACCATTCTCAAAGTGCTCGTCTTTGCTACCGGAGCAAATGTCTCATCATAGTCGATGTCGTAGGAGTAGGTGAATTCCTTTGCAACCAATCTTGCCTTGTACCGCTCCACGTTCCCTTCTGGCGTCTACTTTACTGTGAAGACCCATTTGTATCCAACTGCATTCTTTCCTTTAGGCAATAGAACAAGTTCACATGTCTCATTTCTTTCGAGTGCCCCAAGTTCCTCCAATATTATAACTTTCCATCTCGGATCTTTCTTTGCTTTCTGCCAACACTTAGGCAAAGAGGTGATGTCTAACGATACAATGAATACTCCATAAGTGGGGGATAGATTAGAATATGATAAGAAATTAGCAATGTCATGTTCATAACCATAACGATTATGGGATCTTCCCGTATTGCTACGAGAAGATCTCCTCAAGGGAATATGAGATAGAGAAGAGGAGACCATATCATCCGAATCTAAGGGATCCGTATCCGAATCAGAGGGATCCGATGTGGGTGCTTCTTTAGGAGTTGGGCAAGGTTAAGTGAGGGACGTGACAAGTAGGGGTAATAGGCACAGTATTGGGCTTCTGCTTTCTCCTCCTGTAGACCTTGAACTCTTCTTGAGCTGTAGATTGTTCTAAAGACTGTTCCTTCACATGCGTTGGTTCCTCCCCCTATGTTGGATCGTCACTTTCTTCCTTCTGATTGTGTGTATCCGTATCGCTTTCACTTTCCCCACTCTCACTATTTCCCCTTGTTTTCTTGGACCATCTTTCCTAATTGGGCATGGAACTGACCCGATAATCACGCTCGGGCTTATCTCCCCCTCACTCCTAACACCTCATGTGTTAGGTGTGTCATCAAATACGAAGCCTTCACCTGAACCGTTGTGGTAGTATGGTTCCATTTCTTTGAATGTAACATCCATGCTCACGAAGAGCCTTCGCTCCACAGGATTCCAGCAATAATATCCCTTCTGGGTCCCTGAGTAGCCGACAAAGACACTTCACTGCTCGAGGGTCCAACTTTTCCACACCAGCCTATTATTCTTCACAAAGCATACACACACAAACACCTTTGGACGAACAATATATTTGTTCTCACATGTAAGCTTCTCGAACGGTGTTTTTTGTCCTAACACCTGAGAGGACATCATGTTTATTTGTTCTCACATAATGTCCTCTCAGGTTCCATTTCTTTGATTGTAACATCCATGCTCACGAAGAGGCTTCGCTCCACAGGATTCAAGCAAGAATATCCCTTCTGGGTCCCTGAGTAGCCGACAAAGACACACTTCACTGCTCGAGGGTCCAACTTTTCCACATCAGCCTATTATTCTTCACAAAGCATACACACACAAACACCGTTGGATGAACAATGTATTTGTTCTCACATGTAAGCTTCTCGAACGGTGTTTTTCGTCCCAACACCTGAGACGACATCATGTTTATGAGATATGCAACTGTCAACACGGCATGCCCCTACAAGTATTTGGGGACATTCATAGCAAACATCATCGATCGAGTCGCTTCCAACAGGTGCATGTTCTTCCGCTCTGTCATACCATTATGTGCTGGTGTGTAGGCGCATGAAGTCTGATGATGTATCCCATGTGCTAACAAGTACTCTTCAAGAGCTTTATTGGTGTATTTTACCCCATTGTTAGACCTCAACATCTTCACATTAGCATTGTACTGCGTTGTGACTCTGCGATGATGTAGAGATTTTAAGTGATTAATTATTATTGGAATAGAGACTACATATATATAGGAGAGGCTAGCCTCCTCTCCTATCATTCTAGGCAATGTGGGACTAAAGCCCAATAACACTTAACACATATATCAACACTCCCCCTCAAGATGGACGAAAGATATTCACTAAACCTATCTTGTCACATCCTCTCATCATGCTGATAGAACTAAGCCCCTTTGTCAGTCCGTCTGCTACCTGATCTTTGGTTGGAACGTAGGCCAGCTCTAGTACTCCTTTCTCCAGCTTTTCTTTGATGAAGAAACTGTCAATCTCGATATGCTTGGTCCTGTCATGCTGCACTGGATTGTTGGCAATACTAATAGCTGACTGGTTGTCACACCATAGCTTCATCTTGGCTCCCTGGTCCAGCTTTAGCTTCGTTAGCATATTCTTCAACCACAATAGTTCTGTGACTCCCAAGGCCATAACTCTATACTCTGCTTCAGCTGTTGATCTGGCCACCACTGACTGCTTCTTACTCCTCCAAGAGACCAAGTTGCCTCCTACAAATATGCAGTAGCCCGATGTGGATCTCCTGTCGTCAGCACAGCTAGCCCAGTCAGCATCACAATAGCCCTCGATGCTTACATGATTATTTCTTCTGAAGATCAGTCCCTTCCTGGGGGCTCCCTTCAAGTACCTCAGAATCTGGTATACTGCGTCCATATGACCCTTCCGGGGGTCATGCATGTAGCGGCTCACTACACTGACCGCAAAGCTGATATCCGGTCGAGTGTGGCTTAAGTAGATCAACTTGTCCACTAATCTCTGATATCTATTCCGGTCAACTGGTTCTCCAGCTTCAGCATCCAGTTTAAACTTCTGGTCTATCGGTGTCGTAGCTGGTTTGCATCTCATCATCCTCGTTTCCGTAAGCAGGTCCAGTGCGTACTTCCTTTGAGAAAGAACGATTCCCTCATTATCTCGAGCAATCTCAATCCCAAGGAAGTATCAAAGAGGGCCAAGATCCTTCACCTCGAACTCCTTGCCAAGCTTTCCTTTGAGTTGGGCGATCTCCTGCTCATCATCGCCTGTGATAATCATATTATCTACATATACCGCAAGCATGGTTATGTGGCCTCCACTTCGTCTGAAGAAGACAGTGTGATCAGCATTGATCTGCTGATATCCCATCCCTATCATTGCTCTCCTGAACCTGTCAAACCATGCTCGAGGAGACTACTTCAGTCCATAGAGGGACTTCTTCAGTCTGCAAACCTTGCCTTCTATCTGTTTGGTGCCGAATCTTGGTGGTATCTCCATGTACACCTCCTCCACTAGATCCCCATGAAGAAATACATTCTTCACATCCAGTTGGTGTAGCTTCCACCCTCGATTGGCTGCCAGGGAGATCAAGGTCCTGACAGTGCTCATCTTTGCCACTGGTGCAAAGGTCTCGTCATAGTCGATGCCGTACGTCTGACTGTATCCTTTTGTCACCAGTCAAGCTTTATAGCGCTCAACCTGTCCATCTGGGTTCTGCTTCATAGTAAAAACCCATTTGCATCCGACTACTCTTTTTCCTTCTGGCAGTCTCACCAGCTCCTAAGTGTGGTTCTTCTCAAGAGCTCTCAACTCCTCATGCATTGCCGCTTTCCACTTTGGATCGTTCTTGGCAACCTGCCAATTGTTAGGTACAGTAATACTATCCAAAGATGCTATAAATGCTCCATAAAAAGAAGGGATATGATCATAAGAAACAAACTTAGCAAGGTCCCAACCATATTTGTCCGGAGGATTTTCCGCATTACTGCGAGTAGTCCTTCGTGTAGGTAGTGGTATGGGAGAAGTCGGAGGAATGATATCACCTGAGGAGGGTGGTGGTGTAGATGAGGAGGATGGTGGTATCTCAGGAGTTGGGACAAACACATGCAAGGGACACTGTAGGTACTGGTCCTGCAGTTTGCTTCTCTCTCATGCTGTAGGTAAGTAACTCCCCCTGAGCCGTAGGTCTGATACTTCTTATCTCCTCCCCCTGTTCTGCTTCACCTTCATGTTTCTCCTCAACCGTGCCTCTATGCCATACTTCTAGATCGGTTACCACCAAGTTCTCCATCTCCCCCTCTCGCCTTATATTGGTAGTATTAGGCGTGTTGTGCGAAGTTCCCTTCTGGCGATAATATGGCTCATGCTCTCGGAAGTGGACATCCATACTAACGAAGTTCTTCTTCTCTACTGGACTCCAGCACACATATCCCTTCTGAGTCGCTGAGTAGCCCACGAAGATGCACTTGACTGCTCTGGGGTCAAGTTTCCCAACTGATGGTCTGTTGTCTTTCACAAAGCACACACACCCAAACACCTTTAGTGGGAGTATCCCGCTATTATTGCCTTGTAATACTTCGCATGGGGACTTCCATCCCAGGACTTTTGAAGGCATCTTGTTGATAAGTTGAGCTGCTGTCAATACTGCATGTCCCCATAGATTTTGTGGGACATTCATTAGAGATTAGACATCCCTATTTACTGCGATAACACTAGCTCAATAAATCTCACAATGAATCAAGTTTGTCACTCTCGCACTAAACACATAGAGATTAGACATCACTTTCTTTGAGACCATGTTTTACAAGGATAGTTTAGAGTATGTTGACACAAAACGTCAATTAGCTGACATCTTCACTAAACCCCTAGCTGAAGATCGTTTTAACTTTATACGAAGAGAACTGGAAATTTTGGGCATTGAAGTTTTATAATTAAATATTACTTCACATAAATTCATAAAATTATAAAAATATTTTGGTTATAAGCCGAAAGGGCCCTTCTGTCACACATGTGTAAATAGCCTGAAGCGACACGGTATACTAGTCTTCGAACTACCGCTAGCTGGGATCCGGCCCCTACAGCTAACCCTAAATATTTGATACGTTTTGTGTATTCTTGGTTAATTAACATTAATTATTTCTCATCAACACCTTTATTTCATATTACTTTTTGTATTAATGTTAAAACATGTATCACATTCTGTCCAAATCTGTCCAGACTACCTGGAGACCGAACTCGGACCGAGCTATGGCCGAACTCGGTCCATGGTAGTCAGAACAGAAGCAGAACAGTCGGGTTCCCCTCTTTAAAAAAACCCTCAAACTTCATCTTCTTTATCAAAACAGCAGCCATAGCCACCGAAAACCCTAACCCTAGCTACCCCAAACTCCCTCCTCAAAGCCTCCCAAGGTCTAAGAGTTTGGATTCGGAGCTGTCTCGGATTTTTCTTCCATCCTCTACTCAATTTTGGTATATCTCAATTTTCTTTCTCCACTTTCAATTTTCTAGTGGCTCCCAAAATTACTCATTCTTCCAAAAAGAAGAGGAAGGTTAGAGAAGCTTCCTCCTATAACGCCCAAGAGGAAGGATCATTTTCGCTTTTTAGTCCCGCCATGCCGGACGGTGACTATTATGATGAATTCATTTTCGTGTCTCTTGATGCATCATATAAGTGGTTCGATGACTTTCACCAACGAAAAATTTGTCCGGGAAGTCCACTCAATTTCACTTTGTTTATCACTTAAACGTGTTTGAACACTTTGACTTAGAAAATTTAGTTCAATCCACGTATCCAATCTATTCAAATGTTATTCGCATATTTTACTGCAATCTCACGGTTACAAACGGCATGGATAAATCTAAGGTCGATAGGATTGATATTGAATTTGATGCCGATGATCTGGCAATTATGCTTCATATTCCCAATTAAGGGGAAGAATTAGTGGGTATCACCAAAGTTCAATTTCTGGCCCACATAACTTTTGACTCTTTCCGTGATTCGTTATGTGGACCAAATCCACGTCCCAAAGGTAGTCTTCGACCCAAGTATATGAACCACTACTTTTATGATCTTCATCGGATGATATTTTCTGCTATTCTTCCAAAACAATCTTCTACCGATGAGATTACATACTTAGAACTCTTTGCTATTTACCATATCCAATTCCAAGTTCCTTCCAGCCTACCTAAGACTCTCATCACTGCTATGGAATAATGCCGCAAGAAACCGCGACAACTTCTAGGAAAATCCTTAGTAATATGGAATGATGTAGCCATGATCAACTTGATTTCAATAATTGACTTAAAACTCCAACTTTGATATGGAAAGCAAGAAGACGTCAAAGATAACTACAGAAGAGTGCACTTAATCGTCAAGAAGACTTTTTCTACTTTTTTCTGTATTTTTCATTTCTTGAGTCTAGATTATTTTTGTGAGTCGAGATCACTGGCATCTAGAAGTTTACCCTCACAAAAATAAACCCTTTTTTGTCCCAAACCAAACCAACATCCAAAATCCTTCTTGAACCAAAAATTTCTTGAAAACCTCTTAGCCGAACTCAGACCAAACGCGGTCCCCTAGGATCATACCTAGTCAGCAGCAATTCCTAGTCTTTTGGATCTCCAACGTTCAAAATTCTAACGTTTACCCTAACAGAGTTCTGCCCGAACTCTGGTTCAAAAACTACTATAAATAGAGAAGAATTTGACATTCTAATCACTTAATCCATTCTTCATCTTCTCTATTTATTCTAAGCCTTCCTATTACAAAGAGCTTTCAATCTTTACATTTCTAAGACAACTCCCATTCTTCTAAGTGCCAGTGATTTCCGATTATGAGTATTTGAATTGTATAAGCTTGGAGTATAAAAGCTTTTTCAGACGGTATTGAAGTTTGATCGTGGGCTTCGGACTAAAACACGACCGTATTGAAGTTGGCGTGTTCTTCGGAGTAAAGCATGCGGTGTAACCTCTATTTTAAATAGTAGATTAAACAACAAGCAGGAGTACTCGAGACTGGACTAGTCCTCTCAAAGGAAAACCAGTATAAAATCTCGGTGTCTGCGTATTGCCTTGTTGTCCCCCTATTTACTTACTGCTTTACTTTACAACATTTAAGTTTTTGTTTATATGTCTTTACCTACATAATTTTTATTAGGGATATTTCTTCCGCTACACTCTATTTACCCTCCCTTTAGAAATGTCATCGATCCTACAATTGGTATCAGAGCATAGTTTTCTCTTAGTTGGATTAAAACTCCTTGAGAAATGGCATCATTATATACTAGCAATGGTGAAAGCCAGTCTACAAATAGGCCAACCCTATTTGATCATTTGATGGCACAAACTACACGTATTGAAAAATACGCACGAGATTTTACCTCAAGTCACTTGATTTCGATTTATGGTCAATCGTCATTGACGGTTACAAAAAACCACTACCTATCATCGTAGATGGGAACCTAGTTGAAAAATCGCATAACAAGTATACTGATTATGAAAAGAAGCAAGCAAGTCTTGATGGAAAACCTATCAATGGTCTATTTTGTGCAGTAGATAGAACTGAGTTTAACCAAGTATCAACATGTGTCACGTCTCACGAGTTTGGAAACTTCTTGAGGTAACTCATGAAGGAACTTCACAAGTGAAGGAGCCCAAAATCTCACGACTTACATAAGAGTATGAGGCCTTCAAAATGAAACCTAATTAGATATTACAAACATATTTACTCAATTTTTAGATATTGTTAACCCTCTATCTTTCCTTGGAAAAGAATACAGCAATTATGAAAAGATACGAAAGGTACTTCGCGGTTTGACCAAGAACTGGAATCCCAAGACAACAGCTATTATTGAAGGGAACGATCTCACTAGAATGACTTTCAAGACGCTTATTGGAAAGCTTATGACACATGAGCTGGACCTTATATATATATATATATATATATATATATATATATATATATATATATATAATATATAAACGATCTCACTAGAATGACTCTCAAGACGCTTATGGGAAAGCTTATGACACATGAGCTGGACCTTATATATATATATATATATATATATATATATATATATATATATATATATATATATATATATATATATATATATATATATGGAAAAAGGGTAAATTTTATTCCAAAATCAACTCAACTCATACAGATTACAAAACATCCCCTGGACCTCTCATCCTACTAGGGTGACATAGCATTTACATCAAACTCTATATTATGGAGAATGCCTATAGGGGGGTGGATAGCCCCTCAAACTGTAACGCACCAGTCCCAAAATACGTAGGACTAGAACGCAATCATGCCAGCTGTATACATACGAAGTATATGGACCCTCGTATATATACATAAGCTGTAAAATGCAGTAACCAAGGTACTAAATCTCATCCACAAAGATAAATAATGATATAAAGGCAATTTTGAATTTGTCATGTACACAATAGTTGGGCGGAGACAAAGTCCACTGCCAACCAAATTAAATATGGAAAAAAAATATACAAGGAAAGAATTTAGCAAGAGAGAGCAATGGCGAGTCCAAGAGCAATCACCACGAAAGAAGGAATGGCCTTAGCTAGAGCACCTGCAAGAAATCACGAAACACATACCTGGCGAGATAACCAGGTCCTCAGAGGGACGTAACAAGATACATCAACATGCCATATAATACTGAATATAAAATATGCCACAATCAAAGAAAGTGATAAGACACAGATAAGGTAAACTAACCATCTAAAGTGAACATGCAGTGAGAACAAACCTTTCGTCGCATGAGCCCTGGCTGTAATGGGATCTAGTATAGTCCCCACTTGGGCACCAGTGACCGAGAGCATGACGTTCAAAAACGACAGTGGCCAACCTGAGAGGCTCTTACCCGTATCTCCAGCGGAGCTTCTGGGTTATAGGAGAAGTGCAATAGAAGCCCATACGACAAGGAAATGTTCTTCCCACCCAATGTACCTATCATGTCGCATCCACGACCATGTAACACTACTAACCGTCAAGTCTTCTAACACGCAACTATTGACAGTTAGACCTAACGTACGTCCTGCACGCATCAGTGATCAGCCAACACGCAAGTCCGTAGACTATATGCTACTCATAACTCACACATCTCGTGGCACAATAGTGTCAAAGTTTATGCAATGTACTAAGCTAGTGGTAGTCCCCTAACTCTAAGTCAATATGCAATCAAAGGGTAAATAACAAGGTACAACTAATATCACTGAGCAGGCAGTAATCAAGAACTAGAAATAAATGAACAGTGATATGTAAATAAAATGCAACTAAAATAAACAGTATAATGGCAAGGTATCTTGCCTGGTGTGTCGTCGAGTGTGGTACGATTTTTCTGACATGTCTCAGTAGTCCAATAGCCATGGTCGATGTAGTGGTCCAAATCGCGAGAAAATAGGGACATGGGATTAGTCATGATCAACGACGATGATAATCCACAAAGGAATTTGCAAAGTAAATATAACTTATTTTTAGAAAATATTTATAATAAATTTAAGACTAGATTGTTTTTCGAAAAAAATACTAAAATCTCAAATCATCTTTAGGCATAATTACTATAAGTTGGAAAATATAATTTTATGGAGAATACTAGAATATATTTTAGATAATATTTGAAGAATATTACCAAATCATTTTTAGACCAAAAACTCATATCTTTTTCAAAATATATATATATGTTTATAGGTAGCAGATATAATCTAGAAGAATATTTTATTGTTGTAAACTAACCTTTAAATTTTGCTAGAAAATAATAATAATGTAAATAATAACACTTAACCAAACAACAACTAATATTAATAATAATATATAAATGATAAATTAATTGACACCCTTTTTTTTGGTAGATAAATGATAATAATAATAATAATGGTTTATAAATAATAATAATGTAAATGATAATGATATTAAAACTAATAATAATAATATCAGTAATAAATAATAATAATAATAACAAAAGTTATATATAATAATAATAATAATAATAATAATAATAATAATAATAATAATAATAATAATAATAATAATAATAATAATAATAATAATAATAAATGTAAGAAAAGATATCCCTTCACTTCTACAGCACAGTTACTCCTCCCCACCCCAAATCACGAGAGAGAGAGAGAGAAAGAAAGGAAGAGGGTTACTCACCCGGCGGCTGCCGCGTCGAGCAGAGGTGGCGCATCGGGCGGCGCGTCGAGCGCAGTGTCGGAGGGAGTTCGAGGCAGCGGATCGGCAGCGGCGGTGGGGGTTTTCAGCGGGCGGCGGTCATCGGGTGCGCCTGACGGTGGTGGTTCCGCCGGCGTGGAGCGGCGGCGAAAATGGAGGCGTACGGCGGAGGAGGGAACTCGGAGGTCGGGCGCGTCTCGACGGATGGGCGCCGGTGGGAGGCGCCCGAGGCGGCGCTGGAGGCGGCTCGGCTGGGCGGAGGAGTTGGGTCTCTCGTCGGCGGATGGGCGGTCCTCCATCGGTGTGCTGGACGACGGCGGAGAGGGCGGATTAGGGAAGGGTGGTCCTCACTGGGGCGGAGGAGGAAGGAGAGAGCGGGAGGCGGAGTCGGCTTGGGGGGGGCGGAGATCGGCCAGTCCGCGAGGATCAAGGCGGCCGGCGGTGGTTCTTCGGCGGACTGGAAGGTGGCGGCGGGATGATCTCCAGCGCGGCGGGTCACGGCGCAGCGCAGGTTAGGGTTCCTCCTCTCCTTCTTCTTCTTCTTCTGGATGTTGGTGGCGGTGGGGTTTGCCACGGGTTGGTGGTGATGACGACGGAGGTGGTGGTGGTGCTGTGATGGACGTCGGGGTTGTGGGCAGCAGGTGGTGTTGGTGGTGTTGGTGTCGGGATAATGGTGGCGGTGATGATGAGCGGGGACACAGACACGTGGACACGATTTTTTTTTTGTGGTGTTGGAGTGGCGATGGACGTGGTGAAGATAATGACGGCGATGGTGGGATTTGGGGAGACGAGAGTGGTGATGGCAGAACCGTCGTGTCCTGCGAGACACGGACGGGGTATCCGGGGTTGTCGGATACGGAACAACATATTGTATTTGTATGAAAAAATATAGTGGAGGAGATGAGGCACAGACACGATGCACTTGTGGATGCCAAATTTCTGGAGGAGTACCTCTCCTTTTATAGGAGGTGGGAATACCCAGTTAGATAAACATTAGGATTAATCTAAAACCCAATTTAAATCCAAATTCAAATTAAAATCTAATTTAAAACTAGATAATCTATACTCAATTTAAAATATTTTAAATACAGTCAATAAAATCTTTTGCTATTTAATATACCTTATTTAATCAAATATTAAATTTAACAAAATCTCAAATATTATTTTCATAGTTAAATAATTATGGAAATAATTAATTTCGAAAATCACTATAAATACTTTAAATATTTAATCATAAACTAGCTTTTGTAAATACCAAGATTTATTAATAAACATTTCACATTTCGCAAAACATTTGGAAACATTTCATATAAACCAAAATTTTCAACTCACTATTTATTTTTAAATGACGAACAAAATAGCTCTTTTTTTTAAAAAAATAAAAATATTTACCACATATTATTTTGGAAAATTCTTTTATATATAAAATCTCTAATAAAATGTTTTACAAAAATATGTAACTCGCACATATTCGCACTCGTCGAGAAATTTTGAAACGAGTATTTTGCACGTTACAAAAAAAACGACAAAGCGACTCATGTGCACGTATAGATATGAAATAAAACAAAATAAATACGAAATTTAAAAAAAAAAAAAATTGTAATAGAAATTTAGGGGGTTTACATCCTACCCAACTTAAAAGAATTTCGTCCTCGAAATTTAGGAAAAATTAGGGTAGGTAGGGTGAAGGAGATAGAAGCAGTATAATCGATAAGAATTTGATTCATATTGAACAAAAAGGCAATCAATTGTTTGACGAGAATGAAACGACATTTCAATGGCAGTATGTCATTTGATCGAAAAAAAAAATTCGATGGTTTTAGATTTCGATCATGACAATCAATCAATGACTAAGTTCGATCAACCTTAACATTAACCTAGAAAAAGGCAACCTCATAAGTAGGTAATAAACTCCTCAATCCTTGATATCGTCAATATTCATGAAATCTCTCTTATCATAAATCGTTCTTTCCCCAAAAATTTCGTTCCACGTCCCCTTAAACAAAACCAATATGATTCTCAATGTACTCTAATTTTCTCTATTCTGTCATAGAATAGCCTCAAATTTTGACTTCCATAATCTTCATTGTACCAGCTTACTTATATATCCTCCCAAGTAAAAATTTCAAATCTTTAACCAATTTGGCCCAAGTAAAAATTGGAAATCTCTTCACTACAAATTTATTGGTCAATGTACGTTGCATCTATACGTATCAAAAATCCGTCTTCAACGATAATTCTCGTAAACTAACAGTATGCCTTCATAACTCAATCTTCTATCATCAAAATTGAGAATTTCCAAAATACTTATTAGTCTTTCTCCCGAAATTTTGAATTTAACAATCTCAGCTTCTTGATGGTAGAAGATGTAACTCAACTTGACTTCTTATTCATAATCATCTTAAAACTTAATTCTCCATGCATCAAAATGTAAGGTTTTTTTTTTCAACAATTTGTTATTCTTGAAAATATCGTCATAACATTATATGTCATCGTAGGCAAGGTCAACATTTTTCTTTATCAAAAATATTTTCATCCATAAATTTAATATATAAATTTGTTTCTTAACCACCAAAGCCTTTAGAAATTTCTTCACTCGATATTTTGTTACCTCGAAACAAATTTGAAATTCGAAAAGTCCATTTATCCTTGAGTGTTTCATCAAAACACAATATATTATTTCTACCTCATCTATTCAGTTTTATCGCACACTTTCATTTATGTCCCATCTATACCTCGTAATCTCGTACTTATCACTACATTATTTACCCATGTTGTGAGGTTCCTCCATCTAACCTCTACTAACCCAAGATTGTCATGATCACATTTTTCTTCGAGCAAGGAAATCATAACATGAGCAAAATTTCATAAACCATAGAGGAATCAAGGTGAAGTACGACAAGCAATTTAGTGAGAAGGAAAAAGAGTAAGGGTTGCAATATTGAAGAGCTAAAGATGTTACGGGTCTAAGTAATTCAAGATAATACAAGAAAATAAAATGACAAGGGTTAAGCAGTCAAGATAAAACACAAGGTTAAGCATTTAACAGATTTAGTAGACCGCAATCGGGCCGAAGATCTGAGTCGAGATTGAGTCCATATATATAGTCAAATGTATATCGGCACCATGGTATAGGTTATAGTTGAGTCTTTATGACTCGAAAGTCGTACCATAAAAATAGGGTACAAGGAAACGTGTTTTAGTGGGACATGATATACCTACATGAAGGTGAGCTCGTCCAGGTCTTGCATATGAAATTTGTTGGAAGAAAAGGTCTAGTGTTGTGCTCCACATATCAAAGTCACGATAGGGAACGCCGAATGATCAAAAATAGAAAGTGGGTTTTCATAAGATACTAATTAATGCAAAAAAAAATTAAAAGGTTAAAGCACGAAATAAGATAATTAGAAAATCTCGTCGATCAAGTTAAGATAAGTTAGAGAGACAGTTTCTAGAGAGAAAAGAAATAGTCTCGTAGATAAAGGTATGGTCAAGGGAACGACTCTAATCATTTCTAAGTTTTAATCAAGTAGATGGTCACAAATAATGATCTAGATTTGAGGGAAGGTCGAGTAAGTCAAAGATATGTTCATCGGTTTGGTCGATGACTAACTACACTTGTGTATATGCAATATTATAGTCATAGGTGTCATGACAATCTAATGTGGAATACTTCTATCTCACTAGGGGACCTTGCTTGTTTCTTGGTCCTTCACCCGATATATGATCTAATCAAAAATTTCAAGTTCCTCGAAATTTCTCAATAAAATTTCCAAGATACTCCGCCAAAATTTCAATTATCTTTGACTGTCAATTTTTTTTAAATCTCTATTCAATCTCGAACAATCCTCGTAATTCACAAATCGAATTTTTTTTTCTTCAAACCTTAAACTCGTCATTTAATAAGTTTATCAAACGAATTTCATACTACAAAATGGAACATTTAATTAACTCTCGAATTTAATCATATATCCTTCAAATGTGTCTATCTAGCTTCTAATAAGTCACAACTACTCTTCAAAAGTAATTCTCCTTTTTTTTTCTCCAAAATTTAAATATCCATAATCAAGATTTTAAACTCGAAATCTAAATAACTTTATATATCATAGATCATATGAGCAACATTTAATTTTTTTTTTCCTTCAAGTCGATTTCATATCTTCCAAAAATATTTCAAACAAAACTTTTACCATTATCTCTTCAAGCTCAAAATTAATACTTATAATTCGTAAATCGTAGAATCAATTTAAAACCTCAAGCTCTCTAACAAACTGTAAATCATAAACCCTTCATATTCTTTAGTCATTACAAAATCATAACTTATAATTTAAAACCCTGTAATAAATTCGAGATAAACTTTAACATATTCAATCCAAACTTGAATTTAATCGTAATTCATGTGTCAAATTTAAAGATGTTTTCCAAATCGGTTTCATATCCCAATAAATCATAAACTATTTTCACAATTTCTAAAAATCATAAATCATAAATTTGTTTTACGCGATCTAGCTGTCCTCTTGTGTATACCACCTTGTAATAGCAAAATAAAATTCCAACTATCCGGTGGAGGCGGTAATACGCTACTATCCAACTTGAAATTAACTAATCCTTAAGAATCATATTTCTAGGAAAATAAATGCCTCTACAACTCAAATAAAATCTTCATGCATATTAATTGTCAATGCAATCCATCTAGCCATGTGTTTAACCCATGGGCATATACTAGTGTAGTCATCTTACTAAACATGAAACTAAGAATTTACGGTGGAAGGAGTCAAGCAAGATGCAAATCAAGGAGGTCGAACGAGAGTTCAGAATTTGAAGTCAAGGAAGGAAGTCAAGTAGGTGGATGAGATTCTAAACTCTAATCCTATATTGCAGGCCTGTTCGGTACATTTATGTAACCGAAACGGCAAACTGACCTGCATGGGCCACCACAAAAACATGTAACGCCCCAGTCCCAAAATACGTAGGACTAGAACGCAATCATGCAAGCTGTATACATACGAAGTATATGGACCCTCGTATATATACATAAGCTATAAAATGCAGTAACCAAGGTACTAAATCTCATCCACAAAGATAAATAATGATATAAAGGCAATTTTGAATTTGTCATGTACACAATAGTTGGGCGGAGACAAAGTCCACTGCCAACCAAATTAAATATGGAAAAAAAATATACAAGGAAAGGATTTAGCAAGCGAGAGCAATGGCGAGTCCAAGAGCAATCACCACGAAAGAAGAAATAGCCTTAGCTAGAGCACCTGCAAGAAATCACGAAACACACACCTGGCAAGATAACCAGGTCCTCAGAGGGACGTAACAAATACATCAACATGCCATATAATACTGAATATAAAATATGCCACAATCAAAGAAAGTGACAAGACACAGATAAGGTAAACTAACCATCTAAAGTGAACATGCAGTGAGAACAAACCTTTCGTCGCATGAGCCCTGGCTGTAATAGGATCTAGTATAGTCCCCACTTGGGCACCAGTGACCGAGAGCATGACGTTCAAAAACGATAGTGGCCAACCTGAGAGGCTCATACCCGTATCTCCAGCGGAGCTTCCGGGTTATAGGGGAAGTGCAATAGAAGCCCATACGATAAGGAAATGTTCTCCCCACCCAATGTACCTATCATGTCGCATCCACGACCATGTAACACTACTAACCGTCAAGTCTTCTAACACGCAACTATTGACAGTTAGACCTAATATACGTCCTGCACGCATCAGTAATCAGCCAACACGCAAGTCCGTAGACTATATGCTACTCATAACTCACACATCTCGTGGCACAACAGTGTCAAAGTTTATGCAATGCACTAAGCTAGTGGTAGTCCCCTAACTCTAAGTCAATATGCAATCAAAGGGTAAATAACAAGGTACAACTAATATCACTGAGCAGGCAGTAATCAAGAACTAGAAATAAATGAACAGTGATATGTAAATAAAATGCAACTAAAATAAATAGTATAATGGCAAGGTATCTTGCCTAGGTGTGTCGTCGAGTGTGGTACGATTTTTCTGACATGTCTCAGTAGTCCAATAGCCATGGTCGATGTAGTGGTCCAAATCGCGAGAAAATAGGGACATGGGATTAGTCATGATCAACGACGATAATAATCCACAAAGGAATTTGCAAAATAAATATAACTTATTTTTAGAAAATATTTATAATAAATTTAAGACTAGATTGTTTTTCGAAAAAAAATACTAAAATCTCAAATCATCTTTAGGCATAATTACTATAAGTTGGAAAATATAATTTTATGGAGAATACTAGAATATATTTTAGATAATATTTGAAGAATACTACCAAATCATTTTTAGACCAAAAACTCATATCTTTTTCAAAAAATATATATATGTTTATAGGTAGCAGATATAATCTAGAAGAATATTTTATTGTTGTAAACTAACCTTTAAATTTTGCTAGAAAATAATAATAATGTAAATAATAACACTTAACCAAACAACAACTAATATTAATAATAATATATAAATGATAAATTAATTGACACCCTTTTTTTTGGTAGATAAATGATAATAATAATAATAATGGTTTATAAATAATAATAATGTAAATGATAATGATATTAAAACTAATAATAATATCAGTAATAAATAATAATAATAATAACAAAAGTTATATATAATAATAATAATAATAATAATAATAATAATAATAATAATAATAATAATAAATGTAAGAAAAGATATCCCTTCACTTCTACAGCACATTTACTCCTCCCCACCCCAAATCACGAGAGAGAGAGAGAGAAAGAAAGGAAGAGGGTTACTCACCCGGCGGCTGCCGCATCGAGCAGAGGTGGCGCATCGGGCGGCGCGTCGAGCGCAGTGTCGGAGGAAGTTCGAGGCAGCGGATCGGCAGCGGACTTGTTGGTCGCGCTAGACGTCGCCTACGCGATTACCTGAAATCGCACAAGCAACCGATTAGAATACTGCATTATTCAAGGAGTTCGATAGGAAATACGAGTTCAAAATGCAAGCCATGAAAACCATCGAAAACATTCATGAAAATGCATTCAGAAAACAAAGCCAAAACCAACGCAAGCGGCGTGAAAAGCAGAGCAACGAGAGATCTCTTCCGACTCAGCCGCAGAGCCAATCCTTGAGGCACAACCCGCTGAATATGGGACTTGGTTCCGAAGAAGACATTCCATAACAAGGAATGGATCTTAATTCAACCGTTCTCCTTCGATCGACTCAGTCGATCCCGACCTATCGGTCCCGGCCGAATCGATAGCGACAGTGTTCCTTTCTCGCGTACCCCGTGGACCAAGTACGGGGCACGATGTAGGGACGGGGCACTACACCATAACCAACTAAGAAAAAGTTTCGTCCTCGAAACTTAAGAATAGAACCTACCTCTACGAGAACAATGAAGGGAACTTCTCCTTCATTTCAGACTCGAGCTCCCACGTCGACTCCTCGGCCGAATGGTTCCTCCAGAGGACTCGGACTAGAGGAATAGCACGGTTGCAGAGAAGTTTATCCTTACGCTCCAAGATTTGTACCAGCTCTTCGACATATGATAAGTCCGCCTTTAGGTCCAGCTTACCCAAATCCACAACATGGCTCGGATCATGCACGTACTTCCTCAATTACGACACGTGGAAGACGTCATGTACCTCTGACAACGCAGACGGCAAGGCGATTTGGTAAGCTACTGGGGCGACTCGCTTCAATATTTCGAACGGGCCAACAAATCTTGGGCTCAATTTCCCCTTCGTACCGAACCTGGAAACTCCACGCATAGGCATCACCTTCAGGAATACATGGTCGCCTTCCGAGAACTCGAGGGGGGCGTCGGTGCGTGTCGGCATAGCTTTTCTGCCGGCTTTGTGCTATCTTCAATCTTTCTCGTATCAACTTGACCTTCTGCACAGTCTGCTCCACCAGCTCCGGACCAAGTATCTGCCGTTCCCCGACTTCATCCCAGCAAATGGGCGATCTACACTTCCGGCCGTACAAAGCTTCATACGGCGCCATTTGGATGCTAGACTGATAGCTGTTGTTGTATGCAAACTCGGCCAGCGGTAGATGACGTCCCAACTTGACTTCAAGTCAATCGCACAGAGTCGTAACATGTCTTCGAGAATTTGGTTCACCCGCTCTGTTTGGTCGTCAGTCTGAGGATGATAAGCTGAGCTGAACTTCAACTTGGTCCCCAGTGCTGAATGTAGACTACTCCAGAAGTGCGCTACAAACCGTCCATCCCGATCCGAGACGATAGAAACTGAGACCCCGTGCAGCCGAACTATTTCATCAAGGTATATCTGAGCAAGACGGTCGACGCTCCAAGTAACTTTGATGGCGATAAAGTGCGCTGACTTGGTTAGTCGATCGACGATGACCCAGACGGCGTCATTCCCCCTCGGCGTCCTCGGCAAGCCAACAACGAAGTCCATAGTGATGTGATCCCACTTCCACTCTGGAATGGCGAGGTTCTGCATCTCCCCGCCCGATCGCTGGTGCTCGACTTTGACTTGCTGACAGGCCATACATTTTGACACAAAGAGCGCTACGTCCCTCTTCATGCCGTGCCACCAAAAGACAATGCGGAGGTCCTTATACATCTTGGTGCTGCCAGGATGTAAAGAATATTTTGCATAATGTGCCTCCGTCATTATCTCCTTTCTAAGTTCTGCGTCGTCCGGTACGCATAGCCGTCCCTTCACGCGCAACACTCCCGACTCGTCCTCTGCAAAGTCGGACGCTTTTCCTGTCGATATCAGCTTCCGCATCTTCTCCAGGTATGGGTCATCCTTCTGTGCAGACTTGATCCTCTCCAGTAGGCTCGGTTCCACCCGCAGTTGTGCCAGTTTTACGTCTCTGAAGCGAACTCGAAGCTCGATGCCCATTCCTTCCAAGTCACGCAGCAGTCGATCGTTGATGCATAATAAAGCTAAGTACTTTTGGCTCAGCGCATCCGCTACCACATTTCCCTTGCCCGGCGTGTAGTCGATCGATAAGTCATAGTCTTTGATTAGCTCGAGCCATCGCCTCTGCCGCAAATTCAGTTCTTTCTGGGGGAAGAGATACTTGAGGCTTTTGTGGTCCGTATAAATCCTGCATGCCACACCATAGAGATAGTGACGCCACAGCTTCAACGCGAACACAATTGCCGCTAGTTCTAGGTCGTGCGTGGGGTAGTTCTTCTCGTGCGGCTTCAACTGCCGGGAAGCAAAAGATATCACCTTATCCCGCTGTATGAGCACACACCCCAAGCCCCTGGCCAGAAGCATCGCTGAAGATTTGAAATCCCTCCGTTCGTTCAGGAAGAGCAAGTATCGGGGCCGAAACGAGCCGTTGTTTGAGCTCCTGGAAGGAAGCTTCACAGTCGTCTGACTACTTGAATGCGACTCCTTTCTGGGTGAGGTGAGTCAACGGCGATGCAATCTTCGCGAAGTCCTTGACGAAGCGTCGGTAGTATCCCGCCAAGCCTAGGAAGTTTCGAATTTCGCTAACTGATGCGGGCCGTTTCCAATCAGCAACTGCCTCGACTTTCTTCGGATCGACTGCGATGCCCGCAGCGGAGATGATGTGCCTAAGGAATGAGACGCTGTCCAGCCAGAACTCGCACTTGCTCATCTGCGCGTACAACTGATTCTCTCGAAGGGTTTGGAGTACCGACCGCAGATGCTCTGCATATTGCGCTCGATCCTTCGAGTAGACGAGGATGTCGTCGATAAAGACTACTACGAACTTGTCAACGAACGGACGGAACACCCGATTCATTAGATCCATGAAGACAGCAGGGGCGTTTGTCAGACCGAACGACATTACCAAGAACTCGTAGTGGCCGTAACGAGTGCGGAAGGCAGACTTCGGCACGTCATCTGGCTTGACTTTGAGTTGGTGGTAACCCGATCGTAGATCAATCTTCGAAAACACCGTTGCACCCTGGAGCTGGTCGAACAAGTCGTCGATGCGGGGCAGGGGGTATTTGTTTCGGACGGTGGCTTTATTCAATTCCCGATAGTCGATGCAGAGCCGTATCGATCCATCTTTCTTCTTTACGAATAGCACGGGCGCACCCCACGGCGAGATACTCGGACGGATAAACCCTCTGTCGAGCAATTCCTGAAGTTGTGCCTTCAATTCTTTCAATTCTGTAGGGGCCATTCTGTACGGAGCCTTCGAGATCGGCCGGGTGTCGGGGAAAGTGTCGATGGTGAACTCTATTTCTCGATCGGGCGGCATGCCAGGTAGCTCGTCCGGGAACACGTTTGGGAATTCTGCCATAACGTCGGTATCACCCGCGTTCGCACTATCCTGCCTCGTGTCACGAACGGACGCCAAGTAGCCTTCGTACCCGGAATGAAGTAGCTTTCGAGCCGAGATTGCCGAGATCACCATGCACGTCGGCGATGCTTCACCACACGAATAGCAGAATTCGGGCACTCCAGGTATGTGGAAGGTGACCTTCTTTCTTGCGCAGTTGATGTTGGCGTTGCAAGGACCGAGCCAATCCATGTCCAGTATGATGTCGAAGTCCTTCATGTCTAGAACTATCGCATCAAGACCGATCTTTTGACCGCCGGTACAGATAATCCCGCCGGCGCAGGCTAAGTTTGTGAGAATTGGTGCGCCCGAAGGTGTGCTTACGCTAAGGTCGAGATCTAATGATATTACAAGAAATTTGTGCTCGGCGGCGAAGTCCGTCGATATGAAGGTATGCGAAGCGCCTGAATCAAATAACACACGAGCAGGTACATTATTGAAATTTAGTATACCTGTCACAACAGTGTCGGAAGTATACGCCTCGTCTCGAGTCATGGCAAAGACACGCCCCTGTGCATTAGGGCGTCGGGCTTGGTTGTCGGTTTGAGTGGGCTGAGGGGGTCGGGGCGCCTGTCCTCGATTCTCTTGACGTTGTTGTTGTGGTGGTGCATTACAATTCAATTTCCGGGGACAATCTCGTTCTTGGTGGTTCCTTGCTCCGCAGTTGAAGCATCCTCCTTCGAGGACATGACAATCGTTGGCATGGTGACCGAAGTTGTTGCACCTGGTGCACCGAGGTAGTGGGTTCTGCCCTTTGTAGCCGCCGTTGTTTGGACGCTTTGAAGCGTGATTGTAGCCTCCCGTATAGCTAGGACGTTTGTGATTGGAGTGGCGCACAACGTCGTCAGCACCGGAAGGATGCAGGTTCTCAAGGCGGAGGGCGTGATTCAGAGCCTCGCCCATGGTCTTGTACTCCGGGACCCCGACATGTGCACCAATAGAGTGTCGCAGGCCCACTTCGAACCGTCGCACACGGCACTCTTCAGTAGACAGAAACTGGCCAGCGAACTTAGATAACTTGTTAAATTCTGCGACGTACTGTTCCACTGTCCTGCTCTCCTTGCTTCAACTGCATGAATTCATTCTCCTTCGCTTGACGAATGGCTGACGGAAGGTACTGCACTTCAAAAGCTTTGCGGAAACGTGGCCCAAGAGATCGGCACGGTGTTATTGTCCGGTCGGATCGCTCGCTTGCGCACGGCCCACCTAGTCGTGCGCGTTCAACCGTAGTTGAAGTTGTGCGCAGGCGACTTGCTTGGATTCTTCAATGCCGAGCAGCTCGAAGTGATCTTCCAGCTCTTCCAGCCAGTCGATTGCCATGGAGGGACCCTCGGTGCCGCTGAAGGAAGCGCGGCACACCTTCTTGAATTCGGACACTTCAAAGTTGTACTTTTTCGGTGCCGCTGGTTGACGCTCGGGATCCTCCGTGTCGACATCAATGGGTTGGATTGCCGGCACGGTGACGGTAGGCGTAGTCGTAGAATTTCCGTTGGCCGCCATTGTCTGGACGATCTGCTGCAGGGTATCTAGCTGCTTTTGCTGAAGTTTGGCATGTGCATCAAAGCGAGCTTCGAAGCGAGCTTCGAACTGGGCCTGTCGTTCCTCTACTTGTTGATGTCGGTTCTCGGACTGGTTTCGCTGCGCCTCCATCATACGCAGCATCCTTTCGATTGTATCATTAGAAGGTCCGGCCCGCGGACGATGCGAACTACTGGAGCTGCTTGAAGCGCTCTGTTCTTGCTCGGCCGTGGGTTCCGCCACTTCTGCGATACGAAGGCAAACGCATCAGTCACAAAATATTACAGACTCATTGTATGGAACAACTTATCTCATCGATGCGAGGTCAAAGGATGTAAAGCCGTGCTCTGATACCATTATGTCACGCCCCGATTCCGTAGAATCGATAGTCGTCCCCCGGGCATGATGCCGTGCGAACCTAAATTGCGATCGCACAAGGCATAGTCATAAGGTTATCCGAAACACAACATCAAATTAGAGTACGCGGACAAATTGAATGACACATTTGAAGTAGAAATAGACTTTTTCATTGATAATAGAAACTTTACATGGACTTCTTTA
>JANAVB010009399.1:42500-72500 GCA_029216955.1 Iris pallida | reverse complement strand
ATAACCTAAAAAATCTAATCCTCCCAAAAGTGGGAGGAAAAGTGGAAGTAAAAGTGGAGGCTTGTATTAATTAACAATTATACCCCCATATAAATGTATTATTTAAAAATTATTTATGAAGTCAAATGGTAAATAAGTGTTTTTAGTTGAGGGTAGAATTGGTAAACCCTATATTTTTTTTACTTTCTTTCCTTCCATTTTTTCTTTCATACCAAACAAAGGAAAATGCATCTCTTATCTTTTCCATCCTTACTACCTGTCACGACCCGGTCCCCAAATACTTGGGTCGAATCGGATCATGCCCAGCCTGCACCGTTGATGAGACGGCGGCAGTAAGCTGTAATCCATATTGCAGGTCAATCAACAACAAGTTTGAATTTAAAAGTTGCCACAACATTTATTCGATAATAAACTTGTCCAGTACAAAAGTTTAAAAGATCCAAAAACTGAAATAAGACTAGCTAACACCAACAGCATCTAAGGAGACGCCGATCCATCGTCGTCAGGTAGTACCGCCGGGTACCGAACAGGATTGTTGAACATTAGCTCTGTGCCACCAGATACTCTAGAAAGATCAACCTCAGAGTAACCTAAAATGTTGGTCTCCAGTCAGGAGTGAGCAAAGTACAGTTCATGCAAATTTTAACAATTAAAATGACAATTTATAACATGCATTTTTAAACAGTTTGAAAATGAACAATTTTGAAATAGTACAGTACAGTGATATGAATAGGTAAAGAATATGACCGGTTTGGGTACATTTGTATCCTAGCGATACGGTATGGCTTGTCCCCGTGTGAAGAGGGGAAAGCTAACACATTCATTATCCTAAGTTTGGATTTGGTCATATCCAGTACACTATTCCCCCAGTCCCCAACAATACGATCAATGCTCCCGAAGGAGTTCGTGTAAACAGTGGTTTAAACTTGCAATGAAACAATTGTGAAAATAATTGTAAAATCTACATAAAATGTACTTGCCTTGAATCTCGACTGGATTGAAAGATGATTCGTCAAGATGTAAACTCAGGTTCTTCCTCAAAATCCTACATTTCGAGAAATTGTCTCAGACTCCAAGTTACCATACTAACTACACTAGTTGCAACCTTTATCTTTTGTCCTAATTAAATTTTTACTTGTTTATAACAACACAATCACATATGAACCTAGGTGAGTTTCTATAAATAAAAATCCAATTTTAACCATTATTTGGAAAACTTCGTTTTTACCAATTTTCATTCGAAAAACTTTGTATTTATACATAAAGTTATTATTTATTTAATAAATGAAAATAATGAATTAATCAACTAATTCCTAACATTATGTGAATATAAATATATAGTCTACTATTTATATTACACTACAACATCCAGAAAAGAAATAAAATGAATCCTAATTATTACATTTTTTCAGCACAAATAAGTAATTGGCTTATGCCCTTACAACTCGATTTACATAAATTAAATAAGACGGAAATGTTGTTAGTCTCAAAATTTAATAACTACAATTTTAACAAAACTAATAAATTCCAAAATAATATTAAAAGAGAATTATAAGTCTCAGACTCTGGTCCAAAATTTCGTTTTTAACTACTCTGCCTCAACGTCCGGTCGTACCGGTGCGTTTGCATTTCGTTGGGGCCCAGTAACCAATTATGGTTGTCGCCCAAAATATTATAAAAATAATATTTAATTCAAAAATCATTTTGAAAATCATTTAATAAATTTCCCGAAAATTTCGGCAGCATTCCCTCTGTTTTCGGAATAACCCAAAAACTGGGAACGCGTCCGATACCTGCAAAATAATTCTCAAAACTCCCACTTTAATATATTTTCCTCAAAATAATATTTTCCAATCAACCAGCACTACTAACTCATAGTCCAGGAGTGACAACCAAAGGAAATTTCCAACAGAAACAATGTTTAAAAACCCAATTCCGCAACTAAACACAACAGAACACATACCCCACCAAATATCAATCCATGGAAAATCAACAGAACTTTCCCGAAAATCCGAATACGGGTAATTTCCAAATTTCCTTCGGAAACTCCGAGAATTAGCCTACGAATAGGAAAACCCAGAGAAATAATCATTCTCCAGAGTTTCTTTCGAAAAGGTTCTCAGACACCCGATTCTCCGAAATTTCCGAAAAAAACAGAAATTGCAACGTAGAATTTACGTTGTCGAAAAACCGAAATCCTGCTGGATTCGGGGACCAGAAAAATTCATCACCGACTAAAAGAAAAGTGGAGTTCCAGAATTATACCCAAAACCGAAGGTTAGCTTCGGGGCTCGGAACGGGACCGGAGATGACGGGCACGTGAATGGTGCAAACTGGAAAATCGGCCACGGGGCACGCGGTCAGCGCCAGGAACAGATCGGGCAGTAAAGGGAGCGGCGCCGACGGGATCGGGTCAGGCGCCAGCGGTCGGACGGCCGGGGAAGGGCCGCGAGGTGCGCCGGGCGAAGGAGGCCGGCGGGGAGTCGCGCCGGGGAGCCGCGCGGGTCGGGAAACTCGTCGGGAAGCGGCGCCGGGGCAGAGGCGGTCCGGATCTGGCCGAGGGAGCTCGGATCTCGCCGGAAAATGGTGGGTTTGGGAGAAATTTGGGGAAATGATGGTGTGGAGAAGGGGACTGATGGTGAGGGTTTAAATAGGGGATGAAAGAGGGGAGTTACCGGAATAGGGAAGCCAACAGTCGGCCGTTGATGGCGAGAACTCCGGCGGTCGGTCGCTCGGAAGTTGGGGGTCGACCATGAAGAAGAAACTAAAACCGAAGTTTCCTTCGGTTGAAGAATTCCAACCAACAGAGAGTTGGATAACTCTCTCCAAACTAAAGAAAAGCATAACATATAAAGTGAATGGGTTAGATCCAAAAGCCTAACAGAAAGTTACAATAGTCTCAACTCAATGGATCAAATTCAAAAGCCTAAAGATGATAAATAGTGGGTTTGGGCCTAAATATTGAGCTAAGGTTTAATAGGCTTAAAATTTAATTGGTAAAATAGAGCTTTGGACCTATAATATAATTAATATTTTGTAACTTTGAAAATTATAAAAAAATACTTTGTACTTCAATTTGGGTCCAGACTGGGCTGACAAACAAAATCCAAGTCCAATTATTTTGGAAAATAATTTTACACTTAAATATATTATTAACATCTAACATTATTCTAAAAAAAATTTATTGCTAACAAAATTTTATTTAGCAAATATAAAAAAAAATTAGAAGTAAACTAAAAATACAGGTTTCACACTACCAAACACAAAGGAAGGAAATGTTCTTTCCTTTCCATGTGGAAGGAAAATACATCCCTCTATTTTTTTCTTCCTTCCACTTTTTCATCCTTCCTACCAAACGCAGCCTAAAAGATTCTTATATATCTTTTTGTTGTCCTACCTAGTATAGTTTTATCCTAACAGAAAATGGATCCGCCTTTTGGCACGGGTAGGTCGACTTTGGTTTGCATAATCGTTAGTCTTAAAACCAGAAAATTTATTTATTTTTTGTGTTTGAATATAAAAAATTAAAAGAGAAGAAAATTAATTTCCAAAGGGAAAAAAATATATGGAAGCGAGTGTCTCCCACTATACCTCTAAGATTTACTCTCTCTTCTTCCAATTTTCTTAACATTTTCAAACACCAAAGAGAAACTTAGATTAAAATTATAAGAGAAATTTTGAGTTGCATCCCACTGATTTTACCAAAATTCAATTTGCATTCCACTTGAAAGAAAAAAATTGTGTTGCACCCCACTTGTTCTACCACAATGCATGAAATTTTTCACTTTTAATGGAAATTGTCAATGACTAACAGTCAACTACTTTGACCTCCAACGTGGACACTTTGAAACCAAAATACTTTACGTTGACACTTTTGAGACCAAAACTCCTTTAGTCCCAAGTAGTTTCATACTCAGATGTGCATAGATAGATGCAGTGAGAACAACTCATAGAGAAAATTTTGGCCTCAAAAGTGTCCATGTTGGAGGTCAAAAGAGATGACTGTTAGTCATTGACGGTTTTCGTTAAAAGTATGCAGGTTTCATGCATTATTTAAAACAACAACTCAAAATTTCTCTTTCAAGTGGTGTGCACCTTGAATTATGGTAAAATAAATGGGGTGTAACTCAAAAAAATTTAAAATATAATTTTTCAAAGAAAAATAAAAAACAGAAAATTGATTTCTATTCTTTTCTGTGAACCAAAGAGGCCTTAGGGTTGGACTCCCAATCAACCATAAGATAGTGTCAAGATCCACATAAATTTAATTTAGTTCGAATTTGGACTTAAACATAGAAAAGCTTAGAGATATAGATTATGAAGTATGAAAGTTATTGTAGTTTTTCTAAAACGCGATGAAATATTAGACTGATCTGAACTCGGACCAACATCTAATAAAAAGTTTATGGTGAAAGGATGGTGTCATAGGATGCCAAAATCTTGAAGTGGATCTCTCTATCAACGTTGCTTTTTTGCTTTCGATATTGACGTCTTCAACGTAGCTTCTCCGCTTTTTACGCTGACGTTTTCAACGTTGTTTCTCAGCTTTCGACATTGACGTCAGTAATCATAGTATTATTTTGCATTTATATTTTATAATAGTTGTTGTTCACTTTTCAATTTAAGCTTTTGCACCAAATTTTCTCAAATTCGTAATTTCATACTAATAATTTGTTTTTGGGTCTTCGTCCCGCGTCAAATTGGTATCAGAGCTAAACTATGGTTTAGAAATGTTTGTACGAAGGTAGGTAAGATCCATACAAGATTGTTTAATAAAATTTCTCGCAACAATTTTGTGGGATAATCGATAATATATAGGATAAGATGCATGCTGAAATAAAAAAGGTGTTTGAAGATTTTTCAATCGTAATAAAATAAAAGCTATTGCTAACGGTGATCATATACACATAAGAAAAATTATTAGTGGAACCTATTGAGTCTGTCACAGACGAGTCAGAAATTAAATCCAAGTCTGAGTCTAAGTCTAGATTAAAAACTAGTAATAAAATTTGAGTTTTATAAGTCTAGAGTTAAACCATTAATAAATTTTGAACGTTATATTTTATCACTAGAATAATTAAATATGTCATTTGATGAAACCAATAAAATTTAAAAATCTATTAAGTCACTAAATATTTTGATCATGTCCCAATAAATGAACAAATTCTATTATATATTTGTTACAAATAATTGTAATAGTTTGCAGAAAATAATAAATAATTGTAGGGGCGATCATTTTGCTTCTTTGGAAACATCGAGACATCCACAAGTTGTTGAAATGCTTGATAGATCTCTGTTGAATATTCTACTTCTTCCACTTTTGCAACTCCCAGTATCGCCATGGAGTTTTTTTTGTCTTGTCAGAAGCTTCAATGTTAACTAAGTTTTCAAAGCAAAGACCTCGACCATGACCGAATTGGAGCGCATCAACAGAAGCATAATTCTCAGATTTCGCACTTGATTCACTAAGAGGTGAATTTTTTAAGGCCGAGGAGAATGATGGAGAACAACTTAGATTTTCAGTTATTTTGGATTTTTTTAGTTTGTTTGTTAGGATAAATCAAAATAAAGAGAATTTTATCTCTTGAGTTTGTTGGAGTTGGTTAAGAATTGACTTATCTTATGGATAAGAACTTAGATATTTAGTTTATCTTCATTTGATTATTTTGTAGCTTATAAATGTTTATAATTTCATAAGTTATGGATCGAAGAATTGAGAATGATAAATCTATTTTGAGTTTATATGATGCGATACCATTTCAACGCTGCTTCTCTACTTTCGACGTTGACATCTTCAACGATAATCATAGTATTATTTTGTATTTATATTATAATTTTTGAGACAAATTTATACTAGTTGTTATTCACTCTTCAATTAAAGCTTCTGCACTCGAATCTTCTCAAATCTCTAATTTTATATTAATATTTTATTTTTCAGTCTTCGTCCCGCGTCAAGTTGGTATTAAAGCTAAACTCTGGTTTAGAAATATTTGTATATGAAGGTAGGTAAGACCCATACAAGAATGTCTACACAAAATTTCTCGCAACAATTTTGTGCGATAATCGATAATATATAAAATAGGATGCTTGCTCAAATGAAAAAGGTGTTTGTAAAAATTTTCAATCATAATAAAATAAAAACAATTGCTAACGGTGATCCTATATACATAAAAAATTATTAGTGGAACTTACTGAGTTTGTCATAGACGAGTCAGAAATTAAATCTAAATATGAGTCTAAGTCTAGATTTAAACTAGTAATAAAATTTGAGTTTTATATGTCTAGATGTAAACCACTAATAAATTTTAAGAGTTATATGTTATCATTAGAAGAAATAGATAGGTCATTTGATGAAACCAATAAATTAAAAAATCTAGTAAGTCACCTAAATATTTTGAACGTGTCCTAATAATTGAAACTGTGAACAATTTCAATTATATATTTGTTACAAATAATTGTCTTAGTTTGTAAGCCCATCGCATTTTTAGAGTTATTTTTATTATTTTATTAATATAGTTATTAATAGATATTATTTCTACTATTATTTTGATCATTAAATACTCTTTTCGTAGTTTTGATTTTTTGAGCATAAGAAATGTCAATCTCTAAAAACACCCTTCATATATTTTGATCAAGACAAATTTATCTTCATTTTGATATATCACGTGTCACTCAAATATGTTCCCTTGTGTGTTTATTTTTATTGCACATCTTTCGGGTCAATTTATGTCATTTTATCATCTACCGTAAATTTTGTCGTATCTTCCAATTTAGTTTCGGAACTCGACATCGATCCAACCCAAATGACCCAATATATATTTTTGATCTATTTTGAACCTACTACACACATGCAACCATGTGCTATTTAATTTTAAGTGACACACAAATCGAAACTATAGACATATTGGACTCAAATCGATCATAAAAATTCCACCAACACAAAACTAGTCTAACTAGGGGCCCATTGAGCCTATTCTAGGGTACCCTAACCTATTAGACATATTTTAGATTGATTTATATGAATTAATGTATAGCCACATTAATTCAAATCTAATTTAAACCAACTCCATAACAACTTTCTTATTTTGGACTCGATTTAAATACTAGGAGAGAGAACTTTGTGTATCTTTTAAATAGGCAACCAAATCGCACCAAACGAAACCCAAATCAATCCTAGCCCTTAATAATTTAATCCCTTATATTTAGAATCACCAAATTCTGTCCGTACCTTCCCCAAAATATCCAAAAACCGTGCGCCTCTTTTGGTTTCTCTTTCCGCACGCACATTCTATATACCCTACCAGAAACTCATCACCCCGACCTCTTTCAACCCTTATACCACCTTCATATCTACCCTAGGACACCCCCCTAACACCCCATCACCTTCTCGAGGAGTCTCAGCCCATATTTGGTCGGTACGAGGCGCGGAAGGCACCCGAAGTCGAACGAACTTGTGCTGAATTCGTCACATCAAGTACATTATTTTGAATCTAGGGTTTTATGTACTTTCTAACATCATCTTCTCATAAAACCAAAACTATTGGAAAGATCTATGTGTCTATTTTCATGTCCATTTGGCCACTCACGGGGTTCTTTACGATTTGTCCGGGGCGTCCGTTCTACGAAAAGGTATCCAAACTGAACCAAATATTTAGTCTGCAAGTATTTGCAACTTCTGGATATACTTTTGCAGTATTTTACTGAGGTTTACTATTTTATAAAATCCAAACTTGTCACCTTAATATCGAAACACCGAAAATTCCTAGATTCTATGTGTCCATATGCTTCGAAACTTCATGAGACTTGTCCAAAATAATTGTTGTACATATTTTGATAAGAAATACATATTTTTACATACTTTATACTATTTTTCTGAAAACTATATTTATAGAAAATTTGTCGTTTTGGGAGCCAAACTATGGAACAAGTCCAAGTATATTGATGTAAAATCAATACAAGACTTTTATACATATTTTTCTATGAATAAAATATATTAATTATTATTATACTTCTAGAATTTAATAAGATATTTTTATATTACTAAAATATTGCTTTTATAGGTAAATTTAGTGCCATATGTGTTATATTGTGTAGAATAGTCATTATGACTAGTTTTGGTATATAGATGTTATTATAGTCTATATATGGTAAGACTATATACGGTAAGTTATTAGTGTGTTATTAATAGTAGAATATTTATTATAGGTGTACGTGACAAAGGTAGCGAGGACATTGTAGCCGGACAGTTGTTTTCTCAGTTAGAAGTTGTCGGCAAGTGTACCTTGCCATGTTTTGAGTACATATTCATTTCATTATTTTGTTCTCTTGTTTCTATCTTCGTAATATCATGACGTAGGAATAGTTGGTACTTAGCGTCCGATTAGTATTCGAGTGCTGATGTCTATCTATAGATATCGACTATCAATACTAGGCATAATGATATATTAAATTCGTGTTCATTGACACGATGGACCACAGGACACGGATATGATATATGATGGTGACTTGATAAGGAGTCTGACATGAAATATTCGTGGCTATAGACTCTGTGACAATATGTAGTACTAGCTTGCGTGACTTGTTACTGGTACGTGATTCATACTTGACTTGATTGGATAATTCTAGAGCAAGGGGTGGGAAGGACTCTACCGAAGTACCCAGTTGTCGTGACTCGTGAACGTGTGGAGCTTGGTTATTTGCGTCTGCCTACGATCTCTATAGCAGAGCCTTGGAGTTGTTTTATGTTCACTCATTAGTATCATGACACAGTGCCATGAGTGATTGCCTGTTTGGCTGGGCCTGGTATTAGTGTAACATTCCCAGTCCCAAAATACTTAAGACTAAGTACGTAGACATGTCAGCTGTATATATACGAAGTATACTCCAATGTATGGAACCCGTATGTATACATAAGCTGTAAATGCACTAAACCATGATAACTAAATCTCATCCACAATAATATTATAATCAACTCAAGAATTTGTCACTTATACATGTAGTTGGGCAGAGACAAATCCACTACCAACCATTTTAAATGAAAGAAAATATACAAGGAAATAATCGATAAAATGGCAAGACAAACCAAGAGCAATCATCCTCGAAGAAATAGAGAAGATTATGGCCTTGGCTAGAACTTCTGTAAAATTCACAAAGCACACACCTGGAGAGATAACCAGGTCCTCAGAGGGACGTAACAAGATACATAAAGAACATGCCATATAATCTGTAATATATAATAGAGAGTAAAAGGGGATGCATGCAATAGGGTGCCTACCAGTGCTACGGTGAAAATACAGTTAAGAACAAACCTTCAACGCATGAGCATCTGGCTCAGGTGCAGGTAACTCAGGTATGGTCCCATCAGGATACCAGGGACCTCAAAGCATAACATTCTTTGAATGTCAGAGGCCAGCAGGATCAGGAATAGAAAAGGGCATAAGTGGCCCATACGTTAAGGAACTGTTCTCCCCACCCAATGCCTAGTAGGGTCACATCCATGACGCATAAGATCTCTGTTTTCCATAAATAAATTCACTTTATTTATTGTGTTTCTGGGAAAATTACAACTGTGGAAATCCGATCTAGAAGACGATCGCTTTATCCCTTTGACTATGCGAAGAAGAAAAGCTCTCAAAATTTTGACAGTAATTTAGATAACTATGTATCTGTACAATGAATGAAGAAAAGAACTCTATTTATAGAGTCAAAAATAATAACTGAAAAGATAACTGTCTTCACAGCCTTTGCCTAGTTAAAAATCACGCAGGATTTAACATACGCAAGGCTGTGAGCAGTTACTGGACGTGGCCTGTAACTGTTGGACACATGGCAATAGTGCATGAGTCGTGTGCAAGTTACAGGACACGCAGGCGAGAGATCAGTGGCATGGCTGCCACGTACTCCAAGTTGATGAAATTCACGCAGATTTGTTGAAGACGAAATCCACGCAAACTCAATGTAGAAAGCTTCAAAATCTACGCAAACTTTGGGGCAGGAAGCTTCAAAATCCACGCAGACATTAGGAAGAAAACTTCAGAATCCTACGCAAACTTGAGATGAAGAGCTCAAAATACACGCAGACTCAAGGAAGAAGACTTCAGAATCCACACAAACATGAGATGAAAATCTCACAAATATACGCAGACTTGAGATAGGACTGCCAGCTGTCTTGATTTGGCGTGCCTCGACGACACAAAATCTCTGACGATGATTGCTTTTGTTAGTCGTATTAAATGACAATAAGGCCTTTTGGTACGCCACTTTGACAAAGGCTGAGTCTTGCTGAAGAAGATTTCAAAAATCACGCAATAGGCGGTTGTGATTTCTCGAGTTCTGTGCATACGTGGCATATGAAGAGACATTCTTCGACTGTCGTGCTGTCAGTCATAATTACCTTCTGACAAATGATGAGCTGTCTTCAGCGTGACTTGCAAATATTTGTCTTGATCAACTGAGCGTGACAATTAGGTTTGTTCTGATCAACTCAGCGTGACAATCATTTTTGAGGCCTACAAAACCCCCTTCAAAGTTTTCGAAAAATGATAAATTATTTCGAAATACTTTGAAAACAGAGATGATAAAATGAATTAAGTCACGCTGAGATGACATTAAATTTCTCGGAATTCGAAAAGACTTCAAAGTTCTTTGAGAACATTCAAATGAACCTATTAAATGTCATGATGACTCTTCGTTCTCCGAAACTGATTGCATCCAATTTATTATGGAATATGAACCGCCGGCAAGTTCTGTATATATAAACAAGGAGAAGATTCATTTTCAACTTCATCTCACGTCAACATGACATCAAAGGAAGAAGCTGAAGAAAAAGCACGCAAGTTGGGCTTTTGTGCCCATGGTGACCCCACTTTTGAGGGTGAAGAGCCGAAGTCTCCTGTCTTCGAGCTCAAAGACGATTCTACGCGACTGGCCAAGAATTTCTTGAGCTACTTTGGCCTGGATGGTTCATCTTCTTCTGATGGGCGTAGCCTCGCAGAGCAGCGTGAAATACTGAAGGCACTGTTGAGCCGCGTGGGAGTCAAGAGCGTAGAAGAACTAGGCAACAAGCTCAGTCGCTCTGGAAAATAGAGCGTGACTTTTTATGCTTTTGTTGCACTTTTTGTTTTGGCTTTTGTAAGGCCATCAGTGCCTGTTTTAAGAAATGAAGTACAACTTTTGTGTTTGATCTGCGTGCATTTAATGAAGAATGTTTATTAACACTCTTTGACTGTTTCCAACGTTGCACTGTCTTCCAAGGCACACGTGGCACTTATTCCATGGTTCACGAACGCAATTCATGCGGATCTTTTCCAAGAATAGACTTGAGCTTTACCCTTTAAATAGATAACTGAGTTTCAAAGAGACTCATCTCCCATTCTTCTTCTTCTTCTCTGAGAATGAAATTTTCAGGAGATTTTACTCTCAAACAGGAAAGCAATGTTTTCTAATGTTCAATCTTTGTGCGCTGTATCAAACATGAGTTTGTCAATCCCTAGCACCCAACTTGAAGGTAAGTCAGCGTAGTGCTTTTTAAGATAGGCTTTTCCTTTCTTTTTGTCTCTGACTAAAAACACGCCTGTTTCTGTTTGACTTGCTATTGTTGAAGATGGCTTTTGTCTCTGATTGAACAATACACGCTGAATGATTTCTATTGATCTAATCCTTTTCTTCTTAATGCTTTCTGCAGAAATTTGGCGGAGAATTTTCTTCAGAACTGGCATTGGGGATGTGGATGCTGTGGAGAATATCCTGCTGACATCTACATCAGGGAGCTCATACGCTTTTGACACGTAAATAAGACAACTCAGAACTCTTCGTGGGATAGAAGGGTCTTCCTCAGATGGTAGGAAGAGCCTTTATACACGAGAGTTGGATGGTGGAGTCAACTCTACCTCGAGAAATCGGGTAGTAGAGTTCCTTTTAAGGCAGAACTAGGAATTGTATCCCAATAAGGAATACATTCCTATCTTCCTTGAGGGGCTACCCCCCATCCACCAATTGTATTGGCAGCACCACGACTTCGGACTGCCATACTCTGTGGTTCTCCTCTCGTCTGAGAGAGAAGACCAGAGTTTGATTCCTGATGATCTGGTCGTGACTGAGGCCCAGACAATCAGGAATTGCCACAAACAACGAACCTGACGGAGAAGGTCCGACGGAGAAGATCCAAAGAAGAAGATAGATCTCTATTAGGTTATTGTTGTGGTGCAGAATGAAAATCCAAAGATTTGTAATAGATTTGCATTATGATTTGTAAGAAAGTCTAAGAAAATGTAATAGACTTTTTTGGGGTAAAATGAGAATGATAATTCTTCTATGCTTAATAACTTGTATTTGTGGATGAATTGTGGACATGATAGATAATGAAATCTTCTTTTCTGGTTTAGAGTACTCGATACTATCAGAGGTAATGTGGACGTGATAATATGTAGGAACTCAAAAGAAAATAGATTGTTTTCTATTCAGAGGTCAAAGATGGAAAATGATAAATGAGTAAGTAGATTCATCATTTATTCAGAGGTTATGAAAACATGATAAATAACGAATCCCCACTTTTGAAATGAATTGATAGAAGATAGTGGATGGATGAATTATCAAGTGATAACGAACAAGTGAATCGTCGGATGAATGTAATAAGTGAACGGACGAACCATCAAGTATTAATGAACGAGCGAACCGTCAGATGAATGTGTCGCTTCGTTATTTGAGAAATTACTGCCTATAAATATAGCAGAA
Organism: Iris pallida; assembly: GCA_029216955.1. Classification (NCBI taxonomy): domain Eukaryota; kingdom Viridiplantae; phylum Streptophyta; class Magnoliopsida; order Asparagales; family Iridaceae; genus Iris; species Iris pallida. The sequence continues at coordinate 59,768 of JANAVB010009399.1, read as the reverse complement.
ATTTGATAGGAACGAACACTTCCACTCTCCAACATAAAAAAATGTCGTCTGGAGAAGCATCCAAGAAGACTGAGATCGCCCCCAAGGTTGAGAAGGACACTGAAGAACGTCCTGCTGACCCAGTTCAGCCTAAAAAGGCAGAAGCGGGTGAAGGTTCGTCTGCCCCCAAGCCACCAAGGGACATTCTGGATTTCTTGCTTGAACCAGGAAGGACCGAAGAAGAAGAAGCCATGAGGATGGCCGTCCTGTAAGTTCCTCGTGGGTTCCAGCAAGGAGGTGCTCGGCTCTTTTGCTGATTATATTTGTGAGAAGGACGGCCGTGGCCCACGTCCAAAAGTCGAGAAAGATAATAATGATCTTCCTTAATATCATGTATTGTCATTCATGATGAACTTGTCTGATGATTACAAGCATTTACATCTATGCATAATACTTTTTAAGGAATTTGCCATTGATAGGCATCAAAACTTTTCGACCATCCAATTCTGAGAGTTGATAAGCTCCATTTGAGAAAACTCTGCTCACGACATATGGACCTTCCCACTTTGCATCAAATTTGCCCTTGCTCATATGAGTCATAGTCATAGGACGTCTGACTGTTAGAACTAGTTCTCCTTTTTGATACGCTCGAACTCTGACTTTCTTGTTAAAAGCTCTGGAAATCCTAGCTTGATAGAATTCAATATTCTGTTGAGCAGATAACCGCTTTTCATCCAAAGCTTCTAGTTCCTGAAGTCGGAAGACGATCATTATTTTCAGTGGTAAGTTCATTAGCGATTGCTATCCTTAAAGAAGGAATTTGAATCTCTAATGGAAGAACAGCTTCGCAACCATACACCAAAGAAAAGGGTGTACATTTGGTAGCGTTACGAACTGTAGTGCGGTAAGCCCACAGACATTCACCAAGTTTCTCACTCCAATTCCGTTTGTTAGTGGAGACAAACTTCTTTAAGAGTTTGATGATGGTCTTGTTGAAAGCTTCTGCTAACCCGTTAGCTGCCGGATTATATGCAGTTGAGGCCACATTATTGATCCGATGATCGTCACAGAATCGAGTAAATTTCTGGCTGATGAACTGTGGTCCATTATCATGAATAATGCGTCGAGGAACACCAAATCTGTAGATGACGTGGTGTTTGATAAAGCTGATGACATTGGATGTCTTAACTTCAGATAAAGGAATAGCTTCAGCCCATTTAGAGAAATAATCGGTTATTGCTAGAATAAACCGATGACCTTTTGATGACGGCGGATTGATCGGACCGACAATGTCCATGCCCCAAGCTTCGAAGGGCCATGATGCTACTGTCGGATGTAGAAATTCAGAGGGTTAATGAATAAAATCCGCATGGATTTGACAAGCTTTACACTTCTTTGCATATTCGATGGCGTCAGATACCATAGTGGGCCAATAATAACCCATACGTCGAATACGGTCTTGAAGTTTTGGTCCTGGCTGATGTGCTCCACAAATTCCATCATGTGCTTCGCGAATGATCTGCTGAGCCTCCTCACCGACAATACATCGAAGGAGTAAACCATCATAAGCTCGACGATATAAAGTTTTTGTAGTATGATTATAATAGAATTTGAGTGATCGTCGTCTGATAGATGCTGCCTCATTCGGATCATCTGGAAGAATATCATACAATACGAAATCTAAGAAAGGAAGTCTCCAATCTTTATCCGTATTTTGATCCTCAGCTGAATTACTGAAGATGAATTCTATACTGGAATCGGATGAGGAGGAAAATGATTTACGGCTAAATCCAAATCCTCTTGTTGTGTTGACATCATGAGATGTTGATTCCTCAGTAGTCAACTGAAAGTCCCAGAGTTAGATTGTTTTCGAGATAGGAATAACTCTCGATTGTAAACAACAATCACCTGTTGACGTCTAATCGGAATAGCTAATACTGCCGCAAGATTAGCAAGAGCATCAGCTTCTGTGTTACATGCTCGCCTAACATGTTCAATGAAGAATTCTTCAAATGAAGAAGCCATAGATATAGCCGATCTATGATAAGGAACCAGATCTTGATGACGAACTTCATAAGTACCCCTTATCTGATTGACAATGAGTTTAGAGTCTCCATATGCTTCCAAATGTTGAATATTCAGATGTTTTGCGAGTTGAAGACCAATAAGCAATGCATTGTACTCAGCTACATTGTTTGAACATGGTTGATCGAGAGAATAAGCTCTTTGAATAGCGAGACCTTCTGGTGACACAAGAACAATTCCAACTCCAGCAACAATATCACCATTAGGACCTATTCTTGAAGCTCCATCAAAGAATAAACGCCAAGTGGAATTTTCTTCATCAATTTGATTTGAATCCAAGACTTCATCTGGGATTTCATCATAGAGTTTTGAATTTTCTGGGATAGAATGAGCAGCCAGAAAATCAGCTAAAGCTTGCCCTTTGACTGATTTATGAGGGATGTAATGCATGTCATACTGAGCCAATAAGATTCCCCAGTTAGCCAACCTAGAATTCAAAACACTGGGTTTCTTCATCATAATCCGTATAGGATTGATCCTGGAGATGACATGAATGGTCTGACCGATGATATAATGTCGTGTCTTTTGGACAGCGAACATCAAGGCTAGACATTCTTTCTCGACCGGTGAATATCGAGGTTCAGCTCCGGTCATAGTCCGACTGAGATAGTAAATGGCTTGTTCATGACCATTTTTATTCTTTTGAGCGAGCAATGCACCCAAGGAATGACTCATTGCTCGAGTATATAGGAGGAAGGGAATTCCTGAGACAGGAGGTACCAATACTGGAGGGCTCATCAGATATTGTTCTATATCATCGAATGCTTTCTGACATTCATCATTCCATACAAAAGAAACACCTTTCTTCATAAGCTTATTGAATGGTCTGCAGCGTCCTGATAAATTAGAGATGAATCGCCTGATATAAGCGATCCTTCCTTGAAATCCTCGTAGCTCTTTTAAGGTGCGTGGAGGACGCATCTCTTGAATGGCTTTGATCTTCTCGGGATCCACGTGTATACCTTTAGCGGTAATGACGAAGCCGAGAAATTTGCCACTAGAGACTGCCTAAGAAGGACTTAGTAGGGTTCATCTTTAATTGATGCTTACGCATTAGATCAAAAATAGTCTTCAAATCTTGGATGTGGTCTTCCTTTTGTCGACTTTTGACTGCAATATCATCAACGTAACATTCGACTGTTTTCCGCAAATGTTCACGGAATATAGTGCTCATAGCTCGTTGATAAGTTGCTCCTGTATTCTTGAGACCGAACGGCATAACTGTATAACAGTATATACCGATTGGCGTTCTGAAAGAAGTGTGCTTCTCATCATCTGGAAATATTTTAATCTGATTGTACCCAGAATACCCGTCCATGAATGACATCCGTTCAAATCCACAGGTATTATCGATCATGACATCAGTGATCGGTAGAGGGAATTCATCTTTAGGACATGCCGCATTGAGATCGCGGAAGTCTATGCATACTCTGATCTTGCCAGTCTTTTTAAGAACAGGGACTATATTTGCTACCCAATCGGGATGTTGTTCTTCTCTAATAAACCCAGAGGCCAGGAGTTTATTGACTTCAGCTTCAATTGCATCCATAATGTCTGGACGAAATCGCCGCTGTTGTTGTTTGACCGGTTTAGCATTTTGCATGATATTGAGCTTGTGAGTTGCAATTTGCGGATCAAGTCCCAGCATATCTTCATAACTCCAAGCGAAGACGTCGATATAGCTCACGAACAAGTATAATCATGTCTTGTCTATCTGTTTCTGAAAGACTTTCACTGATGAATATTGGTTTAGGGGATCCCTCTTCACCAATATCTATTTGAACAAGTTTATCTTCCGTCGGAGGTTCTCTTTGCTCAAATCGAAATTCCCATTGATTATCCAATCTTTGGGCCCATTGTTCTGATTCAGGTGAGATTTCAAATTCGTCTTCATCTTCATCATCTTCTTCAGAACCGTCAATGGAGACCATATTGGAAGACAGAATATTGCAGTAGAAATCACCGATACTCGTATCGGAATCCCAAGAGGTAGTACTAGAAGAATCAGATCTCTTATCTTCATCAGATTCGGGATCTTCATGGACAATGTTGATAAAAGGAGTAGGAGCAATATAACCCAGTCCAGATTTTCGTCCTTCCATATTTCGGAGGTAGGAATTCGAACAGGCATTTTTCTACCTCTTCCATTACTAAGGCCATTCCTGAAGTCATAGCCCATGTTTTTAATGATGTCTTTAGATTGCTGACTATAACGACGTAGTTGTAATCTTCCAGTATCATCGTTCTTGTCATCATCTTCTAAACCAGAAGGATTCTGGGGCCCTTTGTAAAAGAATATTGGAAGTTCTCCCAGGTTTTCTACTAGGAACCAGAAAGTAAGAAGATTGTACTGATTCTAAGGATACATCTATATGAAAAGTCTGTACAACTCCTATGGTTATTAGTGCTCAAGTCATTTAACGAATGTAAATAACTATGAACATAATTACACACATCAACATACTGCAAAGATGGAGATTTTTCATTGACTTTAAAAGCAGCAATATTTACATTGGAAGAAGGTTGAGCCTTAGAAATCTTAGCCAAATCAATGACTAAAGGGGGAGAAGAAGAACGAGAAGAAGTTTTGTTTCGATTAAGATCGATAACAAATGGCTCAGAAGAGGTGAGCTCCCTTGAAGCTTGAGATGGAAGAGTAGTCCGCCCTCCAACTGGGATTAGCATAGTATCCTGTTTCATATATGAGGATACAGGAGCTGTAGTACGCCCACTGACAGGAATGATCAGTGTATCTTGAGCAGATAACTGCGGTGATGGAGAGATACTGTCCGCTTACTGGAATAATGAAGGGGCCTTCTCCGGAGGATTTAGGAGACAATTGCTGAGAAGTTCGACCTTTAACAGGGATTGTTAAGGTCTCACTTTGTGAATCCTCCTGTTCCATGGCTTGTATCAGCTTTGTGTACTCTTCTTTATACATCCGGGCATCATTGAAATAAGCTTCAACTTCGCTGAAAAGGATTTATATCAGCAACCTCTTTTTGTACATTTCCATTGCTATCAATGTATTTGAAACATTGATGAAGAGTAGAGGGCACCACATTATTTTCATGAAGGAAGGGCCTCCCCAGAAGAAGATTATAGGATCCCACGATCTCGATCACATAGAAAGTGACTTTGGATCTGAAATCACCTATCTGAAGCTTCAGATGAATCTTTTCCAAAGGCTCGCTTCGGCTTTGATTAAATCCCAAGATAGTAGTAACCGTCTTGGAGAGTTTGTGAAGAGGGATTTTAAGTTCATCCAACAGACTTTTCGGCATTATGCTTATAGCAGACCCTGGATCAATAAGAATACGATCTATCTTCATCGTATCAATATAACCTAGTGTAGTAGAGAGGCCGATCATGTAGATTACTCTCCAGAAGCATGTCGTCTTGTGTAAAGGTGATATTTAGGATAATCTCCAATACACTGTTGCAATGTAAGCAAGTAGCAGGTTCTGTGTCTGGCTTCTTTAATTGTGCAAGACAAGATTCAGCCTGTAAGAGTGCTTCACTTAACGTCTCTCGAGTCTCTTTGGAAAGACGTAGAAGTTCAAAGAGGGACATTCTAGCTGGAGTATTAGCAAGTTGAGCTAAAATGTCAAAGCTGTAAGGCTTCTGAAGCCCAAGAGGAGGAGACTTCTTGATCGGTTTATCAAACCGAGCTTGTTGCTTTGCCTTTCTCAATAGCTGTAGGGCTTGGAAGGAGTAGGTACCCCCGGTGTGATCGAAGGAACAGGTGTAGTGGATGACTCCTCTTCAAGAGGAACATTAGCAGCATCTTTATCAGCAGGAGAGACATCAGGGGTATCCTCAGGATTCTTGGAATAATCCTTCAGATAAGGTTTCCCTGTTCGAGTAGCACCAGCAAGTGCTTCTTCCTTGTCCTTTGGCTCTATGTCAGAGGTAGATCCGAGAGAGGTCATATGACATGACTTAATCTTTCCAACCTTTTTAGACTTTCGAGAAGTAGTCTTTTGAGGAAGAGAAGATTTAAAATCTGCCACTAGATCAGGATGAATCCACATTATTTCTTCAGTTTCAATGGTGATTGGCACTAATCCTTCAGATTGTGGAGGAAGAATATTCACTATTTCAAGAGTTGCCTTGGGAATAGGAACAATCCCATCTTCAAGAAGTTGCGGAGGAAAATCTCCAAATTGCATAGAGACGACATTAGAAGTGACAGTCTTCTCTTTTGGAGTAAGAGAGATAGCTACAGATCTGATCATTTCCTGGATCTTTCCTTTCAGTACATAACATGTACGAAGTGTGTGACCCAACATTCTGTGGTATGGACAGTATTTGGGATGATCTGTCTTACCAGCTTCATCAGGTTTCTTGATTTCAGGTAACTGTATTTTATTACCTTTCAGCAGACATTCAAAGATACCTTGAACATCATCGTCATCAAAAAAATATTCTTCTTTAGGACGAGGTGCTCTTGGTTGTTGATTTGTAGAGGTAGGAGAAGCTTGAACAGTCGATGCATCTTTGCTATGAAGGTTAACTTCAAGAGTTTCCTTCCCTTTGCGGGTATTGGATTTAGCATTATTGTTGGCATTCTGACCTGTTTCTTTAGGGGACTATTTGCACTCCTAAACCTTTGAAGGTTTCAGCACTAGTTTCTGCGGCCTTGGCACTTACTATAAAGGAAGGCCAATCTTGAAATTGAGTAGATCCTGTCCACATGCTAACGATTGGTAGCAGATTTGATTTGCATGTATCAATGGTGACAGCATCAGGAGTTCCAAGAGGCATCTTCAGAGCTTCTCTTCGAAACCGTTCAATGAAATCCTCTGTAGTTTCATTGTTCTTTTGCTTGATTTTAATAAGAGCAGACATAGTCATGTCATTGAGCCCTTCATAGAATCGTTCAAGAAATATTTGTTTGAAACCAGCAAATGAGGTAATGCACCCATCAAGGAGACTTCTATACCAGTCATAAGCTGTTCCCTTGAGGCATCCAACAAACACCCGAGTAAGGAGGGCGTCACTTGGTTGTAACTGATCAATCATCACTTCAAAATGATTGATAAACTGACTTGGAGAAGTGGTCCCATCATAGAATGAGATAGTAGGAGGTTTGTACTTAGGAGGATAAGATACTTGCTTCCATTCTATCGGGTAAGGTTGTTTGATACCTAACCTTTGCAAACCATCTTTCTGTTTAAATGCCTCAAATTGAGTTCTAAGGTTCTTCAATTCTTCAGTAACAACTCCGGAAGATTGTGAGATTGAAACTTGCTGAGTATAATTAGGAGGAGGGACTGCAGCATATGTACTACCCCCAGCTCCAGACTGACTAGGAATATTAGATTGTACCCCCGGAATAGTAGAGGGTTCCAGAGTTGGATCAACAGGAGTATCTAGTACCACTGGTGGTACTGTCTGTTGGACTTGCTGAGTTTGATGCTGAGTTTGCATAAGAGTATGCATAGCATTCAATATGTCTGCCATAGCTCGCAACTGTTGTTCCAAAGAAGAAATCCTCTGTTCATGAGCTTCGGGGCTAGTCGAAGGTTCATGATTGCCATCTACCATGTAAGTGGTAATCATTCGAGGAATGACGATGAAACTGTTTGTTCTGAATCATCGCTATGAGAATCAAAATATTTCCCGGGAGTGTTTACAGGAGTCAATGCTGGAAAGTTGGACTCCCCAAGGAAATCCTCTGTAATATTTGGATTAACACTTGGATGAGAGGAAGAAGAGACCCTGGCTAAAGCTCCAGTCCTGGATCGAGTGCCGAGGTAAACACCATCTTCAGAATCTGATATAGCATCAGACCGCATGCTACCCCCAATATTTCTAGAGGTCATATTGACAGAAGCAAACAAAGGTTCATCTTTATCAGGGATAGATTCATACTGAATCCGATTGAAGACAGATTGTCGTTTATTTTGACATCTGCATTGCATTGTGACTCTCGGCTGGAAGTCACATTCATGATCAACATGGTTCTGAGCCATTGATTGGCATCTGCACTGAATTATGACTCTTGGATAAAATTCACATTCAGCATGATCCATAGAATTGTTCCTTCTCTTCTGTTGAAGGTGCTCTCGTAAATCTTTTTGGTTCTTGGGCCTTGATGGCTCTTGATTGTATAGAGAGTGATTAATATGAGCCACATAGTTTCTAGCATACTCTGCATCTGGATCTCTTATCTTTGTATCCAATTGGTGTGATTTCTTAACATCAGAAGTATTTTCCAAACGGGTTTGATTCAGTTTGGCTCTTAGATCAATTGGAGGTAATATATTGGTTTTAGAAACTTGGAGTTTTCCTTCCAATGATCTAGATATCTGCAGAGAAGGAAGAATAGAACCACCCTCTTGACTAGGAGTTGGTAATAGATCCTCTTTTCTAGACACATTCTGTGCCAAATTTGAAGAAGTCATAGGAGAAAACACTAAGGAGTGTTTCTTCTTAGACTTATTCAGATTTTGAGACATAAAATGTCCAGAAGGAAGAGTAGTCAAAAGACCATCTCCTTTTCTTTGACTAACAAAATTGTCAGTCAAAGCTGTTCCTGAAGTAAAAACTTCAGGAGCAGAAGAAATAACTAAAGAGTTATTCCTTTTCGAAGGGACATTGTGAGCCATTTGTGGAGAAGTTCTAGCAAGACCACCCCCAGAACTTGGTAAAGAAGAAGAAGTAGCTAAAGAACTACTCTTCTTAGATGAAATACACGCTGAAACAGGTTTGGCTAAGGAGCCAGTACTGTCAGCGTGACTTTTGATTTTGGAAATACACGCAGGAACAGATTTGGCTAAGGAGCCAGTACTGTCTGCGTGACTTTTGAATGTGGGATTACACATTGGAACAGATTTGGCTAAGGAGCCAATACTGTCAGCGTGATTTTTAACTTTGGAAACACACACTGGAACAGACTTGGCTAAGGAGCCAGTACTGTCAGCGTGATTTCTGAATGTGAGATTGCACGCTGGAACAGATTTGGCTAAAGAGCCAGTACTGTCAGCGTGACCTTTGAATGTGGGATTGCACGCTGGAACAGATTTGGCTAAAAAGCCAGTACTGTCAGCGTGACTTTTGGCTACTGTCTTCTTCGAGCACACAAGAGTGTGCGTGCTTGCAGTAAAGTCTTTGCCAGTGTTAGGAGTAGACACTATGGCAGAGACTTTACTGTTGACTGCCAAGAGATTCTTAGGGACATAGACAGAGCGTCCCTTCGACTTGGCAGTGGTGATGGAGGCTGGAGTGGGTTTGCCACCCTTAGCCCGCCGTATTTCTTCGTAGGCGAGTTGATCGAACTTGATCGTCATCACCTTCTTCGTCGAGCCGACTGACGAAGCGTCGCATTGAGTTGTTGCCATCTCAGAAGAGGAGATGGTTTTCTCCAGCAGAGTCGCCAATTTATTTTCCATAAATAAATTCACTTTATTTATTGTGTTTCTGGGAAAATTACAACTGTGGAAATCCGATCTAGAAGACGATCGCTTTATCCCTTTGACTATGCGAAGAAGAAAAGCTCTCAAAATTTTGACAGTAATTTAGATAACTATGTATCTGTACAATGAATGAGAAAAGAACTCTATTTATAGAGTCAAAAATAATAACTGAAAAGATAACTGTCTTCACAGCCTTTGCCTAGTTAAAAATCACGCAGGATTTAACATACGCAAGGCTGTGAGCAATTACTGGACGTGGCCTGTAACTGTTGGACACATGGCAATAGTGCATGAGTCGTGTGCAAGTTACAGGACACGCAGGCGAGAGATCAGTGGCATGGTTGCCACGTACTCCAAGTTGATGAAATTCACACAGATTTGGTGAAGACGAAATCCACGCAAACTCAATGTAGAAAGCTTCAAAATCCACGCAAACTTTGGGGCAGGAAGCTTCAAAATCCACACAGACATTAGGAAGAAAACTTCAGAATCCACGCAAACTTGAGATGAAGAGCTCAAAATACATGCAGACTCAAGGAAGAAGACTTCAGAATCCACGCAAACATGAGATGAAGATCTCACAAATATACGCAGACTTGAGATAGGACTGCCAGCTGTCTTGATTTGGCGTGCCTCGATGACACAAAATCTCTGACGATGATTGCTTTTGTTAGTCGTATTAAATGACAATAAGGCCTTTTGGTACGCCACTTTGACGAAGGCTGAGTCTTGCTGAAGAAGATTTCAAAAATCACGCAATAGGCGGCTGTGATTTCTCGAGTTCTGTGCATACGTAGCATATGAAGAGACATTCTTCGACTGTCGTGCTGTCAGTCATAATTACCTTCTGACAAATGATGAGCTGTCTTCAGCGTGACTTGCAAATATTTGTCTTGATCAACTGAGCGTGACAATTAGGTTTGTTCTGATCAACTCAGCGTGACAATCATTTTTGAGGCCTACAATCTCTAGTACTGCCAAGTCTACTAGCATGCAATTCTATTGACAGTTACTCCTATCCGTCGTACGCCTCATACGTATCGGTGGCCAGCCGACTACGCGAGCACTGTGTCCTACATGTGACTCATAATATGTGGTAAAATAAGTGTCAAGGCCGTATGAGATATGCCAATACCTCATCAACAATGGGTGGTCACTAGACTAAGTTAATGCAAGAGAAATAAACAAAAGTAAGAAAATGACCGATAGAGTCACTTGCACCCAAGTGTGACTTGGACGCACAGTTTTATAATAACAAAAATATGAAATGCTAAAAAATAACAACTAAAAGTAAGAATATATAAATCACAGAGTAAGGTGGCAAGGTATCTTGCCTGATTCCGCGATGTGAATATGAAACGTCGCTCCCGCGTCCACGCCTTCGGAACCCGACGCTCCTAGATAATTAATTAACTAGATTAAGTCACTACTCACGAAACTTACAATATGACTTAATTAGTCAAAGTAATATGTTAAAATTATATTCAATCTCTCGTGGAACCATTTAGATCCATACAATCACACAGAGGTTCCACGAGACATCAAAACACAGTTTAAGGGTTTCTAACTCTTATTAGTCGGTTATGCCCCTACTTCAATAACATACATAAAAATCATATAAATGTCATAAAAATAATATTTAAACTAATTTTCTATATATTTATCTCTGAAATTCTAGAATTAATATTTCTAAAGACATTTATGACTAGTTGATTACTAAGTCAGCTAGTCTACCCGAAACTCGTCCGGAACATAGTTAATGACTCAAAATTGCTAAAATAACCAAAAATATATTTTAAACAGTAATAAAATACCTTATTTCACAGAATTATAACAGAGGTACAAGGGTTGAGTTATACTACAAGTTTGGAACATTCTAGGTCAGCCGGTTACCTGAAATTAGCTAGTTTTGACCTAAAATTTTCTCGACCATATTTGAGTTGCTAAAATCATTAAAAAATATTTAAAAATCCTAATTTATGTATATGAATACACATAAAATTTATTTTTGAGAATAGGCACCAATAACTCATAGTTCCTTTATAATGGGGTTAATTTTAATCCTATCGAAGCATGAATATTATGCCTATATTTCGTGAAACCTTTATGGATGATTATACTTAAAAAAGCCATCAAAATATAATTTCTACAGATTTAATAACATATTTTCTACAGAATTGCAGTGAGGGTTTGAGATGGAAAGATTATGATTTCTTACCAAAGGTCCTTGCTAGAGAGGTTGTGACGACTTCTTCTTGCCAAAGCTCCAACCTTTCTCGCTATCCTTGCTTGATAATTCTCTTTTGGTGAGTATGGAAGGGTTGGAAATGTCTATAGATGGTTGGATGGAGAAGATGGAGTTTTTAGGGTTTGTTTTGAGGGATTGGGTGGATGTATGGTGGTGGAGATGAGTTTTTATGAAGGATGGAGAGATGTACAATGGAGGAGATGATGTATGGAGGCTATAGGGGAAAAGGTGCTGCCGAAAATATGAGAGGGAGATGGGTGGTCGGCTATGGAGATGGAAAGGAAGGAAGAATTAAGTTAGGGTTAGGGTTTGGGCTAAGTTGATGTATATATATGGGCTTTATTGGGTTGCATGCATGAAAATGAGTGGGAAACCTAATCCTATGAGGTGTTCGACCATGGAGGGGGGGATTTGCTTGGCCAAATAATCTATGGTGGGGGTCTACTTGGCATGATTTGGTTGTTTGGTGAGTTGGCTAATTGATTGGATTGAGGATTTAAAAAGGTCTTTCCTAATATAGAACTAATTAATTCTATCTATGAAATACAATATAAATATGAATTAAATATAAATATATGTAATTATTAATGTTTATTAATGCCCAACTTGCCTAGATAGGGTTGGGTTTGGCTTGGAAGAGGTTTGGGAATGTTTGGTACAACCAGATCTCCTACAAAGTCATAAAGGCTTTCTTAACTAATTAATTAAATTAAATATAACTTGTGCGATAAATTGAATGGTTAACATGCAAGAGATTACCGTATGACCATGGCATTCGTAACATGGCTAGCATGCTAGTTAAAGCACCCAACTACGCTAGGCATGCCATACTTTCTAGTCGTCTTGCACATTCAAACTCAACTATGGCTATAGTCCTTTTATATAATATAAATAAGATAAAAATAAATTAGAATTAAATAAAATCCAAAAAAAAATAAATTTAAATGTTCCTTTAAGTTTTGAGGGGTTTTACATCCTATCTAACTTAATAAAATTTCCTTCGCGAAATTAAACTAAGGTAGGGGGTCGAATGCAGTGCAATGCAATGCAAGGAACTATAAAGAAATAACATATTAAGACATACCTTGGTTGTCAAATAATTGCGGGTAGCGATTTCGGATGTCGTCCTCGTGCTCCCAAGTAGACTCTCCAGGCGAGTGATACTTTCATGGGACAGCGAACGAATGGTATAGATTGATTCCGCAATACCTTTACTCGGCGATCAAGGATGCCTACTGGTTGCTCTTGATACGACAAACTCGGCCCAACTGTGATTTCGGAGTGATCGAGCATGTGACTGCTGTCTGCCACATATTGCCTCACCTGCGACACATGGAATACGTCATATACTCCCTCTAATAATGGTGGCAATGCCAATCTGTAGGCCACCTCTCTAACCCGTTCCAAGACATCGAAAGGGCCAATGTATCTTGGACTCAACTTTCCATGTCCTCCGAATCGAATCGTGCCTCTAGTGGGGGATATCTTCAAGAATACATTGTCGCCTTCCTTAAACTCCAAGGGTCGACGACGATTATATGCCCACTGCTTCTGTCGATCCTGTGCTGCTCGCATGTGGTCCTGTATCTTCTTAACCTTCTCCATAGTGCTCAAAACCAACTCGGGACCCAATATTTGTCGCTCTCCAATATCGCTCTAGCAGACATGAGATCGATACTTCCTACTATACAATGCTTCAAACGGAGCCATCTGAATGCTCGCTTGATAGCTATTGTTGTAAGAAAACTCCACAAGGTGAAGGTGGTCTTCCCATGATCCGCCAAAGTCAAGCATACACGCTCTCAGCATATCCTCTAGCGTCTGAATCGTACGCTCTGACTGGCCATCTGTCTACGGATGGTACGACTTACTGAACTTCAATCGCGTACCCAAACTTTCTTGCATACTCCTCCAAAAGTACGAAGTGAATATCGAGTCATGATATGACACGATACTAACTGGTACACCGTGCAGCTTCACTATTTGCTTTATGTACATATTCGTCAAGACTTCTGTGGACTGTACCACTCTAAAAGGTAAGAAGTGGGCTGATTTGGTAAGTTTATCAACAATCACCCATACCGTATCTCGTCCACTAGGACTCCGAAAAAATCCTGTGACGAAGTCCATCGTAATATGCTCCCACTTCCACTCGAGAATGGGTAGCGGCTACAATAATTCGGTCGTCCTCTGGTGCTCGGCCTTCACTTGTTGGCATACCAAACACTTGGCCACAAAATGAGCTATCTCTCGCTTCATTCCGTGCCACCAATAATACTATCGTAAGTCCCGGTACATCTTAGTTCCTCCGGGATGAATAGAGTAGGTCGAACCGTGTGCTTCTACCATTAACTCCTGTCGTAGCTCTCCATTAGGAACATAAATATGGTCACCACATCACAATGTCCCATCAGATGGAAGAACAGTCTACGAAGGGCATCCTATTTAAAGAGGTGGAGTACATTAAGTTCAAGGTTCTATGCAACTTACAAAAATTGGTTAATCGGGGAAGGAAAGTAATGGGACTTCTGAGTGGCAACCTCCTAGTGGTATACGAGGATATGAGGTACTTCTGGTTGTAGTCATGGACTTTATGGGAAGCCCTAGTATTACTCATTTAACATTTGCTCACATATTATCCGTGTTTCATCCAGGCAATAGAGGAGGTCTTAGTCAAGTACAACCGGAAACAGGTTAGTACAACGGGATTCCATTCATTGTATAACATGGGATACCAAGAGATATGGTTACGAAATTTATGGAAGGAAAATTAGGGAGCCAAGAGGTAGGGCCTACATAATAGGGGTAAGGGTCTATTACATCAAGTTTGGTTTATAGTCCAAATATGGCGATAGGCATGGATGGATTTACCCGGGTCTTAATGGATTCCCAAATGGGTCATCAATCTTTTATTGAATGAATCTTGGTTTGAATCTATATTGGCTGGACAAGATCCATAAAAACCCATCTAGACCATTCCTATTAAGTATATGAAAATCTTAGATTAGGTTCCAACACAAGTGGTTGGGCTAATTTTCGGTTGGATTGGTTAACTAGGTTTCTTAAGCCCAAAACTATGCCTTTTGTGACTTTTGTGTATAAGTAGCACATAAGGACTCAATTGAGTGGCACACTAGTGACATGTGCGTAGTGGGCTTCGAGTAGGTAACCACCATATATTGGGTCATAAGAATTTAGTCGAGGTTCGGTTTCTAATTGAAGTCAGAGTGTACATCGGTATTACGGTAAGGATGATAGTTAGCCCTTATTACCTGAAGGTCGTATCATGAAAATAGAGTACAAGGGAACGTATTTGAGTGGGACATGATATGTCTACTTGAAGGTGAACTCGTCTAGGTCTTGTATATAAATTTTGTTGGAAGGTAAGAGCTAGTATTACACTCCGAATATCAAAGTCATGGTAAGGGACATCAAAAGATCTAAAAAGAAAGTGGGAGTTCACGAGTCACTAATTTATCATCCTAGCGAGAACCAATTTACCTCAATCAATCAGTGATCCCATAATTCCTAAAAGTAAGAATGGCTTACCACCTATTCACTCTAGAGACTAGGATATGGTTTTAGGAATAATAAGGTTAGGAAAATTTGAGTCGCGACCTCGTACCTTGACCTTTGGTAATAATAGTCACGATATGATCGATAACATGACATGGTAGTTATGAATCAGTTTCGAGGACCATACCCCGATTTCTAATAAATAGATATAATTTTGTACAATGATACATGAGTCGAATAATATAATGACCCACTCCTCTATAGTATACAAGAGTCTATCGGTGGGATAACAAACTCTAAGGCACGTCATATGAAAGATCTCCAACGACTAAGTCATAAATTTTCTATTTGTGTCAAGCCTGCCAAACCATGGTCATAAGGGTTCTAATGGCATCGAATGTAGTGCTCATACGTTGCTTGTTGATAACTAGTAAGTCAATATGATAAAGTGTTAAGCTACAGATATTGGCTAAGCTGGAGAATGTGTTGTTCGAATGCTAAGTCACTTCTTTAATAACAAAATTGTATGCCTAGAGTAACACCGATTGGATCCTAATCTCGAAACGGGTATCTATCATAGTCATGGTAAATGCTTGTCTTTGTTTGTGTCTGTTTCCCCTCATGTCTAACTGTAGGCTTGGTCGGGTAAGGGTTGGGTTAAGGCATAAGTGTTGCTAGTTAAAGCAAGAATTAAGAAAAATATTTAGAGACCCATAATAATTTGTTCCCTGAGAATAGATAGTCTCCTATGTTGGTATTTTGACCAAAGGTATGATTCTAATCATTATCATATTCAAATGACTAGAAGGCCACAATAGTAGTTTCTGGGTCGAGGAAGAACGAGTAATCTCAAGGCAAGGTTGTAGTCACATGGCTGGCCGATGGTAGCTACACTTGTGTATACAACTATCATGGCCATGGGGATACTTTGTATCCATCTATCAAATACAAGCGTTTGTCTTTCCAATCAGTGAAGACAAAGGCAATAAAGAGTTCAAGAAAGATGTCATTGAATATAATTATGCGATTCAAAGGCGAATGTATAATTCAAGAGAAATTGTCAATGCAGTCGCGGATGAGATCCTAGATACCTCTATATCTCAATCCACGTAGGGTAATTATATGATGAGCGAACCAAGTGCACCAAGGTTGATCAGACCATAATACACTGATTCTAATTAGACAGTATGTTAGTGGGCGTCCCCAGTATACATATGTCCTAAACAAGCTCGATAAAAATATAAGCTTGCAAAACTAGGCTATAAATAGCAACATTATTTATGATATTGTGAAGTATAATTGTGGGAGATAATGATAAAAGTAGTAATAAATAGTTCAAGTTTTCACAAGAATCTAAGTCTTGTCCGGTGTTCCTGCTTATACAGTCGTCCTACTGTCTCTTGTATCAGGCTTTGGTTGACTAATGGAGTATGGGCTACTAAAACTCTATCTTCTAGGTAACCATATCTTCCTACACTAGCATCTATTCATTATCACCCTATTACACTTTAATACTAGGCTACAAGGATACGGGTGGTAGGTTGTAGTCATACCACCCAACTTATAAAATAAACTAGTAGAGTAACTGAGAAATATAACACGTATAACTAGTACAAGTCATATTCCTAACCTCTCTATTAGGCACAAAGGAAAAGGATAAGATTTATAGTGGGAAGGAATCAAGCAGAAGGATATCAAGGTAGTCGGATGAGAGTTTGAAATTGGAATCAATAGAGAAGGTCAAGTATGTGGATGAGATTCTAGACTCTAATCCTATTTGCAGGCTCACATCGGTACAGTAACGTAACCGAAGTGATATTCGAGACCTGCATGGGCCACCACAGAAACATGTAATGTTCCAGTCCCAAAATACTTAGGACTAAGTGTCACGACCCGCACCCAGTGTAGGGTACGAGAAGTGGGTACGTCCAGCCTATGCCGCAGTGTCGGCGGTAGAACGCTGTTCTAGGTCACAATTAAAACTAAATACAATATGATATACTCTCTGTACGGAGGACA
>JANAVB010009399.1:0-37500 GCA_029216955.1 Iris pallida | reverse complement strand
ATATATATATATATATATATATATATATATATATATATATATGGGAGCGGATCAAAAGCCCCCCTTAGAAAACTCCCTAAAAAATCCCTCACTCTCAGCCGTCCATTTAATGTTAATATTAATGTTAATGTTAATATTAATGTTAATATTAATGTTAATATTAATGTTAATGTTAATATTAATTTTAATGTTAAGTTTAATGTTAATTTTAGTATTTAACATTAATATTAACATTAATATTAACGTTAACATTAATATTAATATTAAATGGACGGCTGAGAGTGAGGGAGTTTTTAGGGGGTTTTCTAAGGGGGGCTTTTGATCCGCTTCCTATATATATAGAGAAGGAGAGGTAAAAGAGTAAGTGAGTGTGTGTGTGTGTGTGTGTGTGTGTGTGTGTGGCATGTGTGTGAAAGGATATGTGTTAATATTCTCAGATTTAGTGATAGGTAGGTGTATGTGACATAGGATACATGGTGTCAAAGGATGTATGAATGCATGTGTGTAAAAGGTTATATGTTAACTCAATTTATAGAAATGCATACATACATACTTACATTGCAGACATGCATACATACATATCATGCATACATACATACATACATACATTGCATACATTCCTACATACATATCATATATGCATACTTGCATTCATTTATGCACCTGTACATACATACATACATACATACATACATATTTGAATACATTATGTACTTGCATACATTATATTCATATATGCATACTCTACATTATATTGCATTCATTCCTGCATACATGCATACATATAATATATGCATACAAACTCATATATTTAACTCAAAATATATGTGAATGCATACATTACATTGCCTTAACACACACACACACACACACACACACACACACACACACACACACATATATATATATATATCATTCATTCATATCCCATATACATGCATACTTCAGTTCAGGCATTATATCCATTAACATATCATTAAGTTGCATACATATACTTATTTTCATTACATACATGTCATTCATACATACTACATATTTACATGCATCTATATATTATATACATTGTATACAACATGTAAAATTAAAAGAGGGAAAAGGGGGAAAACTGAAATGGAAAGGAAAAGAAAGGAAAAATATAAGAAAAAGGGAAAACATTGGACATATACATGCTTGCATCATATATTCTATATTACCATACATGCTATCATTATATATTGTATTACATTATGTATACATTATGCATTCATATCTATCATTACATGTATACCTTGCATTCATATCTAGCATTCATTATATACTTTTATGCATACATTGTATATCATTATTTCATTCATGCATTGCTTACATACATTGCATTGATTGAATTCCTACATGTTGCATTCAACCATATATATATATACATTAATTTAAAGAGGATACATATCATATATATATTATTTCATTCATCTAACATATCATGCATTACATACTCTACATTCATTTAATATCCATACTACATAGGCTCATAGGTTAAACAAAATGCCTGTGTCATATAGTCACTCTTCTACTTAAAATCAATACTGTATCAATTGGGCCTTCACTAAATTCTAGGATTAAAGTATGTCGTATCCCTTCATGTTAGCTTTCCGAAACTTCAAACGGATCGCATTTTCGTGTCCGGAAACTCCCAGAATCGCGAAACACCGAAACACATTTGTCTTTCGGACAGTTGACACTCAAATAGTTTTACAGAAAGTTCTAGAATAATTTTGGCTTATTAAAATATATATTTGGAAAGCTAACTTAGATACGGTTCTTTAAAAAAGGAAGATTAATCGAATTTCTAAGCTAAAAGTTATGACATTTCTAAGTTGCTTTGGTTAATAAAAATGTGGATGAATATTATGACGAATTTGAGTTGTTTTGGACAAAAGAAACACATGTAGGCCAAGATACTTGGATACCAACATAGGTATCCAAATGAAACTTATTCTAACCATCCTAACTAAGATCAATCCACTCTCTAACCATTCTAAAACTGAATTTAAATATATATTTAAACTATTATCATACATACATATACATGGGGTGTCCTAATTTGGGATCTATCAAGTAGGACACAAGACACATATCTAAAATCCTCAAGAGAGCTCGAAATAGCCTCAAATTTGAATCTAAATGGGGTACATACATGGGGGTGGATCCCATGAATTCAAAACTAACTAATATGCATAGAAAATCAATTTAGAGGGTTGGTTATACCTGTTGGGAGTGGAATCCCAATGATACTCCCAAGGACACGGCTCCGACACGAAGATATTCGAAAAATGACACTCCTCCTTGCACTTTGCTCCAAATCTTTGCTAGCACCCTCCCTTGGTAGTATAAGAAGATTAGATGAAAGTTTTGGTGGAGGGATGTAAGGATTTGGAGATCAAATCAAAGAAGGAAGCTCTCTAATTTGGGAAAGAACACTTTGTGAAGGAAAAGAGGTAAGATGGAATGAAATGAAAGGAAGTGTAACGTTCCAGTCCCAAAATACATAGGACTAGGAACGTAGACATGCCAGTTGTATACATACGAAGTACACTCTAATATATGGAAACCTCGTATGAATACATAAGTTGTAAAATGCAGTAGAACCATAACTAATCTCATCCACACAAAATAAATGATAAACGATGTCATATAATGATAATGAATTGTCTTGATACAATATGTTGGGCGGAGACAAATCTACTACCAACAAGTAAAAGAAAATACATAGAAAATGAAATGATTTTGGCGAGCGAAGCGAAGACGATCTAAGTGCAATCATCCTCGAAGCAATAGCGATGATCACAGCTAGAACTAGAACACCTGCAAAAGATAAGAGCACACACCTGGCGAGATAACCAGGTCCTCAGAGGGACGTAACAAGACACATAATATCATGCCATATAAACTGAATAAATATTGCTCAAATAAATAAGTTAATTGAATTATAACATGGTCCAATACACACATATTGAACTAGCGTACCATCTCTCCAACCAAACAAGGACAGGAGATGGTAAACTAATTCACGATGACGTATCTTTCTATGCTATAAACCCAATATGGTATCCGGACCCCGACAAGGTTCAATACCTTCTCATCGAAGTAGTAAACCACACCTGCAACCAAACAAGGACAAGGTGTGGCAAACTAATCCGCAATAAGTTATTGTTCCAAGCCACGGTCAGATACAAGTACCCAAACCAAGAGTACTCATACCTAATGGATAAGGGCGCCTAACCAAATCTAAGTGAATGCAGTTTTAAGAACAGTTCATGGTCGTATGACTATCGGGTCAAGTCAAGAAAATATCAATACAGTACCTCAGTAGCGAGTCACAACACCATATACTATTCCTCAGTATCGAGCGAGTCTATAGCATATAGTCTACCTATCGTTCCTCAGTAGCGAGCGAGTCTACGATAGATATGGTGGTAGTCAACTTCCAGTCATGTTCTCCCCACCCAATGCCAACTCATAACTGCTAAGTCTTCTAGCATGCAATTCTATTAGCAGTTATTGTCTAACGCACGACTTATACGTACTGGTGGCCAGCCAATCACGCATGTCCGAGTCCTATATGTGACTCACAATAATGTGGTATAAATGTGTCAAGGCCTATGAATGCAACACACAAGGTGGTCCCTTAAATCTAGGTTTAATGTGTAAGAAAAATAATACATAGCAGGAAATATAACTGAACAGTAAGTTCTAACAGGTTATGCCATGTATCACAGTTTATTTTGCATAAAGAAAATAATGAATAATACATGAAATATGAGCTAAATAAATAAACAACAAATGGCAAGGTATCTTGCCTGGTAGGACGCCTGGTGTGCCACGATGATCAAGGTAGCACGAACTACGACTTCGGTGTAACAACTATGCAAGGTGACCTCGGATAATGGCACGGACGGTTCCATCGGGTCCAGGACGGTCGAATTAGTTAGGGTGGACATAAGATAGTAGGAATTTGGTGACAGAATAGGAATAAGAAGATTTAGTCACGGACTGGAGGAAATTAAAGGAAATAATATATATACAAATTTAGAAAACTATTTATAATAATCGAAAACTAGTTTGAGTCTAAATAATTATTAAAAAATACTTAAAGTCAAAAAAAATTATTTTTGGTAAAGCCCTATGTTGTAAAAATTTGTTTTTGGGATAGAAACTTGGTTAGTTAAAATATTTGAGTAATACCAAAAATATTTCATACTTTCAAAACTACCTTTTAGGGGTAATATATATATATATATATATATATATATATATATATATATATATATATATATATATATATATATTTTATATATATATATATATATATATATATATATATATATATATATATATATATATAGATATAATTTAATTAATAATAATCTAGTAGAAATTGTTTTTAGGGTTTAAACTAAAATTTGAAAATATCTATAGCTAAGCTCAAAACAATATTTTGTTTCCATAAACATTTAAGGAATTATACATATATATAATTAGTAGTAACAATTATCAAAACCCATAATCATATGTAATACTGTAGGTATCTAAACATATTTGTATATATATATATATATATATATATATATATATATATATATTTATATATATATACATATATATATTATATATATATATATGTAGGCTTATAAAATGATGATAGCATTAATAAATAATAATGATAGTAATAATTAAAAATAGTCAACTGTGCTATACTCAGGTTGCTTGGCCTTTCTCTCTCGAGAGAAGCCACACAGCAATTAATAGGATCGAAGGAAACTACAACTAATATCATAAAATAAAACCTAAAAATAAAAATAAGAAAATATCCATCATCTTCCCCAAACAAAAGTGAACTGTAAAGAAGAGCAGGTGAGAGAGAAAACAAAGTGAACGGGAGAGTGAAGGGAGCAGAGAGGGGAGCGGAGTGGGTTTTCGAGAGGAAGAGAGTGAGCGCGAGAGAGAGAGGGAGACGGAGAAGAAGAGCAGTGGAGGAAGCGGACGCACGCAGCGGGTGCGGCGATCGGGAGGCGGCGCCGGCGGAGAGAAGGGGAGAAGGTCGGAGATAGGGTTTTGCGGACGACGGCCGGAGCAAAAGGGGGTCCGGTGGCGACAACGGTCAGGGTACGGAGATTTCTGGGCTAGGGCGGCGCGGATGGCGGTCCGGTTGGTCGGGGAGTCAACGGCGGTCGCGCGCGGTGCAGGAGTCGACGGCGTTCGCGACACCAGTGGGAGGCCCCGATGGCGACTGCTTCTTCGGAGCGGCGGCCGAGCGCGACTCCGGTGGATGTAAGCCATGGTGGTGGCGGGGGTTTGTTTTTCCTTTAATTGCTGTTGGTGTTTGATGGTGGCGGGGTGGTGGTTTATTTTGATGTCGGTGGTTGTGGTCGGGATGTCAACGGATGGGCTGTGATGGGGTTGGTGGTGGTGACGTGAGTTTTTGGGGCCGACCGGTGGTTGTGCGGCCAGGGCGGTGGCCGCGGTGTTGCTGTGATGGTGCGGCGGTGGTGACGGGGTTCAGCTTGACCAGAGGTCGGAGGGATTGGGAAGCTGGGGCCTAGCGACGGTGAGGCTGGGAGAGGATGGCGGCGAACTTCGGTGGTATTTAAATTCTTGGGTGATGACTGGGTGGCGATGGTGACAGGGGTGCGATGATGGCTGGGACGACGGTGCACGGTATAGGGAGATCGGCCGGAGTGGCTGATGGCAGTGACGGTGGTCATGGAGTCGACGGGAAATGGTGGAGGTGGTGGTCACGGAGTCGACGGGGTGGCTGTGGCGAAGACGGGGTCTGGTCGTGGTGCGGCGTGGTGACGGTGGCCGGGATGACGGAGGTCGTGGTGGTGCGTCGGTCAAGTTGTTGGCGATGGATGGCCATAGGGGAGTTGAGTCGAGGTGAGGGTTACGTTGTATCGGGTGTGTCCGACACGATGGGGACAAAGGTCTGGATCTGTCGGACCCGGTGGAGAACAATGTATTTGTACCATATCGAATATAGTGGATGGGAAAGGAGGACACCGATACGATATACGATTTGGGTTATGAAAATTTGTGGAAGATTAATTGTGGAGAATTCAATAGAAATAGAGGGCAAGTACCTCTCCTTTTATAGGAAGTGAAATCCCATTAGGATAAGGATTAGGAATTATTTAATCCCAATTAGATAATTTGCTACTAATAAATTTAAAACCAATCAAATCCAATTCCAAATCCAAATCCAATTTAAATCTAATTAGATTCCATCTTTTAATTTAAAATCAAATAAGATAAATCAAATTTCAATTACAGATATTAATTTAACTATTTAAATAAATCCATAAAATCAAATCAAGATTTAAATTGTCACAATAATTTCAAAAAATATTTTTCCAAAAATATTAATAATAATAATTTTGAAACTTACATTATTATTTAAAAATAACTATTAAATAATTATGAAATATATATGTATCACAAATAATATTTACATACATATACTTTTTTAGTATACCATTTTATAAGAAAATTATTTATTATTATAACTGTATAAATGAAAGGCCTTTTTAAATAAAATAATTAAAATAATAACTTGGAAACTTTGGTACGATAGCTAAAATAATTATTATATATATATTATTTTGAAACTATAAAAATAGAAAAAATATTTTTCTAAAAATATGTATGCTCGCACATATTCGCACTCGTCGAGCAATTACGAAAAACGAATTTCGTGCACGACGTACAATGCAACTACGCGACGTATAAATACAAAATAAAAATCAGTACCAAATTTATAATATTAAAAAAATAGTAGAAATTTAGGAGTTTTACAGGAAGGGAGGCTAACTAGCTATAGTGGCTGCCATTAAACCCTATTTGGGCCTTGGGGGAAAGCCCAATAAGGCCTCAACTAGTTCTCTTGGTTAATTTTAAGTTAGGTTCAAGTTTGGGATCAAAAGGGTTAAATTTAAGCCTCTAACTTAACCAATCTGACAAGTGGGATTAGTCTAAACTCACTAATCTTAATTAGTGGGGTTTGTGGGCCATAACTAACTAATCTTGGGATCCCGTCTACAGTCTAAGCTACCCGGGTCACTAACACAAGTCGAAACCAAACGAAACTCAAACTCGACTAAACAAATTAGGGGTGAGCATATAACGGTTGAGAACCGAAAACCGAACCGAACCGGACCGAAATATGACAAACGGTTCGGTTTTTCGGTTATCGGTTCAGTTTACGGTTTAAAATTTTAAAAATTTGAAATAACGGTTCGGTTTTCGGTTCTTCATCCGAAAAACCGAACCGAACAGAAAACCAATTTAAATTTAGTAATCTATCAAACTACCCACAATATACAAATACTAATGTTTATTAACCCCTAACTGAGTGCACTCTCTTCTCCTATTCTATGTCGGTGCTTCTTTGAGCACTCTCTCTATCTAACATCAATTTATATATACTAATATCTTTCACTCTATGTAATATAACAATTCATAAATACAATAATGTCATATATTTTTTAAAAATTTATTATTTAAATAGGCTCATTTTGCTAAAAACTTGAAAGCCATGCACATTGGCCCATGAAACCGAACCGACCGAAAACCGAACCGAATTAATTCGGTTCGGTTTTGTTCGGTTTTTATAAAAATGGTTCGGTTTTCGGTTTTGATAAATACGGTTTACGGTTATTTCGGTTTTCACATATTCGGTTCGGTTTGAACCGAACCGAACCGATGCTCACCCCTAAAACAAATCCCGTAAAATCAATATTAAAATATAAAAATTCCTAAAATATTAAAATATAAAAAATGACCAAAATCATAATACATCAATTTAAATATTATTAAAATAATCTAAAATTCACCAATTAATCAAAATCCTAAATAATTCAAAAGTCACAAAATGACCAAAATATCCTTAGCCTAAAAAGTTTTAAATAGTCATTCTAATCACATGGTTAGGTCCCCATGGTCATGGTTAGTCTCTAGGCTCAACAGTTCTAGGGTTCACTAGCTAACACATCAAAATTATAATTCACCAATTTTAAATAGTATTAAATTAATTAAAAATTTCCATAAAGCATAAATCCTATTATTAAATAATAAATTTTTACAAAAGTTCAAAATTACCCTCATTTTAGAAAAGTCGGTGTTACACTAAGTACGCATACATGTCAACTGTATACATACGAAGTATACTTCAATGTAGGGAACCCCGTATGTATACATAAGCTGTAAAATATAGTAAACCATGATAACTAAATCTCATCCACAATAATAGAGAATAATATTATAATCAACTCAAGAATTTGTCATTTATACAAGTAGTTGGGCGGAGACAAATCCACTACCAACTATTTTAAATGAAAGAAAATATACAAGGAAATGATCGATAAAATGGAAAGACGAACCAAGGGCAATCATCCTCGAAGAAATAGAGAAGATTACGGCCTTGGCAAGAACCCCTGCAAAAGTCACAAAGCACACACCTGGAGAGATAACCAGGTCCTCAGAGGGACGTAACAAGATACATAAAGAACATGCCATATAATCTGTTATATATAATAGAGAGTAAAAGGGGATGCATGCAATAGGGTGCCTACCAGTGCTACGGTGAAAATGCAGTTAAAAACAAACCTTCAACGCATGGGCATCTGGCTCAGGTGCATGTAACTCAGGTATGGTCCCATCAGGATACCAGGGACCTCAAAGCATAACATTCCTCGAATGTCAGAGGCCAGCAGGATCAGGAATAGAAAAGTGCATAAGTGGCCCATACATTAAGGAACTGTTCTCCCTACCCAATGCCTAGTAGGGTCACATCCATGACTCATAAGATCTCTAGTACTGCCAAGTCTACTAGCATGCAATTCTATTGGCAGTTACTCCTATCCGTCGTACGCCTCATACGTATCGGTGGCCAACCGACTACGCGAGCACGTGTCCTACATGTGACTCACAATATGTGGTAAAGCAAGTGTCAAGGCCGTATGAGATATGCTAATACCTTATCAAGAATGGGTGGTCACTAGACTAAGTTAATGCAAGAGAAATAAACAAAAGTAAGAAAACGACCGACAGAGTCGCTTACACCCAAGTGTGACTTGGACGCACAGTTTTATAATAATAAAAATAAGAAATTCTAAAAAATAACAACTAAAAATATGAATATATAAGTCACAGAGTAAGGTGGCAAGGTATCTTGCCTGATTCCGCACTATAAATATGAAATGCCGCTCCCGCGTCTACGCCTCCGGAACCCGACGCTCCTAGATAATTAATTAACTAGATTAAGTCACTACTCACGAAACTTATGATACGACTTAATTAGTCAAAGTAATGTGTTAAAATTATATTCAATCTCTCATGGAACCATTTAGATTCATACAATCATACACAGGTTCCACGAGACATCAAAACACAGTTTTAGGATTTCTAACTCTTAATTAGTCGGTTATGCCCCTACTTCAATAACATACTTAAAAATCATAAAAATAATATTTAAATTAATTTTCTACAGATTTATCTCTGAAATTCTAGAATTAATATTTCTAAAGACATTTATGACTAGTTGATTACTAAGTCAGCTAGTCTACCCGAAATCGCCCGAGACATAGTTAATGACTCAAATTGCTAAAATAACCAAAAATATAATTTAAACAGCAATAAAATACCTTATTTCATAGAATCATAATAGAGGTACAAGGGTTGAGTTATACTACAAGTTTGGAACATTCTAGGTCAGCTGGTTACCCAAAATTAGCTAATTTTGACCTAAAATTTTCTCGACCAGATTTGAGTTGCTAAAATCATAAAAAATACTTAAAAATCCTAATTTATGTATATGAACACACATAAAATTTAATTTCGAGAATAGGCACCAATAACTCATAGTTCCTTCACAATGGGGTTAATTTTGATCCTACCGAAACATGAATATTATGCCTATATTTCATGAAATCTTTATGGATGATTATACTTAACAAAAACCATCAAAATATAATTTCTACAGATTTAATAACATATTTTCTATAAAATTGTAGTGAGGGTTTGAGATGGAAAGGTTAGAATTTCTTACCAAAGGTCCTTGCTAGAGAGGTTGTGACGACTTCTCCTCGCCAAAGCTCTAACCTTTCTCGCTATCCTTGCTTACTAATACTCTTTTGGTGAGTATGGAAGGGTTGACAATGGCTATAGATGGTTGGATGGAGAAGATGGAGTTTTTAGGGTTTGTTTTGAGGGGTTGGGTGGATGTATGGTAGTGGAGATGAGTTTTTATGAAGGATGGAGAGATGTGCAATGGAGAAGATGATGTATGGAGGCTATGGGGGGAAAGGTGGTGCCAAAAATATGGAGAGGGAGAGGGGTGGTTGGCTATGGAGATGGAAAGAAAGGAAGAATTAAGTTAGGGTTAGGGTTTGGGCTAAGTTGATGTATATATATGGGCTTTATTGGGTTGCATGCATGAAAAGGAGTGGAAAACCTATTCCTATGAGGTGTTCGGCCATGGGGGGTTTGCTTGGCCGAATAATCTATGGGTGGGGTGTACTTGGCATGATTTGGTTGTTTGGTGAGTTGGCGAATTGATTGGATTGATGATTTAAAAAGGTCTTTCCTAATATAGAACTAATTAATTCTATCTATGAAGTACAATCCAAATCTGAATTAAATATAAATATATGTAATTATTAATATTTATTAATGCCCAATATGCCTACATAGGGTTGGGTTTGGCTTGGAAGAGGTTTGGGATGGTTTGGTGCAACCGGGTCTCCTAAAAAGTCATAAAGGCTTTCTTAATTAATTAATTAAATAAAATATAACTTGTGTCATAATTTGAATGGTTAACATGCAAGAGATTACTGTATGACCATGGCATTCCTAACATGGCTAGCTTGCTAGTTAAAGCACCCGACTACGCTAGGCATGCCATACTTTCTAGTCGTCTTGCATATTCAAACTCAACCATGACTATAGTCCTTTTATATAATATAAATAAGATAAAAATAAATTAGAATTAAATAAAATCCAAAAAAAATAAATTTAAATGTTCCTTTAAGTTTTGAGGGGTTTTATAATTAGGATTGTCCTCAACTGTATTTTGCACTTAGAAGATTATGGTAGTTACCCTTCATTATATGGATATTCTTTTTACTGTTACTTGCCATGTATATTATGTACCTTGCTATGTCTCTTGATAACCTGGTGATCTATCAAGGTATTCGACTGAACGGAGTTGGTTGCTGATCATGTTGGTTGATATTTACTGTTTAAGGTCTTGCGGTTACATATTCATCTCTATTTGTTCACATTCTGCTTGTTAGCCTAGTATTTGTAGACTCAAGTTATTCTTTCGAGTATATTTGGACACATGTAGCATGGGGTGCACACTATGTTATATCTTATTTATTCTGTATTTTTGTTATGACCTGCACCCAGAAGTTCGGGCACGAGTACGTGGAAGAACGTCCAGCCTATGCCGCAGAGTCGGCGGTAGTGAATTGTAAAATCCTCAACTTATCCAAATCCAGCAATATAATGTAAATTATAATAGCCAGATTCTAACTCAATCAAAAGTGCTAAGAGGTAGGTTTGAAATACAAATGACAAGTCCAAAAAAGAAAGTCAGATTACAAGAATTCTTAGAATATAAAGTACAGCGCAGATGCTCTAACAACAGAAATCTAATCAAAAGAAAGTAAATGATAATATAAACTAAGCAACCTCCAGTAGTAAGTGTGCTACAGCATCCTCTGCATATCATGATCTGTCTCAAGTGTGCCATAGTGAGTGGAACACCAGTTCTTTAAGTCATGGCCTAAAAATATTGTTATCCAGTTAGGTTTGGAGCAAGTACAATACATGATCTACTATTCCTCACATGATAGAAATCGTATAACATATAATAGAGTAGAGAACAAAACTAAAATAACGATAATCATGATCTGACGAATATGGAAACATAAGTAAGACTAATCATGGCATAAAATCAAACATATGACGTAAACAATATGAATGCATAAGTCATCACTACGTTAAGTGTATTTGAAATACCACGTTCTATATGTGATCGAGCTGAGAGATCTACATGGTCAGACTCAATCATACGTGTAGTGTATGATTAGATGTCAGTCACAGAATCACGAAATGTACATGATTTTGATCACATATGTACTAAGGTATTTCGCGTCCGACTAATAATCATGTATGTAGGCCTCAAAAATGATTGTCACGCTGAGTTGATCAGAGCAAACCTAATTGTCACGCTCAGTTGATCAAGACAAATATTTGCAAGTCACGCTGAAGACAGCTCATCATTTGTCAGAAGGTAATTATGACTGACAGCACGACAGTCGAATAACATCTCTTCGTATGCCACGTATGTACAGAACTCGAGAAATCACAGCCGCCTATTGCGTGATTTTCGAAAATCTTCTTCAGCAAGACTCAGCCTTTGTCAAAGTGGCGTACCAAAAGGCCTTATTGTTATTTAATGCGACTGACAAAAGCAATCATCGTCAGAGATTTTGTGTCAGTCGAGGCACGCTAAATCAAGACAATTGGCAGTTCTATCTCGTCTGCGTATATTTGTGAGATTTTCATCTCATGTTTGCGTGGATTCTGAAGTTTTCTTCCTCGAGTCTGCATGTATTTTGAGCTCTTCGTCTCAAGTTTGCGTGGATTCTGAAGTTTTCTTCCTCGAGTCTGCGTGGATTTTGAAGCTCTTTGCACCAAGTCTGCGTGGATCCTGAAGCTTCCTGCCCCAAGTTTGCGTGGATTTTGAAGCTTTCTACATTGAGTTTGCGTGGATTTCGTCTTCAACAAATCTGCGTAAATTTCATCAACTTGGAGTACGTGGCAGCCATGCCACTGATCTCTCGCCTGCGTGTCCTGTAACTTGCACACGACTCATGCACTATTGCCATGTGTCCAACAGTTACAGGCCACGTCCAGTAACTGATCACAGCCTTGTGTATGTTAAATCCTGCGTGATTTTAACTACGCAAAGGCTGTGAAGACAGTTATCTTTTCAGTTATTATTTTTGACTCTATAAATAGAGTTCTTTTCTCATTCATTGTACAGATACACAGTTATCTAAATTACTGTCAAAATTTTGAGAGCTTTTCTTCTTCGCATAGTCAAAGGGATAAAGCGATCGTCTTCTAGATCGGATTCCCACAGTTGTAATTTTCCCAGAAACATAATAAATAAAGTGAATTTATTTATGGAAAACAAATTGGCGACTCTGTTGGAGAAAACCATCTCCTCTTCTGAGATGGCAACAACTCAATGCGACGCTTCGTCAGTCGGCTCGACGAAGAAGGTGATGACGATCAAGTTCGATCAACTCGCCTACGAAGAAATGCGGCGGGCTAAGGGTGGCAAACCCACTCCAGCCTCCATCACCACTGCCAAGTCGAAGGGACGCTCTCTCTATGTCCCTAAGAATCTCTTGGCAGTCAACAGTAAAGTCTCTGCCACAGTGTCTACTCCTAACACTGGCAAAGACTTTACTGCAAGCACGCACACTCTTGTGTGCTCGAAGAAGACAGTAGCCAAAAGTCACGCTGACAGTACTGGCTCTTTAGCCAAATCTGTTCCAGCGTGCAATCCCACATTCAAAAGTCACGCTGACAGTACTGGCTCCTTAGCCAAATCTATTCCAGCGTGCAATCCCACATTCAAAAGTCACGCTGACAGTACTGGCTCCTTAGCCAAATCTGTTCCAGCGTGCAATCTCACATTCAAAAGTCACGCAGACAGTACTGGCTCCTTAGCCAAATCTGTTCCTGCGTGTATTTCCAAAATCAAAAGTCACGCTGACAGTACTGGCTCCTTAGCCAAACCTGTTTCAGCGTGTATTTCATCTAAGAAGAGTAGTTCTTTAGCTACTTCTTCTTCTTTACCAAGTTCTGGGGGTGGTCTTGCTAGAACTTCTCCACAAATGGTTCACAATGTCCCTTCAAAAAGGAATAACTCTTTAGTTATTTCTTCTACTCCTGAAGTTTTTACTTCAGGAACAGCTTTGACTGACAATTTTGTTAGTCAAAGAAAAGGAGATGGTCTTTTGACTACTCTTCCTTTTGGACATTTTATGTCTCAAAATCTGAATAAGTCTAAGAAGAAACACTCCTTAGTGTTTTCTCCTATGACTTCTTCAAATTTGGCACAGAATTCGTCCAGAAAAGAGGGTCTATTACCAACTCCTAGTCAAGGGGGTGGTTCTATTCTTCCTTCTCTGCAGATATCTAGATCATTGGAAGGAAAACTCCAAGTTTCTAAAACCAATATATTACCTCCAATTGATCTAAGAGCCAAACTGAATCAAACCCGTTTGGAAAATACTTCTGATGTTAAGAAATCATACCAATTGGATAGAAAGATAAGAGATCCAGATGCAGAGTATGCTAGAAACTATGTGGCTCATATTAATCACTCTCTATACAATCAAGAGCCATCAAGGCCCAAGAACCAAAAAGATTTACTAGAGCATCTTCAACAGAAGAGAAGGAACAATTTTATGGATCATGCTGAATGTGAATTTTATCCAAGAGTCATAATTCAGTGCAGATGCCAATCAATGGCTCAGAACCATGTTGATCATGAATGTGACTTCCAGCCGAGAGTCACAATGCAATGCAGATGTCAAAATAAACGACAATCTGTCTTCAATCGGATTCAGTATGAATCTATCCCTGATGAAGATGAACCTTTGTTTGCTTCTGTCAACATGACCTCTAGAAATATTGGGGGTAGCATGCAGTCTGATGCTATATCAGATTCTGAAGATGGTGTTTACCTCGGCACTCGATCCAGGACTGGAGCTTTAGCCAGGGTCTCTTCTTCCTCTCATCCAAGTGCTAATCTAGAGATTACAGAGGATTTCCTTGGGGAGTCCAACTTTCCAGCATTGACTCCTGTAAACACTCCCGGGAAAGATTTTGATTCTCATAGCGATGATTCAGAACAAACAGTTTCATCGTCCATTCCTCGAATGATTACCACTTACATGGTAGATGGCAATCATGAACCTTCGACTAGCCCCGAAGCTCATGAACAGAGGATTTCTTCTTTGGAACAACAGTTGCGAGCTATGGCAGACACATTGAATGCTATGCATACTCTTATGTAAACTCAGCACCAAACTCAGCAAGTCCAACAGACAGTACCACCAGTGGTACTAGATACTCCTGTTGATCCAACTCTGGAACCCCCTACTATTCCGGGGGTACAATCTAATGTTCCTAGTCAGTCTGGAGCTGGGGGTAGTACATATGCTGTAGTCCCTTCTCCTAATTATACTCAGCAAGTTTCAACTTCACAATCTTCCGGAGTTGTTACTGAAGAATTGAAGAACCTTAGAACTCAATTTGAGGCATTTAAACAGAAAGATGGTTTGCAAAGGTTAGGTATCAAACAACCTTACCCGATAGAATGGAAGCAAGTATCTTATCCTCCTAAGTACAAACCTCCTACTATCTCATTCTATGATGGGACCACTTCTCCAAGTCAGTTTATCAATCATTTTGAAGTGATGACTGATCAGTTACAACCAAGTGACGCCCTCCTTACTCGGGTGTTTGTTGGATGCCTCAAGGGAACAGCTTATGACTGGTATAGAAGTCTCCCTGATGGGTGCATTACTTCATTTGCTGGTTTCAAACAAATGTTTCTTGAACGATTCTATGAAGGGCTCAATGACATGACTATGTCTGCTCTTATTAGAATCAAGCAAAAGAACAATGAAACTACAGAGGATTTCATTAAACGGTTTCGAAGAAAAGCTCTGAAGATGCCTCTTGGAACTCCTGATGCTGTCACCATTGATACATGCAAATCAAATCTGCTACCAATTATTAGCATGTGGACAGGATCTACTCAATTTCAAGATTGGCCTTCCTTTATAGTAAGTGCCAAGGCTGCAGAAACTAGTGCTAAAACCTTCAAAGGTTTAGGAGTACAAATGTCCCCTAAAGAAACAGGTCAGAATGCCAACAATAATGCTAAATCCAATACCCGCAAAGGGAAGGAAACTCTTGAAGTTAACCTTCATAGCAAAGATGCATCGACTGTTCAAGCTTCTCCTACCTCCACAAATCAACAACCAAGAGCACCTCATCCTAAAGAAGAATATTCTTTTGATGACGATGATGTTCAAGGTATCTTTGAATGTCTGCTAAAAGGTAATAAAATACAGTTACCTGAAATCAAGAAACCTGATAAAGCTGGTAAGACAGATCATCCCAAATACTGTCCATACCATAGAATGTTGGGTCACACACTTCGTACATGTTATGTACTGAAAGGAAAGATCCAGGAAATGATCAGATCCGGAGCTATCTCTCTTACTCCAAAAGAGAAGACTGTCACTTCTAATGTCGTCTCTATGCATTTTGAAGATTTCCCTCCTCAACTTCTTAAAGATGGGATTATTCCTATTCCCAAGGCAACTCTTGAAATAGTGAATATTCCTCCTCCACAATCTGAAGGATTAGTGCCAATCACCATTGAAACTAGAGAAATACTGTGGATTCATCCTGACCTAGTGGCAGATTTTAAATCTTCTCTTCTTCAAAAGACTACTTTTCGAAAGTCTAAAAAGGTTGGAAAGATTAAGTCATGTCATATGACCTCTCTCGGATCTACCTCTGACATAGAGCCAAAGGACAAGGAAGAAGCACTTGCTGGTGCTACTCGAACAGGGAAACCTTATCTGAAGGATTATTCCAAGAATCCTGAAGATACCCCTGATGTCTCTCCTGCTGATAAAGATGCTGCTAATGTTCCTCTTGAAGAGGAGTCATCCACTACACCTGCTCCTTCAATCACACCGGGGGTACCTACTCCTTCCAAGCCCACAGCTATTGAGAAAGGCAAGCAACAAGCTCGATTTGATAAACCGATCAAGAAGTCTCCTCCTCTTGGGCTTCAGAAGCCTTACAGCTTTGACATTTTAGCTCAACTTGCTAATACTCCAGCTAGAATGTCCCTCTTTGAACTTCTACGTCTTTTCAAAGAGACTCGAGAGACGTTAAGTGAAGCACTCTTACAGGCTGAATCTTGTATTACACAATTAAAGAAGCCAGACACGGAACCTGCTACTTGCTTACATTGCAACAGTGTATTGGAGATTATTCCAAATATCACCTTTACACAAGACGACATGCTTCTGGAGAGTAATCTACATGATCGGCCTCTCTACTACACTGGTTATATTGATACGATGAAGATAGATCGTATTCTTATTGATCCAGGGTCTGCTATAAGCATAATGCCGAAAAGTCTGTTGGATGAACTTAAAATCCCTCTTCACAAACTCTCCAAGACGGTTACTACTATCTTGGGATTTAATCAAAGCCGAAGCGAGCCTTTGGGAAAGATTCATCTGAAGCTTCAAATAGGTGATTTCAGATCCAAAGTCACTTTCTATGTGATCGAGATCGTGGGATCCTATAATCTTCTTCTGGGGAGGCCCTTCCTTCATGAAAATAATGTGGTGCCCTCTACTCTTCATCAATGTTTCAAATACATTGATAGCAATAGAAATGTACAAAAAGAGGTTGCTGATATAAATCCTTTTCGTGGAGTTGAAGCTTATTTTAATGATTCCCGAATGTATAAAAAAGAGTACACAAAGCTGATACAAGCCATGGAACAGGAGGATTCACAAAGTGAGACCTTAACAATCCCTGTTAAAAGTCGAACTTCTCAGCAATTGTCTCCTAAATCCTCCGAAGAAGGCCCCTTCATTATTCCAGTAAGCGGACGTATTTCTCCATCACTGCAGTTATCTGCTCAAGATACACTGATGATTCCTGTCAGCGGGCGTACTACAGCTCCTGTATCCTCATATATGAAACAGGATACTATGCTAATCCCAGTTGGAGGGCGGACTACTCTTCCATCTCAAGCTTCAAGGGAGCTCACCTCTTCTGAGCCATTTGTTATCGATCTTAATCGAAACAAAACTTCTTCTCGTTCTTCTTCTCCTCCTTTAGTCATTGATTTGGCTAAGATTTCTAAGGCTCAACCTTCTCCCAATGTAAATATTGCTGCTTTTAAAGTCAATGAAAAGTCTCCATCTTTGCAGTATGTTGATGTGTGTAATTATGTTCATAGTTATTTACATTCGTTAAATAACTTGAGCACAATAACCATAGGAGTTGTACAGACTTTTCATACAGATGTATCCTTAGAATCAGTACAATCTTCTTACTTTCTGGTTCCTAGTAGAAAACCGGAAGAACTTCCAATATTCTTTTACAAAGGGCCCCAGAATCCTTCTAGTTTAGAAGATGATGACAAGAACGATGATACTGAAAGATTACAACTACGTCGTTATAGTCAGCAATCTAAAGACATCATTAAAAACATGGGCTATGACTTCAGGAATGGCCTTAGTAATGGAAGAGGTAGAAAAATGCCTGTTCGAATCCCACCTCTGAAATATAGGAGGACGAAATGCGGACTGGGTTATATTGCTCCTACTCCTTTTATCAACATTGTCCATGAAGATCCCGAATCTGATGAAGATAAGAGATCTGATTCTTCTAGTACTACCTCTTGGGATTCCGATACGAGTATCGGTGATTTCTATTGCAATATTTTGTCTTCCAATATGGTCTCCATTGACGGTTCTGAAGAAGATGATGAAGATGAAGACGAATTTAAAATCTCACCTGAATCAGAACAATAGGCCCAAAGATTGGATAATCAATGGGAATTTCGATTTGAGCAAAAAGAACCTCCGACGGAAGATAAACTTGTTCAAATAGATATTGGTGAAGAGGGATCCCCTAAACCAATATTCATCAGTGAAAGTCTTTCAGAAACAGATAGACAAGACATGATTAAACTTGTTCGTGACTATATCGACGTCTTCGCTTGGAGTTATGAAGATATGCCGGGACTTGATCCGCAAATTGCAACTCACAAGCTCAATATCATGCAAAATGCTAAACCGGTCAAACAACAACAGCGGCGATTTCGTCCAGACATTATGGATGCAATTGAAGCTGAAGTCAATAAACTCCTGGCCTCTGGGTTTATTAGAGAAGAACAACATCCCGATTGGGTAGCTAATATAGTCCCTGTTCTTAAAAAGACTGGCAAGATCAGAGTATGCATAGACTTCCGCGATCTCAATGCGGCATATCCTAAAGATGAATTCCCTCTACCGATCACTGATGTCATGATCGATAATACCTGTGGATTTGAACGGATGTCATTCATGGACGGGTATTCTGGGTACAATCAGATTAAAATGTTTCTAGATGATGAGAAGCACACTTCTTTCAGAACACCAATCGGTATATACTGTTATACAGTTATGCCGTTCGGTCTCAAGAATGCAGGAGCAACTTATCAACGAGCTATGAGCACTATATTCCGTGAACATTTGCGGAAAACAGTCGAATGTTATGTTGATGATATTACAGTCAAAAGTCGACAAAAGGAAGACCACATCCAAGATTTGAAGACTATTTTTGATCTAATGCATAAGCATCAATTAAAGATGAACCCTACTAAGTCCTTCTTAGGCGTCTCTAGTGGCAAATTTCTCGGCTTCGTCATTACCGCTAAAGGTATACACGTGGATCCCGAGAAGATCAAAGCCATTCAAGAGATGCGTCCTCCACGCACCTTAAAAGAGCTACGAGGATTTCAAGGAAGGATCGCTTATATCAGGCGATTCATCTCTAATTTATCAGGACGCTGCAAACCATTCAATAAGCTTATGAAGAAAGGTGTTTCTTTTGTATGGAATGATGAATGTCAGAAAGCATTCGATGATATAAAACAATATCTGATGAGCCCTCCAGTATTGGTACCTCCTGCCTCAGGAATTCCCTTCCTCCTATATACTCGAGCAATGAGTCATTCCTTGGGTGCATTGCTCGCTCAAAAGAATAAAAATGGTCATGAACAAGCCATTTACTATCTCAGTCGGACTATGACCGGAGCTGAACCTCGATATTCACCGGTCGAGAAAGAATGTCTAGCCTTGATGTTCGCTGTCCAAAAGACACGACATTATATCATGGGTCAGACCATTCATGTCATCTCCAGGATCAATCCTATACGGATTATGATGAAGAAACCCAGTATTTTGAATTATAGGTTGGCTAACTGGGGAATCTTATTGGCTCAGTATGACATGCATTACATCCCTCAGAAATCAGTCAAAGGGCAAGCTTTAGCTGATTTTCTGGCTGCTCATTCTATCCCAGAAAATTCAAAACTCTATGATAAAATCCCAGATGAAGTCTTGGATTCAAATCAAATTGATGAAGAAAATTCCACTTGGCGTTTATTCTTTGATGGAGCTTCAAGAATAGGCCCTAATGGTGATATTGTTGCTGGAGTTGGAATTGTTCTTGTGTCACCAGAAGGTCTCGCTATTCAAAGAGCTTATTCTCTCGATCAACCATGTTCAAACAATGTAGCTGAGTACAATACATTGCTTATTGGTCTTCAACTCGCAAAACATCTGAATATTCAACATTTGGAAGCATATGGAGACTCTAAACTCATTGTCAATCAGATAAGGGGTACTTATGAAGTTCGTCATCAAGATCTGGTTCCTTATCATAGATCGGCTATATCTATGGCTTCTTCATTTGAAGAATTCTTCATTGAACATGTTAGGCGAGCATGTAACACAGAAGCTGATGCTCTTGCTAATCTTGCGGCAGTATTAGCTATTCCGATTAGACGTCAACAGGTGATTGTTGTTTACAATCGAGAGTTATTCCATCTTGAAAACAATTTAACTCTGGGACTTCCAGTTGACACTGAGGAATCAACATCTCATGATGTCAACACAACAAGAGGATTTGGATTTAGCCGTAAATCATTTTCCTCCTCATCCGATTCCAGTATAGAATTCATCTTCAGTAATTCAGCTGAGGATCAAAATACGGATAAAGATTGGAGACTTCCTTTCTTAGATTTCGTATTGTATTATATTCTTCCAGATGATCCGAATGAGGCAGCATCTATCAGACGACGATCACTCAGATTCTATTATAATCATACTACAAAAACTTTATATCGTCGAGCTTATGATGGTTTACTCCTTCGGTGTGTTGCTGGTGACGAGGCTCAACAAATTATTCGTGAAGCACATGATGGAATTTATGGAGCGCATCAGCCAGGACCAAAACTTCAAGACCGTATTCGACGTATGGGTTATTATTGGCCCACTATGGTATCTGACGCCATCGAATATGCAAAGAAGTGTAAAGCTTGTCAAATCCATGCAGATTTTATTCATCAACCCTCTGAATTTCTACATCCGACAGTAGCATCATGGCCCTTCGAAGCTTGGGGCATGGACATTGTTGGTCCGATCAATCCGCCGTCATCAAAAGGTCATCGGTTTATTCTAGCAATAACCGATTATTTCTCCAAATGGGCTGAAGCTATTCCTTTATCTGAAGTTAAGACATCCAATGTCATCAGCTTTATCAAACACCATGTCATCTATAGATTTGGTGTTCCTCGACGCATTATTCATGATAATGGACCACAGTTCATCAGCCAGAAGTTTACTCGATTCTGTGACGATCATCGGATCAATAATGTGGCCTCAACTGCATATAATCCGACAGCTAACGGGTTAGCAGAAGCTTTCAACAAGACCATCATCAAACTCTTAAAGAAGTTTGTCTCCACTAACAAACAGAATTGGAGTAAGAAACTTGGTGAATGTCTGTGGGCTTACCGCACTACAGTTCGTAACGCTACCAAATGTACACCCTTTGCTTTGGTGTATGGTTGCGAAGCTGTTCTTCCATTAGAGATTCAAATTCCTTCTTTAAGGATAGCAATCGCTAATGAACTTACCACTGAAAATAATGATCGTCTTCGACTTCAGGAACTAGAAGCTTTGGATGAAAAGCGGTTATCTGCTCAACAGAATATTGAATTCTATCAAGCTAGGATTTCCAGAGCTTTTAACAAGAAAGTCAGAGTTCGAGCGTATCAAAAAGGAGAACTAGTTCTAACAGTCAGATGTCCTATGACTATGACTCATATGAGCAAGGGCAAATTTGATGCAAAGTGGGAAGGTCCATATATCGTGAGCAGAGTTTTCTCAAATGGAGCTTATCAACTCTCAGAATTGGATGGTCGAAAAATTTTGATGCCTATTAATGGCAAATTCCTTAAAAAGTATTATGTATAGATGTAAATGCTTGTAATCATCAGACAAGTTCATCATGAATGACAATACATGATATTAAGGAAGATCACTATTATCTTTCTCGACTTTTGGACGTGGGCCACTGACATCCTTCTCACAAATATAATCAGCAAAAGAGCCGAGCACCTCCTTGCTGGAACCCACGAGGAACTTACAGGCGGCCATCCTCATGGCTTCTTCTTCTTCGGTCCTTCCTGGTTCAAGCAAGAAATCCAGAATGTCCCTTGGTGGCTTGGGGGCAGACGAACCTTCACCCGCTTCTGCCTTTTTAGGCTGAACTGGGTCAGCAGGACGTTCTTCAGTGTCCTTCTCAACCTTGGGGGCGATCTCAGTCTTCTTGGATGCTTCTCCAGACGACATTTTTATGTTGGAGAGTGGAAGTGTTCGTTCCTATCAAATTTCTGCTATATTTATAGGCAGTAATTTCTCAAATAATGAAGCGACACATTCATCTGACGGTTCGCTCGTTCATTAATACTTGATGGTTCGTCCGTTCACTTATTACATTCATCCGACGATTCACTTGTTCGTTATCACTTGATAATTCATCCATCCACTATCTTCT
Source organism: Iris pallida (assembly GCA_029216955.1). Lineage (NCBI taxonomy): Eukaryota > Viridiplantae > Streptophyta > Magnoliopsida > Asparagales > Iridaceae > Iris > Iris pallida. Next base: position 14,730 of record JANAVB010009399.1, on the reverse strand, counting down.
ATCAATTCATTTCAAAAGTGGGGATTCGTTATTTATCATGTTTTCATAACCTCTGAATAAATGATGAATTTGCTTACTCATTTATCATTTTCCATCTTTGACCTCTGAATAGAAACAAATCTATTTTCTTTTGAGTTCTTACATATTATCACGTCCATATTACCTCTGATAGTATCGAGTACTCTAAACCAGAAAAGAAGATTTCATTATCTATCATGTCCACAATTCATCCACAAATACAAGTTATTAAGCATAGAAGAATTATCATTCTCATTTTACCCCAAAAAGTCTATTACATTTTCTTAGACTTTCTTACAAATCATAATGGAATTCTATTTCAAATCTTTGGATTTTCATTCTGCACCACAACAATAACCTAATAGAGATCTATCTTCTTCTTTGGATCTTCTCTGTCGGACCTTCTCCGTCAGGTTCGTTGTTTGTGGCAATTCCTGATTGTCTGGGCCTCAGTCACGACCAGATTATCAGGAATCAAACTCTGGTCTTCTCTCTCAGACGAGAGGAGAACTACAGAGTATGGCAGCCCGAAGTCGTGGTGCTGCCAATACAATTGGTGGATGGGGGGTAACCCCTCAAGGAAGATAGGAATGTATTCCTTATTGGGATACAATTCCTAGTTCTGCCTTGAAAGGAACTCTACTACCCGATTTCTCGAGGTAGAGTTGACTCCACCATCCAACTCTCGTGTATAAAGGCTCTTCCTACCATCTGAGGAAGACCCTTCTATCCCACGAAGAGTTCTGAGTTGTCTGATTTACGCGTCAAAAGCGTATGAGCTCCCTGATGTAGATGTCAGCAGAATATTCTCCACAGCATCCACATCCCCAATGCCAGTTCTGAAGAAAATTCTCCGCCAAGTTTCTGCAGAAAGCATTAAGAAGTTTCTGGATTAGATCAACAGAAATCATTCAGCGTGTATTGTTCAATCAGAGACAAAAGCCATCTTCAACAATAGCAAGTCAAACAGAAACAGGCGTGTTTTTAGTCAGAGACAAAAAGAAAGGAAAAGCCTATCTTAAAAAGCACTACGCTGACTTACCTTCAAGTTGGGTGCTAAGGATTAACAAACTCATGTTTGATACAGCGCACAAAGATTGAACATAGCTTTCCTGTTTGAGAGTGAAATCTCCTGAAAATTTCATTCTCAGAGAAGAAGAAGAAGAATGGGAGGTGAGTCTCTTTGAAACTCAGTTATCTATTTAAAGGGTAAAGCTCAAGTCTATTCTTGGAAAAGATCTGCATGAATTGCGTTCGTGAACCATAGAATAAGTGCCACGTGTGCCTTGGAAGACGGTGCAACGTTGGAAACAGTCAAAGAGTGTTAATAAACATTCTTCATTAAATGCACGCAGATCAAACACAAAAGTTGTACTTCATTTCTTAAGTCAGGCACTGATGGCCTTACAAAAGACAAAACAAAAAGTGCAACAAAAGCATAAAAAGTCACGCTCTATTTTCCAGAGCGACTGAGCTTGTTGCCTAGTTCTTCTACGCTCTTGACTCCCATGCGGCTCAACAGTGCCTTCAGTATTTCACGCTGCTCTGCGAGGCTATGCCCATCAGAAGAAGATGAACCATCCAGGCTAAAGTAGCTCAAGAAATTCTTGGCCAGTCGCGTAGAATCATCTTTGAGCTCGAAGACAGGCGACTTCGGCTCTTCACCCTCAAAAGTGGGGTCACCATGGGCACAAAAACCTAACTTGCGTGCTTCTTCTTCGGCTTCTTCTTTTGGAGTCATGTTGACGTGAGATGAAGTCAGAAATGAATCTTCTCCTTGCTTATATATACAGAACTTGTCGGCGGTTCATATTCTATAATAAATTGGATGCAATCAGTTTCGGAGAACAAAGAGTCATCATGACATTTAATAGGTTCATTTGAATGTTCTCAAAGAACTTTGAAGTCTTTTCGAATTCCGAGAAATTTAATGTCATCTCAGCGTGACTTAATTCATTTTATCATCTCTGTTTTCAAAGTATTTCGAAATAATTTATCATTTTTTCGAAAACTTTGAAGGGGGTTTTGTAGGCCTCAAAAATGATTGTCACGCTGAGTTGATCAGAGCAAACCTAATTGTCACGCTCAGTTGATCAAGACAAATATTTGCAAGTCACGCTGAAGACAGCTCATCATTTGTCAGAAGGTAATTATGACTGACAGCACGACAGTCGAATAACATCTCTTCGTATGCCACGTATGCACAGAACTCGAGAAATCACAGCCGCCTATTGCGTGATTTTCGAAAATCTTCTTCAGCAAGACTCAGCCTTTGTCAAAGTGGCGTACCAAAAGGCCTTATTGTCATTTAATGCGACTGACAAAAGCAATCATCGTCAGAGATTTTGTGTCAGTCGAGGCACGCTAAATCAAGACAACTGGCAGTTCTATCTCGTTTGCGTGTATTTGTGAGATTTTCATCTCATGTTTGCGTGGATTCTGAAGTTTTCTTCCTCGAGTCTGCGTGTATTTTGAGCTCTTCGTCTCAAGTTTGCGTGGATTCTGAAGTTTTCTTCCTCGAGTCTGCGTGGATTTTGAAGCTCTTTGCACCAAGTCTGCGTGGATCCTGAAGCTTCCTGCCCCAAGTTTGTGTGGATTTTGAAGCTTTCTACATTGAGTTTGCGTGGATTTCGTCTTCAACAAATCTGCATGAATTTCATCAACTTGGAGTACGTGGCAGCCATGCCACTGATCTCTCGCCTGCGTGTCCTGTAACTTGCACACGACTCATACACTATTGCCATGTGTCCAACAGTTACAGGCCACGTCCAGTAACTGATCACAGCCTTGTGTATGTTAAATCCTGCGTGATTTTAACTAGGCAAAGGCTGTGAAGACAGTTATCTTTTCAGTTATTATTTTTGACTCTATAAATAGAGTTCTTTTCTCATTCATTGTACAGATACACAGTTATCTAAATTACTGTCAAAATTTTGAGAGCTTTTCTTCTTCGCATAGTCAAAGGGATAAAGCGATCGTCTTCTAGATCGGATTCCCACAGTTGTAATTTTCCCAGAAACACAATAAATAAAGTGAATTTATTTATGGAAAACAATGTATTTAAATCATAATGTGAACAAGGTAAACACGAAAGCATGGAAAACACAAAAATCATGATATTTAATCCACAATATTAATCTCGTGTAAGAGTCATGTTGATAATCACGAATGTACATCTAAAAGCATAAAATAAAATAACTACCAGGAAATGATGATCATCGTGAGTACTTATCTCGGATGTCTGACGTCGACGTGTGCGACATGAACGTGTCAACACGAAAAGTATCACAGTTTAAAAGCCCAGAATATAGATATAATCCCCAAGATAGCATCGTCCCAAATCATAATCGTCGAAGATCACAATGTCCAATAATAAACAATCCAAAGTTCGTCGATAGAGTCGCATAGTTTTAGTACAATCACCAAAATAGGAAAACGCACGATTAGGATGTGATCGAGATAATAATATAAGAGAACGACACAATACTATATTTATAACCTATTAAAAATATTAGAAACTATGTTTAGTAATATTTGAAATAATATTTGGAAATATATATATTTAGGCTAAAACATAAATTTTAGTAAATATGACTTTATAGATATTTGTTAAAATACTTTTAGATTTTCTTAATAAGTTGGAAATCCCACTTGTACAATCATTTACTAATAATTACTTAATATAAACAGTATAAAATCAGTATCAAATACATTATATACAAATATACTTATATATATATATATATATATAATAAATAATTAAATAAATAAATATAATATAAATGTAATGTAAATATAAATATAAATATAAATATAAATATAAATATAAATATAAATATAAATATAAATATAATTATAAATAAAAATAAAAATAAAAATAAAAATAAAAATAAATAAATAAATAAATAAATAAATAAATAAATAAATAAATAAATAAATAAATAAATAAATAAATAAATATATATAATTAAATAAATATAATATAAATATAAATATAAATATTAATATAAATATATACCGCTCGTGCGCATGACCATGTCACTTGTCCGCCACCGTCGGCGGGGCCGCGCGCCGTCTGCCGGCCGTCGCCCCCCACCTCCGCGCCGGAGCCGCCCCCACAGCCGGTCCAGCGCTGTCATAACCGCTCCCTCCGACCGCGGAGTCCCAGCCGAGTCTTTCCGCGCCCTTTTCCGGCCGCCGTCGTCGGCGTGGATCGGTGACTAGCGTCGTCCCCCTTCCTTCCCCCTAGGGTTACAGCGGCCCTCCGGTGGCCCCGCTCAGACACCCTCCTCTCCAGCCCGAGCGCACTCCGTCCTCCGGCCGGCTCGTCCGGGAGCGGTCTAGCTTCGCCGTCGCCACGAGTGGCTTTCCCGCTCCGGTGGCCGTGGGACTCGCCGGCGACCCTTAGCGCAGCCCCCCCGATCATGCAGTGTTCAGCTGCCTTCCTGCCTGGTGTCGCTTCGAGTGTCGAGCCTTCCTACTCCTCCTCGAAAAGTCAAAATTCGAATTTTACCCCACTTTTGGCCGCGAATCATGCGCCAACTGTGGTGCACTCTAAGGCCGCAGCTTATGCGCCTTCAGAGATTGCTCAGGGCATGCGCCCATCGAAGGCTTTGGCCTATGCGCCATTCGGGGTCCCCCCCCGTATGCGCTCTCAGGCGCAGGCGGTCTCACCGGTGCGTATGCGCCCCACATTTGCAGCCCCCCTCTATGTTTTTTTGGGCATGCACCCTTTGCAGGCCGGAGCTTTCGCTCCCCCCGGGGCCCCCCTATGAGCCCCCAGCCGAGGGCAGTCTCCTTGGGGCGTATGCGCCCCCAGCTTGCTACATCCCTTCTCTAGCATCTCCATCCACCTCCCCGTATGCGCCCCTGATCGCCGGCTCCCCCTATGTGCCCCCCGCCCCAGGGCCGACACATGCGCCCGTTGGAGTCGCCACCTTTGCACCGGGGAGCTCCTTCCCCCTTCGGCCTGGCGCATCATTAGGAGCAGGTGCAGGCGCAATATCTTCTTCTCCGATCTCTTCCATCAGCGCTGCTTCCTTCTCCCTCCCAGCTATGAGCTCGGCTTCCCTCACCGAGGCTATCCCCCCCGATCCCTCCAGAGTCGCGTGCACCAGATATCCTCCTACCCTTTCCTCCTCTCTTCCCCCTCATCTCGGGTCGCTCCTCTCCGTCTCGATCGAGGCTCCTTGTCACGCCCCAGAACCAGAATGAGCGGGGGCAGACATAGCCAGCTACGTATATTGAAATGGAAACTACCTCGATATACGGTCACGACTGTCTAGATATATGAGGGTTTACTACAAGCCAATAGTCTCTTATGGTCATGAACAAGCCTAGTGTCTCAATCACAGCAAGTAAGTAAAGTCGCAAGATGTATGATCACTAAATATACAATAATAAGGCATCCCAAACATTACATATTCAGCTGATCATGAAGCTAGTCGTTACAAAATGTTAGGACTAGCAAGAGTTTAGTCATACATGATCAACCCTAGGATTTGTTAATCATGTTTACAGCCCGTAGGCAGACAGTAAGTAAAATACATCGAGCTAACAGGTGCTCGTCGGCTAAACGCCTCAAAAGAATAGTTTTACAATAAAGTGGGCAAAACAAAAAGGAAAACCCACTCTTGGCCCGGGTTCCGTCTAGTGTTCACCATTGGGCTGGAAGCTTGGTAGATCCTCGGGAGCTGCTCCGAAATCTGGCCACCGGCTGGGTCAACCCCAGAAAGAGCAAGTGCCACAAGGGGGCCACGAAATAAAAACAAAAGCCAGCAATCAGCATAAGAAAAATCTAATAACAAGGCTAGAATTTAAGAAAGCATGTCAGGATGATATACGACGAGATAACCATGGGACTATTCAATAGCCAGGTTACAACCCGTAAACCAAACAAGGACCAGGGTTGTAACCCTTCATCTGAGCAGAACTTGGTTTTCCACCATTTATCGGCAAATAATAATGTAAGAAATCAAGACAGGAAGCAATCTTGTATGGAATCAAGACATGGCTGGATTGGTTATACTTCATTCAATCAATCACGGCCAAGCAGATACTACGGCTTACTACTTTAACTAACTAGGGTTATCACAGGCCTAATTACTAACAAAATGCAGTGAGATTGTTCCACAGCCACAAGCCCTGCAGACCATCCAGGTTACCCAGGTCGAAAGATTAGGGTTGAATTCAGGTGGGTACATTGTCCAGAACATGTACCCTTAGGTGACTTAGAGGGTGCAACACCTGACAGTGTGCTGGAAATGTGCCCTACTCGACGGCAGGCTACAGATCCCTGGAGCGCCCAGGTGACATGATTGCCTGTAGCTGTGTCATCTCTTCATGACTAGTGTGTTATTCTAGTTATTAACCTTAATCCATTTTGGTAGGTACTCCTGACCGTGGTACTCAGGAGTCCTATCTAGACATGATGAAAGACTGGACAAGTGGATTTAACAAGCAATCAAAAAAAGAACCACCCACGGCGTCAAGGTAGGTCAAGTTACAAGTTACAAGTCAAGTCAAGTCAGGAGTGCGCCGCCACGGGCCACTATCACGTTATCAAGATAAATCATGTCAGGGTACTTGTCAGGAGTGCGCCACCACGGGCCACTATCGTGTTATGTAAGTTCCTTGTCATACCAAGCCATGTACAATAGTTATTCCAAACATGTTAAGTAAAATCAAGTTCATGACAAAAAGGCGTAAGGATTGGGCATAAAATATCTAATAAAATATCAAAATACAGGGTTATAAAAGAGCCAGGCTTAAAGAAATAAAACCAAAACTCCAAGAGCTAATGGATTAAGCAAGGGGTCAGGGGGATGTGTACGCACAGATGCACGCACACAGGGGAGCTGCGTACGCACAAAGCACACACGCAGGAGAATGCATACGCAATAAAACACGTACGCAGGAGAGCTGCGTACGTAAAAGTCACGCACGCAGGAAAGCAGCGTACATGAAAAGTCAAGCACGTAGGAGAGCAGTGTACGTGAAAAGTCACGCACGCAGGAGAGCTGCGTACGTGAAAAGTCACGCACACAGGAGAGTTGCGTACGTAAAAAGTCACGCACACAGGAGAGCTACGTACATGAAAAGTCACGCACACAGGAGAGCTGCGTACATGAAAAGTCACGCACACAGGGGAGCTGCGTACGTGAAAAGTCACGCATACAGGAGAGCTGCGTACGTGAAAAGTCACGCACACAGACGTACGTGAAAAGTCACGCACGCTCAAGGGAGCAGCGTACGCACAAAAGCACGCACGCTCAAGTCTGCGTACGCAAGAGACACGCTTCCAATAGGAAGCGTACTCAAGTCTGCGTACGCAAGAGACACGCTTCCAACAGGAAGCGTACTCAAGTCTGCGTATGCAGCGCTAAAGAGCGCGCGCAGCTCAGTGTGCGTAAGCTAAACAGCTCTGCACACTGCTCACTGTCTTCTCCAAACAGCAAGAACACCATGGCTGAACCCAAAGCTTCAAAAGTTCATAACTTGGCCATCCGAACTCCAAATCTGGATTTCCAAGGCTCCATCTTGGGTGGAATTGAATGATCTTCCACATGGAAACATCAAAACCCATAGAAATCCAACTAAAATAGATCAAACCATGCAAAAAATCCAAAAATAGGAAAACTTAGATCTAGAGCAATGGAGACTTTAATTCATAAAACACCAAGTTCTAATGTTGATCACCATGTCCTAATCTAAAATGAACAAGTAAAATAGGGCTCTCATGTAGTGGCAAGGTGCACTTGCCTATGGGTGGAGAGTTGTGGAGGAAGGAGAAGAAGAAGAAGAAGAAGAAGGAAATAAATGGTGGTCAAGAGGAGAGAGAAAATGTTGGTGGAGTTTTAAAGAGGGGGAGTTGTGGTGGATTGAGGGTGTAGCATAAGCTATGGTGATCCAATACCTATAAACCAAACCAAACCGAACCAACCCAATAAAACCGAGCCATGCCAAAACCCAAAATACGAGAAATACCGAAATTCTACAAGTTGAGAAAAAAATAAAATACATGCCAAAATCCAGATACGAGTATAAATACGAAATACGAGAAATACGGGAAATGAGGGTGACACTCCTACTCAGCCAGCATCCTACGCGGATGCCCTGCGTCCGGACCGTAAGGCGACTCCGACCCTCCCTCCCGTGGGTATAGAGCTCCCAGACATCGTCTTCTCGGATCCTCCAGAAGGCCAGGCCATCCCCCCTTCTCTTTCGAAGAGATCTTCTCCCTCTCCCACAGCTTCGCGAAGACCTTATTCCTGAAGTTCCAATTAGGCTGCCCGAAGATCGCCTCAGTGCAAGAGGCCATCATCGGATGGGGGTTCACTTCAGCTTTCAATGTCGTACTGCTGGACCCCAAAAACTTGTTCCTCCACCTCTCATCGGATAATGACTACTCCACAGTGTGGGCCAAAGGCTCCACTTCTATAGGCAACTAGAGCGTCAAGATCGCCAAATGGTCCCCTACCTTGAACCCCAAAGTCGATTCGACCATTATATCGGCTTAGATCACCCTCCCCAAACTTTTCCTCGTATATTTCGTACCAGCAGCCCTCAAAAGGATTGTGAGCTCTTTCGAGACACTCATAGCAATCGTAGAAGAAACCCGCACCCTCTCCAAAGGGAACTACGCAAAGATATGCGTGGAACTCGATCTTTCCACAGAACCGCCAGAACTAGTGCAACTCGATCTCGAGGGAAATTCGCAGGTGCTAGTGTACGACAACAACATAGTTTTCTGTAGGCACTGCCAGCTGAGAGGACACCTCACTATGTTCTGCTATAAAGCCCACCCGAGCTCAGGAAACCAGCCTATCATAAGACACACTCCTTCAAGCCGGCAAGCCGCTCCATCAGCCCCCATTCTCTCTCATCCCAACTCTCACCTCCAACTTACTGGCAGCGAGAACCCCACCAGCCCCAGCATAAGCCCCCAATCAACCAGGAAATCGTGCCCTACGAATTAAAGGCCGTCCCTCTCCATAACCCGTTCGATATCCTCTCCCCCGCAGACGCAGAGCCTCACCCGTCAACAGAGAATGATACTTCAGTGGACAACACCTCGGGTAGAGTGAGAGCGGATCCAGAGGCCACCAACTCGTACCCATTTCCCCTCAGGGCAGAAGAACCCACGACGATCATAGACAGCACCTCCGAAGACATCCTGGACATCCTTGGAGCAGACGCTGCAGACAGATTCCAGCCAAGGAAGTAGGTCTCCTAGACCTAACCAACCCCCTCTATGCCCTTGATAAAACAGAGACAGAAGATACTACTCAGACGGAGAGTGCAGAACTCATGATCAATAAACAGAGCGAGGAAATTGTAGGCTCCTCTACAACAACACCGACAGCTTTCAAAAACCCTATAACAAAAAGAGAAAAATGCTAAAAAGGCCACGACTATGACCACAAGATCAGCTGCAAAGCTCCACAATCCCCTTTCTCCTCATCCCAATGCTTAACATCCTTTCGTAGAATGTTCGTGGGATTGCCAAAAAACCTACCATGAACAAACTTATCTGCCTTAAGAAACTACACCGGATCAACATCTTGATCATCATTGAACCCAAAGTTCCTAAAAAGAAACTCAAAGCACTCCAACTTCAACTTGGTTTTCCCATCCGCGATCACCGGATGCAACGATATCTGGATCTTCTTCACAGCCGACGTCAAATTTGGCTCCGTCCAAGACTCCAGACTCTTTCCGGCTGGGTTGAACACCCCATTCTTCAGCACCGATCCCTGCTATCGGCACTATATGGCAGTTGCGACATCATCGAACGCAAGAGGCTATGGGACACCCTAAAGAATACCCATCAACCACCTCAACAACCTCCCGTGGATATGTGTTGGCGACTTCACACCATCTCTAGCAGAGAAGAGAAGTCCGAGGGCCGTCCCCCCGTCAGCTATGACTGATTTTAACACCTTCACTTTTAAAGCCCACTTGGACCCTATCCCTTTTTCTGGCAACGCATTCACTTGGTGTAACATGCAGGAAGGAGCCAGGCGTCAGTACTCTCATCTTGATCGTGCTCTGGTTAACAATCGATGGGTTGACTTGGGTCTCATCTCCAACCTCTCCTACCTAAACTACGGAATTAGATCACTCTCTCTTCTTATCGAGGTCAGCAGCAACCACCACCACATCAAGAAAGTATTCCGGTTCTTAGACTTCTGGAGCCTCCACCTCTAATTCAAAAATTGTAGCCACAGCTTGGAACTCGGCTGATAAACCCGACCCCATCGCTCGAGTCGCAGCTAAACTTAAAGCGACCAAGGGAGCACTAGCAACTTGGAGCAGGAACGCCTTTGGCAAAATTTTCCAAGCTATTAAGTTAGCGACGGATGACGTCATACGGGCGGAGATTTTGTTCACCACGGACAGGTCGCAGGAGAACCGCTCCACCCTTCATCTCACCAGAGCACTTCTCAAGTCCTGGTTGAAGATAGAAACATATTCTGGAAGCAGAAAGCCAGACTGGATTGGGATGCAGAAGGAGACAGAAACTCAAGCTTCTTCCACTCCTGTGTGAGAGGCCGCAGACAACACTGAGCCTGCACTAAATCACTGATGACATCGGTCGACTACACACTAACCATCGGAGCATTCAGTCGGCCGCTACTGATTTCTACTCCAAACTCTTCTCCAAAGACACAATCTACAAGGATGAGGAGTTCCTTGCCAAGATCCCTACATGATCAACATCGAAGAGAATGAGCAGCTTCTTACCCCCTCCGCTAACGAAGTCAAGGTTGCCGTCTGGGCTCTGGACGAGCACAGCGCCCCTGGACCGAACGGTTTCTTCGGTGTCTTCTTTCGCACCTATTGGGACATCGTCGAACACGACATCCATGAGGCACCATCACCTTTTTTCAAGGAGCGAGGTACCTAAAATCTACCTCTCGAGCCAACCTTATTCTCATCCCCAAAAAAGATAATCCAGAAACGTTCAAGGACTTTCGTCCCATCAGCCTTTGTACCTTTACCAATAAAATTATTTCGAAGATTATCGCGACTCGCATGTCCGCGCTTCTCCCCAAGATCATTTTCGAAGAGCAAAGTGGCTTCGTTCCGGGTCGATACAACACCGACAACATTTCTTGGCTCAGAAGATGACCACTTGTATGAAATTCCCCTCTAGGGTGAATGTGGCTATCAAGCTCGACATGAAGAAAGCCTATGACCGTCTGGACTGGCAATTCATGGTCTGGGTGCTTAGGGCCTTCGGCTTCTCGGAATCGTGGATCGACATTCTCTTTAGATCCATCAACAACTCCTGGTTCTCCACCATCATCAACGGGCAAGCTAAGGACTTTTTCAAAGCCAGTCGCGGGGTCAGGCAGGGAGACCCTATCCTCTACCATCTTCATCAACGCGGCTGTAACCCCACTTTTCGAATTATTAAATTATTGAATTTTTGGGATTTTCTTATTTAGATTTTATTTTATGGTTGTTTATGAGGATATTTAATTGATTTACCTATTCTTAATAAATACAATTTTCTAAATGGATGTTAATTTAGAGCAATCTGAATTTGGTTTCAAAATTTTAGATTTCCTCTATTTGTAACAACCCATAACAACTTGTAACCAATTTTTTCTAACTGAATTTTGGTATTCTTGCAATTTGTGAAAAGGAGAGGGACTTTTGTGTTAAATTTTATTGAGTGGAGGGGCTTACGTGAAATATTCCATTTATTCACTCTTTATAATCCTTTCATCTCTCTCTCCTTCTCACAAATGACTGCTCTGTGATTTAATCAGAGCTCAAGCTCCTCCTCTCTTCACAAATGAACCCCCAAATTTCCAGCCAACCCTAACCATAAATTCTTTGGAGTTGGCCATGGCGTGTTTGGCAGATCTTGCACAGAGAGGCGTCTGAGCCGTCCTCGACGAACGCCATCCTTTCCGACGGATTCCTCGTGAAGCTCGGCCACTACAGCGGTGAGTGAGCTCCGATTTCCGGCGACGTGACTCCTTCTCCGGCGATCCGCTCTTATCCGTCGACGCCGAGGCCTCCTTCCCGACGGTTTTTCTCCTTCTCGACGATCGCGGCGACACCGACTCTGGTATTTCTTCATACCAGTAAGTTCGTCGAACTCTTCCACTTATTTTTCCTCTCGATCGTTCAACTGATACTGATGAGGTCATTCGATCATCTGTTCCAACAAATTTTGACAGTAATTTTCAGTCGCATACAGAGGTTTTTTTCCGACGACGGCCGACCCGTTCGATTAATTGTGACCTATACTCTTTTCCTGTGTGACCGTGAGTTGATCTATACTCCAGAGTTATTTGAATTTTATTTACTCAATCTAATCAATGATCATTCTGATCTGATTTTCTTACTCTGTGATGAATGATCTCATCCCAGTATTCCATTGACGAGGACGATCGGATTGTTCAAGTCGCTGCTGAGATTTTGAGTTTGATCTCCTTTTTTGGTAAGTTTAATTGAATTGATTTAACTCCTTGACCATTTATATTAATTCAATTGAATGGATCCTTGATTCCTAATATCTAGTATTTTGGTTTTATTCTTCAAATTTGGGTTTAAGTTGGAATGATTTAGAATCTGATCACCTATCCATTGTTTGTCTGAATGACCAACAGTTTGAATTGTGTTGTAGACACAGTAGGATCGTGTCCGATTCCTGCGTCTTCATTCAATTTCCATCAGGTAATGTTCCATCCTCTTTGTGATTGGAGAACTCCTTGTCTTTTTTGTTTGTAATGGGAGTTTTGGGTCAGATATGTGATCAGGGTGTGGAGAGTTGTGTTTGATCGTGTTCAGTTAGCTCGGTTCAGTATGCTTTTGTCCGATGGTTGAGTGTGTCCAGCTTGGTCGTGTCCAGGTCTGTGTTCGCGTTCGAGGGGCTGACTTTTGAAGACGGGATGGGAAACCTCTGTACCTGGTTAGGATCGACAGGCTTGGAGGGGCATTGGGTTTTTTTTGAGCATCTGAACATTCAATTTGAATGTTTGAACTTGTTTTTGATTTGAATGTTTTTAATTTGTTTTGATTTGTATGTTTGATTAACATATCATATGGATGTATAACTGGACTCTCGATTTCAAGTTTTTTTTAAATATCTGAATGGCTATTGAACCATTGTTTCATAGTTCCACTCTCAACTTGGAATGTCTGTTGGTCAGGATGCATACCCAAATTTGTTTCTTTGATTAAACCAATATTCGATGTGGGAAACCTGTTGGAAATTAGAATGTAAGGAGGTTGGGTTTATGTTAGACTTGGTTAGTTTCTATACCTATTTTCCTGAAAATTATCCTTATATATTTTCTTTGATTCGATTTATGAGTTTAGTTGTTAATATTTTGGGTTGAAGGGGAGAGTAGCCGATGGGGTTGATGGCTACTGGCAGGCCATGGCTTGGGCTGGGATAGAAAGTTTTGGTCTGTAGTGAGGCTTGCTGGGTTTAGGATTGCTTATTTTGTGTTGTGGTGTTATATGGGGAGGGTATTCAGTATAGCATGAACTGGTTTGTAGGGCCAGCTACTGGTTGAGCATTGGCTTTTGTTTTATGGTATTCTAGTCTTCTGTTTTGATCAATTGTAGGTTAAAATCAATAAGTTTGGGCCACCAATAGTTGGGTCCGATGTTTTCTATGGTATTATTAGTAGAATTGTTTCCAATTTAGATTAGATTATATTAAGTTGATACTCTTACTTCCATCATTACTAATATGTTGTTGTTTGTTTGCAAAAACCTATATAAGTTGCTATAGAATATTCCTAATATTAGACTTTGTTTTAGCTAAGCTATCTTTTAATAAATAAATTTTGTTAAGATATGGGCTAAAGCATTTTAAAATAATATAATTGTTTATAATATTTGGTGGCAAATTATCTTAGTAGGTTTTTAATTAAATATTTCTTAAATAATAAGATGTCCTAGTATCTTCTTGCTAAAAAATTCTAGTAAATATTTCTAAAGGTTATAAAGTTACAATTATTGTTTTCTTAGCAAAATGTTCTAATATTTTCTAAAACAGTTAAAAGTATTTTCACTAGTATTATGGTTATAAAACATATATATTTTCTAAAATATTGTTAGCTAATAGATGGATATAGATAGCAATAGTTAGTTAAACGTCATTATTTTAACCCTAATAACTTTTACAAAAACTAACAGGTGAACAACCATACAGTATTACTTCCGCGCTTCCAAGGCGAGGCAAGTACACTGTCTCGACTTGTACTCTGTATTTCTGTCTTACATTCATGTGCCATGTTCTTATATCGGACATGAGATACACACAATTGTCTTGTACATTGTTCATTGCTTGTGAGTCATTATTTTGCGGGATTGGGGAAAATATTAGCTTTTGTGTGACCACACCCAACATAGGTATTGTGGATAGCCTAATCGTACACTTCACGTACGATAAAGCCGGACCTTAGAATTGATTGACTCATTGACTCATTGCCTCATTGATTGATTGTGCTCCTAAGCCGGTCACACGTTAGTTTAATATTTCAAATTGTCACACTTGCATATTGATTGTCGTGTTCATTGCCTTGTACATTGATAGCTGTATTCATTATCTAGCATATTGATTGTCGTCCATTGCTTGTAGTTTCACATTTCATTTCTGGTACCATAGTTTCACTTCTATTTCTTGTATTCTGGTTTCACCTTGTATTCTGTACTACAATTACATTGTATATTGTCCTC